>JASPKZ010008704.1:0-339599 GCA_030220185.1 Diploptera punctata | reverse complement strand
CGTTACCATAAAGGCAATATTGTATAGTGTAAAGAACAAATAAACAAAAACTCAAGCAATAACATTACAATTACCTGAAAGGAAAATCACAAAAATATTACAATTAAATAATAACACAATATAGCATGATGACAGCTAACAAACTTAACATTATAATTACATAACTGAAACACATAATAGGACAATTAAGTAAAACACAATAGCAATAACAGTTGCAATTACAATAACAGAAAGACACAATACTAATATTACATTAAATAATAACACTAATATCATATCACTAAAAAACAGTAACTTACCATTACATAAAGAAAACACAATAATATTACAATTAAATATAACACAATTAAGCATTATACACTATTATTATATATATAATTGTTAATAGTATGTTATTGCATTTTGAAGAACATTATTTATTCATGAATGAAGTGTTGTCCCTTATTTTTTTTCGCGTTTTTGTCCAGAAATTTACCGACGTTTATTAAATCCAATTTCTGGAGTTACCAATACTCGTAGCAGCCAATCTTTCGATTTGTCAATTTAGAAATCTTTCCGTGTGTAATCACTGACGTCTCGCAATATTCTAAATCATTACATTGTCCTATATTGTATCTCATCTTCAAGTTCTCCCGCACATTGGACATATTCGCATATCGCGAAATCGGCGCTCGTCGCTATAGAACTTCCTGCCCTAGCTCTAAACCAAGCAAGCCCGCGATCTCCTCCTTAACTAATCCTAGGTTGAAGTAATACGATTCTTTTTCCAAGACGTGTTTTAGGTCTCTTTGTAACACAGTGACGTTTTCCTGTAACATTCGGCGAAGGTATCTTGTTGGTTTACATCTCAGTACCTCCTCCTTATTTTTTCTTTCTCACAAACCACGTTTCTTCTTCTTGCGAGTTTCGTCCCTTTTTCCCTATCCAAGCCCATCCCAACTTTTTGAGTTTCTCCTAACCTCGTGCTGCCCAAAATTTAACATCTATGTTTTTAATTTGGTGGTCGTAACAAATTGCTCTAAGCATTGTTTGTTCACCTTGGATTACTCGCAACCAGTATTTGAGTACACGAATTTTACAGTTAATGTCGTCCTGGAATGACCCGAATTCATATAAAATTGCCACAGTTAGAAACGGCCTAACTAAGTCCTGTAAATATACTTTAGAAAATGCGTATATACCTTATTTAGTATTTCCGTTCTTTGCCATTTAGACACATTCGTATAAGTCTAACTAACTTTTTAGGAATTCCGAACTCCAGCAGGATACTATATATACTTCTCCCTCTTTAATTGAATCATATGCTTTTTTTGAAGTCTACATATAGTTGATGTAACAGTACCATATATTCCCATTTTCTTTTCTAAAATCTGTCTTATACTAAAAATCTGATCTGTTGTAGACCGTTTTTCTTCTAATTGCACATTGATGATCTCACTAGAATATCATCAATAGGGAGTAAGTCTGCTTACTAATATATTTGTTAGAATTTTGTACTAAGTTGAAAGTAATGAAGATGCCCCTGTAGTTGTTGCAATCAGGTTTTATCTCCTTTTTTATAAATTGGTACAATAATTGATTCCTTCCTTCATCTGGAAGAGCTTCTTTTTCCCAAATCATACTAAGCAACCAGCGTATCTTGTCCATCAATTTTTCTCCCCCTGATTTTATCAGTTCTGCTGGGATCTCATCTGAACCTGATGCTTATACATCTTCAGTTTTCAATCGCCATTTCAACCTCTAATGCACTTGGTTCTGTGACTAGCATTTCTGCTGTCTGTAAATTATCCTCCTCAATGTCCTGTTCTGTATGTACATTTAATAGCTGATTAAAGTAAACTTTTCCATCTATTTAATATACTCCTGGAATCTGCAATCATATCCCCATTTTCATTCCGAATTATGTTTGTTCTAGCCTGAAACCCTTTCTTCTCTATACTAATTCCCTGATATAACTCTCTAACGTTCCTATTTTTTGCATTAATTTCAAGATCATTAATCTTCTCTCTCAAATTTCCCTCTTTTTACTCTTTAGTAACTTGGTGGTTTCCCGTCTAATACTACCCAATTGCTCTAAATTTAACCTCATTTGGCTCATGTAACCATTTCATTTTTGCTAGCTTTCTTTTCTTAGAATGTCGGGACATTCCTCATCAAACCATTTCTTGCTTTGGCCTCTTTTTTAAACAACCAATGCTTTCTGATGCTGACAATTTAATAGTATCTCTTATAGCCTCCCATTCTTTATTTATATCAGTTTCTTCTTCCTTTGCCACATTGTCATCTGAAGATTCCAGTACTTCAAATCTATTAGCAATTTTGATTTGGTATTCTTGTCGCATTTCATCATTTTTTAAGTTTTTTAATTCAAATTTTACAGAATCATCTTTAGCGTTTGTTCCTCTCATAAGCGATAGCCGTTGTCTGATTTTCACTCTGACCAGATGATGATCCGAATTGCAGTCTGTCCCTCTAACTGATCTAACATCGATGGTGCTGCTGTGCCAGCGTTTATCCACTAATACATGATCTATCTGGTTCCGAGTTTTTCCATCTGGGGACGTCCAGGAGTATTTATGAATATCCTTATGCTGAAATGTTGTGCTCTTAACAATGAGATTCATTGATGTGGCAAATGTGACTAATCTAACCCCGTTGTCGTTACTATCTTCATGGAGACTGAAATTGCCTATTTTTGGTTTGAATATATCTTCCCGCCCCACTTTTGCATTAAAATCTCCTAAGACAATTTTCATATGATATCGTGAAAGGCTATCAAATAAGCATTCTAATTCTTCATAAAACTCATCCTTGATCTTTATTATTATTATTATTATTATTATTATTATTATTATTATTATTATTATTATTATTATTATTATTATTATTATTATATTATTAGTATCATTATTATAACATCCTGGAGTCAGAGAATATACAGATGCTGCATAAGTCAGTTAACCACTGCACATGACTGAAAATGGAAAACAATCAGATTGGTTGAAACTGGGTTTTGAACACGGGATCTTCAGAATATAATCTCAAATATTACAATGGAGGTCACTTTGAACAATTTCGGCAGTTGTTTTTTGTACGGATATTGTTAGCTACAGAAAATATTATATTTGAAATTTCGGTTAACTGGCTTATGGTACACTCTGTATTCATACACGAAGGAGAAATATATATAACTAGGAGATTGGATGCACCGAAAAAATTTGCTATTAGGAATCGGACGATGTCATAGAGATTAAACAACCGATATATATTATATATATATATATATATATATATATATATATATATATATATTATACTAGAAGTCCCGTTCACGCGTTGCTGTTGCTAAGGTATACGTTAAAAATTTAAATTAAGTTGCTGTCTTTGAGCCAGATTACTTAAAACTAACACTTACACACGAAATTAATATTATTGAAAATAAAATAAACACTTAACACATTTAAATTATTAAATAATCAATATTTGTAATTCAATTGAAATTCGCGGTTGCAACAAAAAGCACAGCCATCTGGATCTCTCTTTGTTAAATAATAAACCAATTACCTTACCAAATTACCTTACACCGCCATCTGTTAGAATCGTATGGAACTCACAGATAATTACACCGCCATCTGTTAGAATCGTATGGAACTCACAGATAATTATATCTCTTTGTTAAATAATAAATAAATAATTTGCAATAAAAAATAATGTGACTATAAATTTAGTTATAAACTTCCCTAAGTCTCAGTTGGATCAACTGCACACAGTGTGCAAAATTTTATTAAATCGGTTCAGTAGTTTAGGATTCCATCGCGGACAAACAACGTGACACGTAATTTTTATATATTAAGAATATATATTGTAATATATTATTTCACTGGTAATGTGACATAAATCATAATCAATTTTTATATATTAAGATAAAACTGCGAGAAATGTATATTTGTTCCCCGTTTCCTTAGCAACCCCTTAAATACAAATGTGTTTTCATTTCAGTCCGACACAAAAACTATAAAATAATTTCAACAACAAATAACACAACCGTCTCATCCCCTATGCGCTTCGATTTTTTACAGATTCTGACATCGGCCACGCTTCAAATGCGTACCGACTCTGAGCGATCAAAATGCCATCACTTGACACACACTAAATTCAATGGCAGCCTGATATGGAAGCGATAGTGATAGGGTCGTAGCTGTATAGATGTAGGTTAGAAAATGGGTTGGTGGGACAGTTAAATGATAGATGGGGATGGGGCACCCTCCTGAGGACGTGGTAGGAGGGCTTAAGTATCTATTTGATCTTAAAATGATACATCAAATAGATCAAACGAATAGCAGTCCAATTAATTCAAAATTTATAAATTCCTTAATAAAATTCAATATTCTACTCTGTATGCAATTGACATTCTAACTAATTTGGTATTTGTTAAAAATTTGGAAAGAAAGAAAGAAAGAAAAGTCTATTGATTTACATTTACTGTAAAAATTATAAGCTGTCTTTTTATATTGAATGACGTGTACTAACATGTTATAAATGTATGATTTCTAATACATTTTATGTTGCAGTACTTATTTAGGTCATGTTTAAAAATGTTAAGGAAATAATACAACCTAAATAAATCCAAAAAATAAAATCTCGCAGATAAAATTAATTGAGGAATTTAAATGTATGTTTGTACGTACAAAATTAATTAATACAATACGTAAGTTTTAAAATATAATGTTTTATTATTTTCAAGATTTTTCTGTTTTAAAATTAATGATTTGATTTAGTTTCCATACAAATGGAACAATGTGTATTAACAATAGTAGACACATTTGTAGCAATTCTTATTAATATATTTTATGAACTCCCTCCATGGTATCTTTACCTTGTCGTGGTGGAGTGGCTTGTGTGCTTAAATGATCCTGAGAGCTATGCCGGCGGTAGCATTGCTGCCGATAGGGTTACCCATGCCGGACTGGTCGAAGGTGATAAGCCAGACGAAATAAGTACCTTGGTCGAAAGAGTGACGATCTTTCACCGTAAAAATACAACCGTCAAGAAATGCGGACATGGGTTCTACTGGGGTAAAATTTTCCGGAGGTCAAATTGTCCCCCATTCGGTTCTCCGGGCGGGGACTACTTCAGGGAACTCAGGATAGGGATGTATGGACAGCTTATGTCCGTGCGGCCATGAACCTACGGGTTCGATAGTGCCAGTGAGTAAGTAAGTAAGTATATTTTATGAACTATTTTTGAATACAATTAAATTTTGTTGTTTAAACCCTTAATAAATAATTTGAATAATTAATCCGTTAAGAACAAACTACATGATAGGAAATTCTTGCAGTTATATGGCTGAAATACATAGTTATATACTTTAAGAGAACAGAAATGAATACG
This sequence comes from Diploptera punctata, assembly GCA_030220185.1. Classification (NCBI taxonomy): domain Eukaryota; kingdom Metazoa; phylum Arthropoda; class Insecta; order Blattodea; family Blaberidae; genus Diploptera; species Diploptera punctata. The sequence continues at coordinate 334,208 of JASPKZ010008704.1, read as the reverse complement.
AATATTCCTAGACAACATAATTGGACCAAAGAGAAACGAACAGACAGATGAATAACTAACTCACTGGCACTATCGAACACATAGGTTCATGGCCGCGTGGACATAATATCTCTATACATCCTTGTTCTGAGCTAATGTTTTCCAATCATCCACTGCATAATTTTCTTCTCTCAAATAATGGTTAATTATATTCTCCCACTTCATTCTTGGTCAACCTACTGGACGTTTTCCTACAATAAGCTTCCATGCCCCACTTTGATCCCTATTCATGTCGCATGTTGCTATATCATGTAGCTCACTCTTCTGCACTCACCTGTTTGTTCATCTCATTTTTGTGCTAAAAGTTTCCTAAGAAATTTATTCTTAAATATTTCTAGCCTTTTCTCCTCCCATAAAGTAAGAGTCCATGTTTCGCATCCATATAACTGGGAACATTATATATATTCGGTTTAATATTTTTTGAGAGAAGTCGGGATAAGTATCCCTGTAATGCATAACAAAATGCATTTCCAGAATAATTGAGTGTAGCTAATACCCGGTGTGCGCTGCTGCGCCTAAATAAATGATCATGTTTTTACGTTTAGTTGAATAAGTCTTCTTCTTCTTAAACTTAATTTGTAGGATTTTCATCCTGTTTATTTCCAAAATCACTCCTCGGAGGAAGACGTATTGGATGTGAATTCACTGTCTATCCATCTCTTGGCTGGTCTTCCTCTTGTTCTTCTCCCGTCCAATGGTCTATCTTCTTTAGCTCTTTTTGCAAGCCGGTTTTCTTCCATCCTTTCTATACGACCCTTCCAATATTTCCGTCTATCTATAATAAATTTGGTTATGTCTTGAATATGACATTTGTCCCTAATTTCTGTGTTGTGTATTTTATCAAATAATGTTTTCCCCTGAATAGTTCTTAAGATTTTCATTTCGCATGTGCTTATTATTTGTTTAGTTTTTGTTGTATCAGCCCTAGTTTCTGCTCCATATACGATAACTGGTCGAACTATTGTTTTGTATATGCGGGTTTTGCTTTCTATTGACATATGTTTGTTGCGACAATTTAAATCTTTCATATATCCTGATATTTGTGCTGCTTTATCAGCTTGTTTCTTTACTTATTTTATTAAATTTTTAGTGTTTGTTATTAATACACCTAAATAATTAAATTCTGACACTTGTTCTATAATTTTTCTTTCCACTTCTAATTTGCACCTCACTGGTTCTTTTGATATTGTTAAGCATTTTGTCTTATTCGTGTTAATTTCCATATTGTATTTTCTGGCATTTATATTACGTTTAGTTGAATAAGTAAAAGGAGTAATAATTATAAATTTATAACATTATTATTTTTAGATACCCCGTGATGATTACCCGGCATTACCCGGGAATCTACGTATCCCAATGTATTTCACATTAATGAGCTGAAAGACAAAATTCGTTATTCCAAGTTATCCGCGCTGCTGCAGCTCTGCTTGCCGGGGAATCTATTTATCCCGATCTTCTTGGCATCAATGAAAGACAAAAATGGTTATTGTGAGTTATCCATAAAAGATAAACATATGGTGCCGCGGGCTTGTTTGTAGAGGTTTTTGTGATATTCAATTCTGTGTACATTAAATTTGTGTATTTGTTATGGTTTGGCAGCGTAAGTCATTTAAGAGTGCAAAAAGCCACTTTTATTTTACTTTTCACTACAAAGGGCGATTTTTAAGGGTGAAGGGCTTGAGCATTAACATTTTCTTATAGCCTATAACCCTCCCAGGAATATCCTGAACATTTTGCGAAAAGCCCCATCACAACCACTTGTCCGACAATCTACTTATTCCCATCTTCTTGGCATCATTGAAAGACAAAAATGGCTAGTGTGAGTTATCCGTAAAGGATAAACATATGCTTTCGGGGACGTTTTTGTAGAGGTTTTTGAGATATCCAATTCTGTGTAAATTAATTGTGTGTGTTTGTTATGGTTCAGGCAGCGTAAGCCATTTAAACGTCAAAAAATGATTTTTTTCAAGTTTTTCAATACAAAGAGTGATTTTTAAGGGTGTAGGAGTTGAGTATCATAACTCTCGTATAGCCTATGTTCATCCCGGTAATCTACTGAACATTTTGCAAGAAAGCTTCATCACAATCGGATCAACGATATGGCCGCGCATAAAGTACGAACGAACAAACAAACAAACATTCATTTTTATACATTAGATGCATCTCATTCCTATTTGTAATTGTTGTTCCTAGGAATGCACTATCGTAAGTCCTTCGTTTACTGAATTCACTTTCTTCTTTATTTCCAATCATACTCCTCCTTATATCTAACATCAAATCTACTTGGGATCACTTTACCAACTGCTTCTTTCCATTTATTTAGTATAATTTGAGAAATTTCGCAATCATAATTTAAAATTCCTCCATATTTGACATGACATTCTAAATGGCGGACCTGAAGTGAACATCATAAAAGTATACCTTACGTATTTTTGAAAAATATTATAAATTTAATAAATTAAGAGTAGAAGTGGCTGAATTCAAATATGTAGGAACAATAATTATAAACAAGAATGAGGCGCAGAAATAAATTAAACATAGGTCCAATTCTGGAAATGCGTGCTATTACAAATTAAAGGAACTCGTCGTTCCAACTTCTCTCAGAAGGGAATAAACTGAAAATATATACACGTAGAACTGTTATTCTCTCTTTTATATAACATGAAAGCTTACATTCAGGGAGGAGGAGCATTCGAGAATAAAGTTCTTACGAAACATTTTGGACGTAACAGAGATGATGGATGGAGAAGACTACTTAACAGTGAACGATACGATCATTATGGGAACCCAGATATAATAAGGAGAGCTAGGTCTCATAGACTGCGATTGGCACAGCATGTGGCACAAATGGGAAATGAAAGAGAGACATGGAAAATACTTGTAGGGAAACCAGCGGTGAAGCACCTTGTAGGCAGACCAAGAATTGAGGTAGGATAATAACATAACAATAATTTAAGGAAAGTGGAATGTAGAAGGGATGATTGTAAATTATTACGTCAAGATAGGCATGTATGGAAAGCTTAAGTCTGCGTGGGAATGAACCTATTGCAACGTGTACTATAGTGCCAGTAAGTTAGTTAGTTAGTAAAACATTCAACCTAGTCTGAAATAAAATATAGTGCGATGCGTGGATGAAAGAAATTTACGTATTTCTTAAAAAAATATCCCTTGTCTATCGACTCGGGTATTAATATTTCATACGTACAGATCATACGTAATACACTGCCTTCCAACTTTACATCATAATATAGTAGTTTACTTTCCCTAAGATGTTTCTTTTTTAAAAGGTTAAAATAAATGTCTCCTTGTTTCATGATTTGTGCAGAGTGTTTCGGTATTATTAATATAAATGGATTGCGTACAAATGTGCAAAGGTGATAACACTGCTAACAACCACTAACACTAACTTTGTCTTGCGTAATCACAAATTGTTTTTGTTCTTTGTGTGATATCTTTCGCATTTCTGTTCACGTACGCATATGCATGACATCTTTGGGTCATGGAATGTTTTATCTCTACACATTATTCATCCTGGCTATTTGGCTGCAATAAAATTATTATTATCTCTACACATTAGGTGGTGGAATCCATGCACGCTTAGTCCTGTGATGACGTGTCGTATCTGGAAATTTGCTTCTGTCCAGTTCCTGTCTATCATCGCTCCGGTGCTGAAGAATTCCGGCCATACTTCCTCTCTTTTCCTGCGTAGTGTTTGTAGCGCATGTTCATAGGGTTCCGTGGTTAGTAGTAGGTATGCTGTTTTCAAGTCCTCGATAAGGAAAGTCTCCCTTGCCGGTAGGTACACTAGACGGCTTCTTGATACTCCTATTGCTCTTTTTATGTATGTAGCTTTCACTTTTTCCAGAGTGTTCAGATTAGCTTCTGTAAGATGTGGCCATATGATTTCTATCCCTGTTTCGGTATTATGACTTCATATACAGAGTGATTCATAATTCCTATTATAAAACTTCTGTGGGTTGTAGAGTGGACTAAGTAGATAAAGTTCCGATAAGAAACACACGTTCAGAAACCTGCAATTTCGATGTAAAATAGGTTTGGAGATCAAAACACAATATGTTGATATCGTGTGTCTTGTGTTTCAGAATAAGTATTACAGACTTCTAGGGGTTGTAGTACAAGTGTGGTTCCACGTGTTGTTCGTTGCACAAAGTGTATTACCCGTTTAAGGAATAAGCACAGTTGTTGACGGAGGGCACTGCAGTCGTGTTTATGCAGGAATAGACCACGTGACACTGCTATCTATGAGTGCAGAGGGGAATGGGAAGTGGGACGCTGACAGTGTACACTGCCTTATCTGACGTAACGTGTAGCAACAAACAGAGCTTCGTAATTCTTCCGCCTGCAAAGATATTTTGAATGACTGATACCTGCGACGCATGTTTTCATACACACGCCCCACCAGACCTGGCTTAGTAATTTCTGCTGTTAACACAATTCGTGCAAGAAGATATTCCTGCAGGTGTGTTACAACCCCTAGAAGTCTGTAATACTTATTCTGAAACACAAAACACACGATATTAGTCCATTATGATTCTTTCTTCAAATTTATTTTACATCGAAATGGTACGTTTCCAGACAAGGATTCCTGATCAAAACTATATTTACTTAGTCCCATCTACAACCCCCAGAAATTTGTAATAGGAATTATGTATTACTCTGTATAATTACCTAAATTTTACTTGTCGCAGAGATACAGCGTGTATATTATTATAGTAAATTATTTAACCTGATGAGGCTATGATTCCATCCTTAACTCTTCCAGAAAGAATAAAGTTATTATTAATATTATTATTGCCATTATTATTAAAACTTCCTGGACTCAGGGAATATACAGATGTGGCATAAATCAGTTAACCACTGCACATGATCGAAAAAGGGGAAAAATCAGATTGGTTGAAACTGGGTTTCGAACAGGGAATCTTTAGACTATAATTTCAAATATTATAATGGAGGTCACTTTGAACAATTTCGGTAGTTGTTTTTGTATATATATATATATATATATATATATATATATTGTAAGCTACAGAAAATAATGTATTTGTATTTTCGGTTAACTGAGTTATGCTGCCCTCTATAATTATATCAACCAGGAGATTGGATGGACCGACAAAATTGGCTGTTAGGAATCGGGCGATGTCAAAGACATTAAACAACCGATATATATATATATATATATATATATATATATATATATATATATATGTATATATTCCACGCTATGATGGTCTCGAGATAGCGTGCTGCCTTGTCACGCAGCGGGCCTGGGTTCGATCCCCGGTCGGGGCAGTTTCTCTGGGTGAGGTTTTTATCGGGGTTTTCCCTCACCTGTAAGACAAATTCCAGGAAAACTTTAAGGCCCAAACGATCCCCGAAATCATATGGCCATCATCATCCTTATCATCATCATCATCATCATCATTCTTCACCGATGTGGAAAACAACGGGAAGCTACCACACCTACAATTCCCTAGTAAAGCTGCAAGCATAGCATGAAAATTCTATGATTGCAGTGAACGACCTGCCTTCGGGCAGAATTACTATGGATGGGTATATATATATATATATATATATATTTAGATGTTATAACTATATTTTTGACTATATATATATATATATATATTATTTAGTAGGAAATTGCACGTAAATCATAATAAATTTATATTATTAAGCCTATGTAAAACTGCAAGAATTTTTTTCTTTGTTCTTTTTCCTCATTTCCTTAGAAACCGCTAAATACAAACGAGTTTCCCGTTTAGTCCGACTCAAAACTATAAAATATCTTGAACAACAATAACACAACGGCCTCATCCTCTACGCGCTTCGGTTTCTACAGATTCTGACATCGGCCACGCTTCAAATGCGTACCGACTCTGAGCGATCAAAATGCCATCACTTGACACACACTAAATTCAATGGTAGCCTGATATGGAAGCGATAGTGATAGGGTCGTAGCTGTATAGATGTAGGTTAGAAAATGGGTTGGTGGGACAGTTAAATGATAGATGGGGATGGGGCACCCTCCTGAGGACGTGGTAGGAGGGCTTAAGTATCTATTTGATCTTAAAATGATACATCAAATAGATCAAACTAATAGCAGTCCAATTAATTCAAAATTTATAAATTCCTTAATAAAATTCAATATTCTACTCTGTATGCAATTGGCATTCTAACTAATTTGGTATTTGTTAAAAATTTGGAAAGACAAAATTGATTTGCATTCACTGTAAAAGTTATATGCTGCCTTTTTATAATTCATTTTATTACATTACGTGCACTAACATGATATAATTACGTGATTTTTAATACATTTTGTATTATAGTTCTTAGATCATGTTTAAAACATTAACGATACCGTACAATCTACATGAATCAAACCACATAGATAAAATTAATTAAGTGACGAATGTTAATTTATATTTGTACACAATTAATATAATATATACGTTTTAAAAAAAATTTAAATATGTTCAGTATTTGTCTGTTTTAAAAATTTCAGGAAATTTGATTTAGTTCCCATGGAAATGAAACAATGTGCATTAACATAGACCTTTCGTAGTAACTTTATTAATATATTTCATTAATTATTCTTGAGTAAAATTAAATTTTGTTGTTTCAACTCTTCATAAATAATTTGAAACATTATTTGGTTAAGAACAGACTACATAAAAGGAAATTCTTCCAGTTAAATGGATGAAAAATATAGATATTACATACCGGTACTTTAAGAAAGGAGAAAACAATACGAATATTCCAAAATAAAGTGATAGACAAAATATTTTGACCAAAGAGATACGAACAGACAGCTGAATAACTAACCAACTGAACTAACTGACTGGCACTATCGAACCCATAGGTTCATGGCCTCACGGACAGAATTTCTCCATATATCCTTATCCTGAGCTAATGTTTTCCAATCAGCCACTGCATAATAATAATAATGATAATAATAATAATAATAACAATAATAATAATAATAATTATTATTATTATTATTATTTTATTCAGATATAATTGAGATAAAATGAGAATTCAACTACAGAAATTGAAAGAAGATGAACTGATGGTAGAAGAACCGTTCTTGGTAAGTTGAACTCAGTGCTTTGGAATACGAATATATTATACAGAACGAAGAAAGCTCTATTTCAAGCCCTGTTACAAAACATTTTATTATATGATTCGGAAACCTGGACAGTAAGTAGACAACAAGTCAATAAATAGATATTTGCAGACGATCGACCAGAATTTCAAGATGGATCATCTCAGAAACAACACAATAAGAGAAATTATGCAAGTTGAAAAAACATATTAGAAAATAAATGAAAAAAAAAAAACGTTTGAAATGGTATGGACACCTTATAGGAATGGAAAAAGATGTAATATCAAAGATGATCATTGTTTGTGAAGCTAATGGAAGAAGTAGAAGAGGCAGACGTAGAGAACGGTGGATAGATGGAGTGAAGAGGTGTATGGAGACTAGAGATTTGAGGGAAGAAGTTTCAAGTTATTTGTGACACAATAAATAGAACATTTAATAATAAAGCCCATAAACAAACAAAAATAAAATTTTATAAAACAATGGCAGTCCCTGTCATTTTGTACGGGAGTGAATCGTGGATTATCACTACCAAACAAGAAAGTAAAATCCAAGCAGCCGAGGTGAACGTTTTAAGAAGAGTAAAATTGTGTACTAGAATGGACCAGATAAGAAGCGAGGATATCCGTGAAGAATTGCAGATCTACTCCATAAAATAAAATATATTTAACAACAAGATTCAGTGGAAAGAACATGTAGAAAGAATGGAAGAAAGCAGATTACGAAATAAAATCTTACATTATTTTCCGAGAGGAAGAAGAGATGTCGGATGTCCTCGAAAGATATGGTGTTTAAACCATCCAGCGACCCACTCGAACACATAGAAAAAAAATCATTGAAATCTGTCCAGTCGATATACAGAAGTTTTTAATTTTGGATTTCAAGTAAACCTCCACTTCTAATTGTCGGAATTTCGCTCATTTTTGGACAATACTGAGTTGTGAAACGTCGAAAAATGATACCGCTAGAGCGATTTTTCAATTTTCACTTCAGGTGATCTCCTACAACTAATGGATTTAGAGGGTCCAAATGTGAATCTAAACCATCGAGAGATTCAAACAGACACACACAAACATTTAATCAAAACCGGTCCAGTCGTTTAGGAGGAGTTCAGAGACAAATGCACATACAGAAGAATTTATATATATATATATATATATATATATATATACACGATCACCAGTTTACTCGTGACCGGTCAGCTACTTAATGCACCGAAGTTTATTTGATGTTTTAAGTGCACGATAATAGTTCATTAGTTAGTATCATAATTTATCCTTAAAACACTCTCGGGGAGGGGGGGCATGGCCCCATCCCTGCAACCGCCACTACTTTGTAGCTCAAATTAAAATAAAATGATAGTGTACATTTTTTAGTGCTTGGAAGTTATGATTCCACATGTATTTAACATAATATCTGGTGGTTATATAGAAAAAAACATTAACATTACAAACCTTGAGATGAAGTATCCACATAGAATAAAAAGACCAGCTCACTGAACGCTAATAACACAACTGCGATGTAAACCAGATGAGTTCTTAACCATCGGCAACTTCCGATGTTTATATTGTCTTCATAAACATTAGAATTGTACCCTCCTTTGCAGATAGGTTAAGAACCGCCATACAACAATTATATTAGAGTGAAAAAAAGATAAATTGACGAGGGTGAGTGAAAAAAGTTTCTTTTCCAGCTATATTTCACTTCTGGCCCACTGTGCATCTGTCCCATACTGCCGAAATTCCATGAGAAACATTTATATAGGCCTAAATGGATTGTGCAAAAACGTGCAAAGGCGATAACACTGCTAACAATCACTAACACTTTAACTTTGTCTTGCGTAATCACAAATTGTTTTTGTTCTTTGTGTACATGTTTCGATGTGATATCTTAAGCATTTCTGTTCATATACTTCGCATATGCATGACATCTTCGGGTCATGGAATATTTCATCCCTACACATTAGATGGTGGAATTCATGCATGCTTAGTCTTGTGATGACGTGTTGAATCTGGAAATTTGCTTCTGTCCAGTTCCTGTCTATCATCGCTCCGGTGCTGAAGAATTGCGGCCATACTTCCTCTCTTTTCCTGCGTAGTGTTTGTAGCGCATGTTCATAGGGTTCCGTGGTTGGTAGTAGGTATGCTGTTTTCAAGTCCTCGATAAGGAAGGTTTCCCTTGCCGGTAGGTACACTAGACGGATTCTTGTAGTTTTTGATACTCCTATTGCTCTTTTTACGTATGTAGCTTTCACTTTTTCCAGTGTATTCAGATTGGCTTCTGTAAGATGTGGCCATATTATTTCTACCCCGTAAGTTATTATTGGGAGGATCTTTGCATCGAATAGTTTCATCGCTGATTCCAGGACTCTTACTTTAAGGGGGGAAGAAGATTACGAGTATTTGAGAATAAAGTTCTTAGGAAAATGTTTGGGTAAAAAAGAGATGAACAGACAGGTGAATGGAGAAAACTACATACTAGTGAGCTACATGATATGTATAAGAAGCCAGATATGATAAGAACAATTAAGTCTCGTAGACTGCGATAGGCAGGACATGTTGCACATATGGGGATGAAAGAGGTGCATGGAAACTTCTGGTAGGAAAATCAGAGGGAAAACGCCCAGTTGTAGACCAAGAATGAGGTGGGAGAATAACTTATCCATGATTAAAGAGAAGTAGATTATACAGGGGATGAATGGAAAACATTCGCTCAGGATAGGGATGTATGGAGAGCTTATGTCCGCGCGGCCATGAACCTACGGGCCCGCTGCGTGACAAGGCAGCACGCTACCTCGAGACCACAGCGGTGGACTAATACCAAAAAATAACAAAACATTAAATAATAACATAAATAATCAATGTCTTCTGTCCTTGTGTGATAAACGCTCATAGCGCTATGAGAAACGTGACAACACCGCATGTCAAGTATTGCCGCGCGGCACCCGCTTTTATATAAACTGTTAACCATCAGAGTGAAGCTATAATAGCATAGATTTGTAAGTATCGGTTACTTTTTTCCGTTAGCATATTACATATTTGTTAGATACTCTATTTTACAAATCATAGTAGATGTGATCCAACGATAATATGGTGTCATTTACGTTATTTTTACATCAACTTAAGATTTAATTTTAAGGATTTTTCTCGATTTTTGAAAATACACATATATAGCTGATGTAGTTCTTAATTACACGCACACACACGCACGCACGCACACACACACACACACATACATATTATATATATATATATATAAATTTTTAAATATTTTCTTAAACTTCTCTCTATTGGAGGCTGCTTGAAAACAAAACAAGCTATTTTTCTTTATCTGTATACAGATTTTCAATGTTTACACATATTTCTGTGCCTAAAGTTTAATTTTCTTTGTCCACTCATCTGTATCCATCCATTTCATGCCTTTCAGTCCTCCTGTTTTCATTCCAGTTCTTATTTCTTGCATCCACAAGTTTCGAGGGCTTCCTTTCCTTCTTCTTCCAGGTGGACACCGTTCCAATGTTTTCCTGGGTAACCTTTCTTCTTGAATTCGTACAGTACGTGCCCGTACCAATGTATTTGCTTGTATCTTATATAGTCTACTATTCAATATCTGATATTCATTTCCTCTCGTACGACTGTATTTCGTATTTTTTCTAATTTTGATCATCATGCAGCTCTCCATATGAAATCCATTTCCATTGACATCAGTTTTTGTTCTAAGTTTTTATTGAATTTAAACTTCAGCTCCATATGTGACAGTATTTCTCACTGCTGAAATATATATTTGTAACTTATTTTTTCAGGTTATATGTCTGTTCCATTAGACTCCATTCATCATTGTTGTTATTGTTCTACCCTTATTTATTCTGTCCTTAATATCACTTTCTTGTTTAACCTCTTTATCCACTTTTACTCCCACATACTTTAATATACCCCTTCTCATCTTCTAATATTAAATCTTCGGTTTCTGCTCCACATTCCATTTAATTTTTTTTTTTCAAAATTTATTTTCAAACCCCATTTGTCGTATTCGTCCAATAATTTCCTGAATATACTGTTACAACTAAAATACTGAGAGATGAGAACATGTGCATGTGGATATCCACCCATAGTAATTCTGCCCGAAGGCAGGTCCTTCACTGCAATCATAGCATTTTCATGCTATGCTTGCAGCTTTACTAGGGAATTGTGTAGGTGTGGTAGCTTCCCGTTGTTTTCCACACCGGTGAAGGATGATGATGATAATGATAATGGTAAGGATGATAATGATAAGGATGATGGCCATATGATTTCGGGGACCGTTTGGGCCTTAAAGTTTTCCTGACATTTGTCTTACAGGTGAGGAAAAACCCCGATAAAAACCTCACCCAGAAAAACTGCCCCGACCGGGGATCGAACCCGGGCCCGCTGCGTGACAAGGCAGCACGCTACCCCGAGGCCACAGCGGTGGGCCATGTGGATATAATAAAACAATTTTAAAAATTGAGATAATGTAATCAGTTGTAGACGTGTGAATGAGATGATTCCTTAAGATTAACCAACAACTGTGATGGCTTCTGGAGAGTTGTTTGTTAGGTACAAACCTTTACAAAAATGTTGTATTCTTAAATAAGAATAATAAAAAATACTTTAGGTTCAGATGAAATTATATAAAGTACCACAACGTTATTTAAATATTGTATTTTAACAGTGGATCATTATATTGTTTAAGGACCTGCTACTCACGTTCCAATTAGCAGAGTTCGTTTTCGTAGCTTGATTCGTCTTCCTTTTAATGCGACCAACTCATCTCCATTAGGTTTTTTAGCATTTTTTTCTGATAGGAGGCAGCTGGCCTACCGCATCAACCCCAACCTGGAGGACCAGGGATTTTTCAGGTGTCCATCCTTAGAAATGTTGCTTTCACTACAGCTAAGAGCCTGCTGATCTGTCCTTTAGGACGAATTTGACAGGAATGATAAGATTAAATGATTCCCTCGGTCTCGAATACTCTAATACCAACGGGGTCGGAAAACAACAAGTCAAACAATAAAATCTTGTAGTGAGATTACATATTTAGGAATTAAAATAAATAAAAATGGCAGTTATGAAGAGGAAATAAGAAATAGAAATAATAAAGGAAACTTTGAATTTGCTTGCCTCAATGGAATATTGTGGGATAAAATATAAGTAATAAAAATAAAATGAATATATATCATACAATTGTTAAAAGCATCATTACTTATGGAGCAGAACTTTGGCCATTAACAACAAAAACAAATAAGTATATTTTGGCAACGGAAATGGATTTTATACGAAGGGCAGCAAGGATTTCAAGAAGAGAAACAATTAGGAACTCAGTTATAAGGGAGAAAATGAAGATGGAAGACACTATTTTAGATTATATTAAAATTCAGCAATTAAGATGGTACGGACATGTCCAGCGATTGGAAGAGGATCGACTACCAAAATCTGTTTTGGAATGGAAACCTGAGGGAAGACGAGGCAGAGGAAGACCTAAAACCTCCTGCGACCCGCCCTAGCCCCCAGTGGCATATATTTATAGATGCAGGAGAAACATCTACAACCAGGAGATTGGAGTGGAGCCGAACAAACTGGCTATTGGGAATCGGACGAAGTCAAAGATATTAATCTAACGAGTGAGTCTAGTGCGATTAGCGTTATATTGTGAAAAGAAAAATTAATGTCTAACCAAGAAATCCAACCGTGCACCTCTAGTTATCCGTACTAGTGTGCAGCCCACTACACTATTGCGTGATGTGGCATAAACAGTTAACAATTCTTTCCACTGGTAACGAAATTATAGTAGGTTTCGTTTTGTCCGCTGTCAGGTAGGTGTCACCTACCAACGCCAACGGCCGGCTTCGTTTAGAAGTATCTATATTTGAGAATTTTACACACACCACTTTTATAAGCAGTAAACGATGGTATTTAACATTTTCCCAATACTGTTATTTTAACACATTTCCAATAATTGATCATATTATAATTTTTATTTTCACAATACCATTATAATATTATAATATGCAATATTATTGGAACGGTGTTAAAATAACTGTATTGGAGAATGTTAAATAGCATTGTTTACTGAAAAAGTGGTGGTGTAAAATTCTCAAAAAATGATACTTATAAATGAAGCCGGCCGTTGGCGATGGTAGTGACACCTACCTGGCAGCGAACAAAAAGAGAATTATAGATTTGTATATGTGAAAAGAATTGTTAATGTTTGTTCTAAGTCTAGAACGGTGTAGTGGGCTGCACACTAGTATGGAGAACTAGAGGTCCACGGTTCGATTCCTGGTTCAGACATTACTTTTTCTTTTCACAATATCATTATAATAGGCCCTATTACACCACAATTTTGTCACAAATTATAACCCTAATATACCTTAAGGTGAAATAGGATTTATATGTCAAATAATAATAAATAAATATTGCTTGACATACTTCTCACGTAATTTCTATTTTTTTCTTTTCGAATCTGTGTAGTGATAATCTCTACGTATTACAGGGACACTTCTCTAAAAAAAAGTTAGAATGCAAATTTATACAGCAATTATTCTCCCAATAATATTATATGGATACAAAACATAGACTATTACTTTCAGGGAGGAAATAACGTCTTAAATATTAGAGATTAAAGTTTTTATGAAAATGTTTGGACCGAAGAGAGAGACAAACAGAGAGATGATGTGATGAGACTTCATAACAGAGAGCTACATGAATTCAGATGAAGTATGAACAGATCACGAGGGCATGACTTGTAGAACGGACGGGAAATTGAAAACTATATCGGCTATAGAGTGTAACTATAGATAGGTGGGAGAATAACAAACATTAACCACAATTTGAACGAGGAAAATTACATATGAATGAGTGAAAAATATATGGATATATGGAGAGTTTATATTTGCGCGGTCTTGAATCTACGGATTCGATAGTGCCAGTGAGATAGTTACATCACCTCGCATAACGATATCAACATGACCAGCAACTCTCTATGTTTACAAGGAGACCTAAAACACTTTTGTGAGGAAAATAATCTTATGTACTCAACCCTAGGATTTAAACAGAGATCAGGGCTGGCTTGGTTTAGGGTAGGGGCATGGAAATTCCTAAAAATTAGCGAAGATCACGATATGCGAATATGTCCTCCAATGTGCGGGAACTTTGAAGACCGAGATACATATATTAGGCAACATGTGATGATTTGTTTCGAATATTGGAGACGTTCAGTTGATTACCGGACAGATTTATAAATGTTCAATAGGGAAAGATGGGCATGCTACGAGTTATTGGTAAATCCAGAAAATTGGATAAACTTGGGTAAATATCTGGACAAAACGTGGAAAATAAGAACAACACTCATTCATGAATAAATACATGTTATCAAAATGCAATATCATTAATTCATAATAATTGTACATAACTTAATTATTGTATAATGCTATTGTATTATTATTAATTGTAATATTATTTTGTTTTCTTTAATGTAATTGTAATGTTATTGTTTTCTTTTTTGTTTTTCTTTACACTAGTACCAATTATTACTTTATTGTAACGGACTGTCAACAGCACGTACGGCTTACTGCCCATGCGATCCATATTTGTAAATAATATTGTAAATATCTTACGTTTTATCTATTAAAGTCCAACTACTACTATTTACATGTAATATGTTTAGTTCACATTTAAGCTGATTGATATTTAGTTTAAAACTAACAAAAACTACACATTCTAACTCCAAATCCATGGCGCGACAGGCCTAGAAGCACCTTGGCTTACAGCCGGCTGTGGGCTTTACATCCACATGTGTTCATCAAAGATATAGACAATTTTCCGTCCAGTGTGGGGGCGACATGTGGTCAGCGTGTCGGGTCCTCCAGCCGTTATAGCTAGCTTTCTCAACCTGAAGCTGCTACTTATAGTAGCTACCCAAATGACTCACGATGCAGGGTTGGCACCGTCCAATACTGGCCGAAATTCCATGGAGACTGGAAGTCCTCTAGCTTAGCACCAAGGGATCCTACCTTAACCACTCAGCTTTGGCGCAGGAACAAATGACTCACACTAGCTTGATATTTGTATTTCTTATGTAGCATACGCTATTATATTGCAGCCACTGATTCTCTGGCCTTGACGTTTTCACGATAGTGTTGCCGATAAGGATTATTAATGGGAGTGGTCGCTTTATGTATGCGGTTAGCAGACAACATCTCAGCGATTTCAAACATTACTAGCGCGCTACAGTTGCATCAAGAGCAGTGATTGGCTGTGGCAGACATCTACTCCCACAACAACCATATCCTTATTGGCAATAGAGGGCAAATTCTCTCTTTACCCTTCGTGTAACCTAAACTTCAGAGCCGGAGATATTGCGGCTCGGGTATAGTTTAAGTTGAATTTTAGTCTGTTAGTTATTAAGATGATTTCTTCTCGAGAAATGACTGTTTATTATAACTTGATCGTTCATAAGAATCGTCACTACAATAACGTAAATAATGTTCATGTTGTAATTCACTGAATTGAACTAGTTCAAAAGAGGTACCTACTACGTAATTACCAAATGATTACCGAAACGCATTAATTTACTTTCAATTCGTTTGTTATGTAAATTCTGGAATTATAGCGCAGATGACTTGTTAATGTTTTCAATTATTTTAATTGGCTTATAACTGTGTACTATTATATTATAGTGTTTATTGGATCATTATACAAGATACGTGCAAGACACTGTAGTGAACACTAGCAGGACTCTCAAGAAATAATTATTACTTATTTTCTTCGCCAATTTAGAGAGCACCCTAATTGAAATGAAGACGAAAACTTGGTGAAACGCTTCATCCTCATCTGTTGAAATATGGTCAATTTGCAGCGCTTCAAATGTCTAAACCTTAAAATGCTCACAGCAAAATCCCTAAAATAATGACTGATAAATGTAGTTTCTTACAATTTTACTCCAGTTAAGAATAATGTATATATTATAGGAGAACAATATTTAGAAGATAGTAAAATATGCCGTTCTTAATATTACAGATTTTATCTTTAACATTAATCGGGATTATTGGCAAAAAAATAAACCATTACAAGTTTTATTGCACAACACACTGTATTCAGTGTCACAGTAACGTTATACATGTATATAATTTAACATCTTTACTTCAGGAGCAAAATCACTTTTCGCTAACATCCCAATATAACTTGCCATGAGATTAAAATGATGTTTTCAAAGCAGTACTTAGTTTCATAAGGTACTTACTATTCATGACACTGTCGCTATCACAACACAACTAGGTGAAGGGAAGATGTCAAGTTGGTGTGGATGTTCTGAGAGTAGATGATACACAGTTGAGATTTGAATCGCAGCAACTGACTTTCCCCTTGACATTTTTGGTACAAAGGGGCGAGTTGCAAGAAGCTGATGTTTGTACAGTGTTGGTACATTTCTATTGACTACAGCTTCAAAGAGATGACGTAGTTGTATGATTAATTGGGGACCTTTCTTGGCTAATGTGTATGTTATTTCATTACATCGTAGTCCACAACGGAAACAAATCCATTCAAGTTTATTTATTTTCTGGATTTTTGGATGTTTCTGAACAAGGCTTGAATGTTTGATACAAAAGAACATGAGGAATGTTTATGTTTCAAAGCTTGTATTGCTTATCTATATTTAAAACCTTTTGCCTCACTTACAGTAGTTGAAGGTCTACACTTACGGCTGTTAATTTTCCATCTGAGTTGATGCAGTAATTCCTAATGGTATATGTTGACGCCTCAGGTTAGCTGCCTTGAGTGGTTAGCAAGATATGTCAGTGTTGGCTAACCTGAGTCTTGTCATGGATTGAACTGCGTTGTGTACGCATCATTTTTGTTGTGTGTGTAGCTCGTAGAGAGCGGTCGTGTCTTGTGGTGCTCCTCTGCACAATAGTGGTTTAGCATCCACAAGAGCTTTAAAATAACTGTTAGTGAGAATTAAGGCTAAGAGATTAGTAGCCGCACATTATAAGGTGTTCGTAAGTGAAATATAAGTGAATGCTTCTGCTTGAGTAATTGAAACGAGAGGACTGAACACGACGTGATCACGTGGTGATCGTAATGTATGTAATTACTTATATTGTTGAAATATAGTCTTATTTTCACATATCTAATCCCTTGTGTCACAATAAATAAAATCCTAAATATACAGTCCACTTCAGAGAGAAGAACCTCATAACTACTTACAGGTTTAGAAATAAGGTTCCGTGAACAATTAACCTGTATGTGTAGTAAGTATATATTAACCTACTACATATTTTTGGTCCTCCGGGCCGGACATAACAGTCGCCTTGTGAAAAGTCGTAATATTGACACAAAAAGTATTACTTACGTGAACAACTATATTGCACAAAGAACAGTGAAAGCGTTACCACGTGGTGTTGCCGTGATCAACTAGTGGACCGCGACCCCCTTGCAGAACTTCGAGCTTCGAGAAGTCTAGTTCCAGTGCAAGGAAATATCATTTTGATAGTGAATTGTCTTCGAGTGAGCTATCCCTTGATATCAACGGTGCTGTGACCTTCTAGTAGCATGGTGGCACATTCTAGAGTACCACAGATGTCTGGTCGATTGGAAATCATAGTAGAGGCCTGAAAGATAAGTTACTATTGCATGCTTGTATCTCCTATCTTATAGTTGATGTCCCACCTCATTCCATAAAACTAGACTTGATATCTAGAGAACATATTGACTAATTTAGTCAGAATTAGTATTGAGTCGAGCTGACATTATATTTCAAATTGCCATTTTATTTGTGTGATTTATATATATTTTAATTGTTTAATAAAATATTTGCCGTGTTATATTGTTCGGTAATTAGTTATTGGTCAAAATGTCATTTGAAAGTGAGACAAAGGCTATCCAAAAGCGAGGCATTCTCTAAAGAAGCCTTACTAATTTGGAAAATTATATTAATAGTGAAACCATTTCCCTAAACACATTAGTAGCTAGACAAAATAAACTAGGAGATATTTGGGAACAGTTTGAGACAGTTAAGAATTTCTTAGAACTTGAAGCAGATTCAAAGCCAGGTCAGGATCATGCAAAGGATCATGAGGATTTTGAAAATAAATATTATGAGTTGTGTGGCAAGGTTCAGGATTTAATAGAAAGTCTTCAAAAACCCACAGATAGTCATGGTTTTGATGATTCACGTGCATCTAGTAGATCGAGTGGTGGTTTTAAGTTACCGGCTATTCAGATTCCCCATTTCCAAGGAGAATTGACTGAATACCTCTCGTTTAAGAATACTTTTGAGTCCCTTGTGATTAACAATACTAACTTAGATAATGTTCAAAAGCTTCATTATTTATTATCATCGCTTGAAGGCGAACCTAGGCAATTACTCAGTAATTTAGCGATAACTGAAGGCAATTTTTGTACGGCCTGGAAGTTAATTCAGCAAAGGTACGACAACAGACGCATGATATTGTCTCAGCATGTTAAGTGCTTACTCAGCTTACCTTCTTGTAGTATAGGTACTGCTGCAGAGTATAGGAAAGTACTTAACCAAGTAAAAGGCAATATTAATGTCATAGAGAATCTTCAGAGTGATGTTCTGTTATCAGATCTAGTGTTGCAGGAAATTATATCGAGTAAAATGAAAAGTATTCATAGGTCAGAGTGGGAAGCTAAACATGGTGCTACGGATATCCCTAGCTTAGTCGATTTTATGGAATTTTTGGAGAGAAAAGCTCAAAACTTGGAGCTCAGTGAATGTAAAAACATTGTAGTAAATGAGAAACCAGATGTAAAGCCTAAAGTCAAATCTTTCCATATTGCTAATGACAACAAATCAAGATATTGCCATAATTGCAAATCAAATAAACATAATTTACCAGATTGTGAGGAATTCAACCAATTAACAGTGGATGAAAGAGTACATTTAGTTGGTCAGATTAGATTATGTTATAATTGCTTTTCAAAAGGGCATACAGCGAGATTTTGTAAAGAGAAACCTTGTTCCAAATGTCAACGCAAACACAATACTCTAATACATTTTGAAGGAATGCCTAATGTTGAGCATCCAGCTATTGTGTCTCCCACTGCTATGAAGATAACCTCCGGGCTAGGCTCAAACGTACTTCTTAGCACTGCCTGTGTTAATGTGAAAGATAAATTAGGGCGATTAGTTAAGGTTAGAGCGTTACTGGACTCTGCCAGCCACTTATCTTTTATGACTACAAATCTGTTGAGCAAGTTAGGTCTTGCAACCCAACCGTGCAAACTTCCTATTGTAGGTATTGGAGACTCAGATGTCTCTCCAGTCAGTCTTACTTGTAAGGTGCAATTGTTGTCCAGAGTGTCTAACTATAGGTTGAACTTGTTATATGGATGATTTCATTTGTGGTTCGGATACCGTGGAAGGTGCACAAGAATTACAAGGTAAAGTATCTTGAGTGCTAGATAGTGCCCAATTTCATTTAAGAAAATGGACGTCAAATTGTCCAAACGCTCTTGTTAATGTTCCAGAAGAAGACAGAGAAACTCTAACCCCTTGTAATCTTACTAAAGAGGAAGCAGTCAGAACTTTAGGTATCATATGGCATCCTTCTTCTGATGAATTCCAAATTCAGATCAAGATCAATCCAGATCAAGGAAGGATCACCAAGAGAAACATTCTTTCCACTGTAGCTTCAATATTTGATCCGCTTGGTCTCTTGGGGTGTGTGGTAGTGAAGTGTAAACACATCATCCAAGCTCTTTGGCAGTTAAAGGTAGAATGGGATGAGCTATTGGAACAATCTTCTTCTATAGTACAACATTGGTTGGAAATCTGTAATGATTTGTGTGTGTTAAATAAGATTCGTGTTCCTAGAAATGTAATGCCCTATGTTAATGCAAAATGTGTGGAAATACATGGCTTCTGTGATGCTTCAGAATCTGCATACGGCGCCTGTATTTATATTCGTAATGTATCTCAAAACAATCAAGTATCAGTGCATTTGTTGTGTTCAAAGTCCAGAGTTGCACCATTGAAGCACAGACTATTGCTCGTTTGGAACTCTGCGCCGCGTTGTTACTTGCTAATTTGATGTCCAAGGTTATTGAGTCTTTAAAACTTGCTGTACCATTTGCTACGTATTATTGGACTGACAGTACAATAGTCCTGTGTTGGTTACAAAAAACCCCATCCACTTGAAAAACTTTCGTTGCAAACAGAGTTTCCGAAATACACACTCTAACTAGAAGCTCAGAATGGAGACACGTATCTACTCTGTGTAATCCTGCTGATCACTTATCAAGAGGTGTCCGTCCTTCAGAATTGTCATCTTTGAATGTTTGGTGGAAGGAACCTGAATGGCTCCATGAAGTCGCTCCGACTTATACTGATTTCGTTGACAGTGAATCGCCAACTAGAGTGGACTCAGAATTGAAGACACAAATTCGGGTACTGATGTCTAAGGTACAAGTGCTTGAATTTGAGAAGTACTCTTCATTTCTCAAACTGAAACGAGTATATGGATGTGTACTGAGATTCATCCATAATACTCGTAATAGAGACAAATTATATTCCGGTTCCTTGTCCTCAATCGAGTTGAAACAAACGGAACTAATGGTGGTGAATCGTCTTCAAGCCATTGAATACAAGAGGGAAATCCACGAGCTAACTTCCAAGAAACAAGTAGATTATTCAAGTGACTTGAGATCACTTAACCCATTCCTGGATAAAAATGGACTTCTCAGAGTTGGTGGCCGTCTTGAGAATTCTCTGTTGACATTTGATGAGAAACATCCAATCATATTACCAGCTAAATATGTTGTGACTAAACTGTTAGTGAAGCATGAACATGAGAGGTTACTTCACTCCGGTGCTCAAGCAGTTCTGTGTTCACTGCGCACCCGTTATTGGATACCTCGTGGTAGAAATACTATTCGTGGGGTAATTAGGTCCTGCTACAAATGTTTCAGAGTTAAACCACCCCGAACTAGTCAGATGATGGGACAACTTCCTGAGTATAGAGTAGAGCAAAGTCTTCCCTTTGTCAAGGTAGGTTTGGACTACGGAGGTCCAATTGTAATCAAGGGAGACAACCCCAGATCCAAAGTGAAATTCAAGGCTTACATAGCACTTTTTGTATGTTTAGTAACCAAAGCTATCCATTTAGAAGTTGTCAGGAGCCTTACTACTAAGGACTTTATTGCTGCCCTCTATAGATTTGTTGCCCGCAGAGGACTCCCTTGTCTCATATTGAGTTGAGTGATAATGGTTCAAATTTCGTTGGGGCTAATAACGAGTTGTTGAATTTTGTAAAGAAACATGCGAATGTTATTACCGAGAACATAGCAAATATGAACATTGAATGGAGATTTATTCCTCCTTCTAGTCCCCATTTTGGTGGACTTTGGGAGGCAGGAATAAAATCGGTTAAATCCCTTATGAAAAAGACTATAGGTAAAACTATTCTTAGTTTTGAAGATTTGTGTACTTTGTTGTGTCAGATCGAGTCTGTACTAAATTCTAGACCTATCTGCACGCCCAGTGAATCCCATGAAGAAATGTACCTAACTCCAAGTCACTTCCTGGGAGGTAGACTATTAACTAGTACTATTTCTCCTGATATAGCCAACTGTCCCCTTTCCTACGATGCAAGGTGGAAGGTAGTTCAGGCTCTCTACAGGTCTTTCTGGCAACAGTGGTCCAGACAATACCTGCAGTCGCTTCAGCAAAGGAAGAAATGGATGTCTGCCGGGAGATGGTACCCAGCTGTCGGTGATCTTGTGATCCTTCGGGACGACAACTTACCACCTCTGGTGTGGAAAACTGGTGTGATCCAACAGCTTCACCCTGGGATCGACGGTGTGGTACGAGTGGTCACCATTAGGACTAAAACTGGATTATTTCGACGAGCCATTGTGAAACTTGTCCCCTTACCCAGTTGTGTTGAGAGATTCACCGATGTGTTAAATCGTGAGATCCCTCAAAGGGGGGAGTATGTTGACGCCTCAGGTTAGCTGCCATGAGTGGTTAGCTAGATATGTCAGTGTTGGCTAACCTGCGTCTTCTCATAGATTGAACTGCGTTGTGTACGCATCATTTTTGTTGTGTGTGTAGCTCGTAGAGAGCGGTCGTGTTTTGTGGTGCTCCTCTGCACAATAGTGGTTTAGCATCCACAAGAGCTTTAAAATAACTGTTAGTGAGAATTAAGGCTAAGAGATTAGTAGCCGCACATTATAAGGTGTTCGTAAGTGAAATATAAGTGAATGCTTCTGCTTGAGTAATTGAAACGAGAGGACTGAACACGACGTGATCACGTGGTGATCGTAATGTATGTAATTACTTATATTGTTGAAATATAGTCTTATTTTCACATATCTAATCCCTTGTGTCACAATAAATAAAATCCTAAATATACAGTCCACTTCAGAGAGAAGAACCTCATAACTACTTACAGGTTTAGAAATAAGGTTCCGTGAACAATTAACCTGTATGTGTAGTAAGTATATATTAACCTACTACAGTATAGAAGAAGAATACTGTGCACTATACACCGACTCCAAGATTACCACCAACCACTAGCTGAGAGCCGATATGTGTAGGATTATATATATATATATATATATATATATATATCTGAGATCCGGGTTCGAATCCCGTCCAGGCATTTATTTTTCTTATCATACCATATTAAGCTTGCATTGCTCAATGTTAAAGATTTAATTATAACAAATATATATCATTTTCTCCTTCTTCTTCTTCCAAACAAGTTAAAGCCCCAAGGCCTGTAATGGTATTAGTGAAGTATTCTCGGTCTATCTTTTCTAGGATATCCCAAAAATCTGTTTGCTTGAGGACGGTACTGAAGCGTGACATGACCTATAACCATTCATCTTAAGGAAACACTCTGTTAACACTTCTTAGTGCCATTGTTTCAGTTTCATGTTTCATAAAATCTTCTGCCAATATTACCTGTAAGAGTCATAGCGCGCGTTAAACTTAGAGTCATGTCCAGAGCGATGTATTTTGTTTCTTTCCGGGACCTACAAAACGGCTAATCTACAGATAAGTTTCAAATATAAATAAATTAGGTAATTGAACTATAGCAGTTAAAAATCCATGTGCACAATTATAAAATAAACACTGCACAATCTAATGTTTATACATTAATAACTAGTTAAGATAAACAAATGCGTTTATTTTTTCATTTTAATTTTCAATCAATATAGAATGAAAGTGATATTACACAGCATGTAAGGATTTACTCTCTGAACTGAAAGAACCCAGTTATTTAAAAAAATGATTTGAAATTAAAGATATGATCTGTAAGATTTTAAGAATTTGAAAATACGCTCAAAATAAGATGAATGGAAAATGTATATACATTATTTCCTCTCATCACAAAATTCTGTAAATATTATGCATCATATAAAGTCAGTGCTTATAAAACAAAACACATTATCAACTCTATGTGCACTTAGCTAAGGAAGTAGAATGAGCGGACTCTTGATCTCCAACATTTCAAGTTTTAACGCGCGATTCACACGAGTAAACTAATTTGCTCAGTAGAGCTACAACACTTTCCCCTTCGTCCAATAAAGAGCATTCTTTTATGTACAGCAAGCCAACGAAAGCTTAGATCAGTGCCTTATGACTTGCTTCTTATGCAAGATGTCACAGGTTGGGTTCCCGACTATGTTAAATTTTTTAATTGTTACAATGCTTTCTATTATATTCTGTGTGTCCATTCTTACAGAAAAAAAAAAACGAACCAACTTTTTGGATGTATTAATTTTTTAATTTCATGATTGTTTCTGTTATTTACACAGGTATCCTCAACCAAAACGTACATTTTTTCTTCCATACTTCCCGTTCTTCTATTTATTATTACTTTTATTATAGTCATTATTATTATTGTACATCATCTATGGGCTATTATTAGGCTGAATTTGCCTATATGAACTAAATTATATATTGAAAGCTGAAGCGTTTTCCTGGTTAACACGTAATAAATAAACAGACACGCGCACACGCATATATATATATATATATATATATATATATATATATATATATATGAAGCTATATTAATTTGTATTTCACATATTTATAAGGGCATTATTATTAAAACGTGGTACTGCATTCACAATCAAATTTATTCAGGTAGCAAATAGTGTAATAGAGTTTATGATGGTAGCATTATTACCCAATATAGTGTAAAGTGGATGTATATTACGTGGCAGGAATTAAATGTTATAGCATGAATTTGGCGGAAATACAAATACAAATAAACAACAAATCATTGTCGAATGATTTGAACCCTGGACCTCATATATATTTCATTTTTTTCGTAATTCTTTTAACGATCAATGCTACTTGCACGTCGGATAATAGTCATCTAATTCCTGGTTGTCTTGTTTATTTTTACACAATGCAGGAGAGTTGAATTTTGTACGAAACGTCGGATTTGAGTAATATTGTGTAAGTTGAACACTCGTAAATATCTAGAATTATCTCTTCTTCATTGATCTAACTATTTATGACAATTACAACTAAATACAGCGTATTTAACAATTAGATACCTCGTAAAGAAATTAACTCTTCTAGAATGCGCACTGGGTCATAACAGGGACTCTGCGTTTTGAAGACTCTCTTTTTTTTGGTAAGTGTACAGTAATTTTATTTGCTGGATATTAGGAAGCCAGATATAATAAGAACAGTTAAGTCTCGTAGACTGCGATATGCAGGACATGTTGCACGTATGGGGAATGAAAGACTTGCATGGAAGCTTCTTGTAGGACGCCCAGTTGGTAGACCAAGAATGAGATGGGAGAATAACATTAACTGTGATTTGAGGGAAGTAGATTATACAGGGGATGATTGGAAAGCATTAGCTCAGGATAGGGATGTATGGAGAGCTTATGTCCGCGCGACCATGAACCTACGGGTTCGATAGTGCCAGTGAGTAAGTATGTAAGTAAGTAAGTAAGGATATTACTGAAGCTTTCTTAATTTAAACACAATTTTTTTGTCAAAAACGTGAGATTTTTTGACAATTTTCGAACAGAAAGGAAGCAACACATGTTGTTATGTAAGCTATTCTTAAACACCTGATATATTAAAAAAACTACTAGAAATTTATTCTTATTCTAGGTAAAGCGTGAGAAAGGAAGATACAAGAACTGCACATTGATCCACAATGCGAAGAAATTTGTAAAAAATTGGGAGATAGTAATTGGCTTCCAAATTCATCCACAAACGCAAGATAAAAATTATAACTGTATACGAATATCTGGTTCCGCATAAATGATGCCTGGACTTGTAATTAGTTGTTACACGTAATATGTTAGTAAATGATAGATTTTAACAAACAGCATATTTTCGAGAAACTTAGATAAAATATCAATCTATATTCACATATAGGCTAATTAACTTAGAAAAATAATAATAATAATTTATTTAGAGATCTGTAATACCTACACTTCTTTCCCCGCTTTTAGATTTATTTTCCTACTCCATTCGTTTTTATCCTACCACCCCATAAAGTCCAGTCCTCTTGTTTTCGTTATTACTTGTTTCCATGATCTTGCTGACTCTCGAACTCTCAAAGTCTGGCGGAAGTCTGGCCAAAGTGTGGCGAAAGTGTGGCGAAAGTGTGGCGAAAGTGTGGACAAAGTGTGGCGAAAGTGTGGCGAAAGTGTGGCGAAATTGTGGCGAAAGTGTGGCGAAAGTGTGGCGAAAGTGTGGCGAACGTGTGGCGAAAGTGTGGCGAAAGTCTGGATGCACGTGTCTCCATACGTTATGTGGGAGAATCTTAAAATAATAGGTCTTATAATAATTTTAAAAGGTTGAATAAGCATTAACCGCGGTGGACAAGTGCTTATTATGCTCCTTGCCTCTGTCCCGAGGACCGTGGTTTCAAACCTAGACGGTGTCTATGGACTTTTTTTGGGATGACAAAATCCAAAGACCAAGTCTACCGGGAGGGACTCGAAACCGTAGGATCCCAGTATGAAGGTTTTCAGGCTCGTTAAAGATCCGTAAGCCTGAATAAAAAGGATTCTAACAAATATTTATCGAATTTCCCCATCCTAGTACTACTTTGGTTTCCTAGATGTCACATGAGGCGGAACACTAACCACGGTCCACTCTGACATCTACCCGTAAACAAGTAGAACTAAATTAGTATGGTTGAATTTCTCCCCTTGTAAGAGGAGATTTTACAGTAAGAAAACTTTGAGCATGTATCTGCTTGTAGACCTAATGAAATTGGAAATATAGGATATCTACCGACATCATGGAAAAAGTTTAGAGGTCAGTTCTTTGGTTCTTTGGTATACAACTATTTGAGAAACTAAAATCCGTTCAATTTCGTTGTGTGTCGTGCAATGGAAAATAATTTCGCGTATATAAGTAGTGCGGTAAATAAAACAAAGCAAAAAATAAATAAAAGAAAACAAAGAAAATTAATTGAGAGAAGGACAAGAGAGAGAGAAAAAGAGAGAGAGAGAGAGAGAGAGAGAGAGAGAGAGAGAGAGAGAGAGGAGAGAGAGAGAGAGGAGAGAAAAGAAGCATGACAGCGGAATCGATCACGCGACCTCCTGCAAGGGAAACATAAGCTCCCTCCACTAGACCACAACCGTTCCCTGCTAGATACTGTCTGTATGAAGCGATGCAATACTCCTGGACTTACTTGTATAATGAAATTATATATTAACTTGTCTTAATTTAAATTAATCAGACGCATTTTACATTAGTTGTGGAAATAAACAATCTTGTTATGCCTTGTGTTTCTTTAAACAAAGTAACGAAATTTTACAATCTTTACTAATTATATATATATATATATATATATATATATATGAATGAGCTGTTCCCTTTAATTAAATGAGTTCCCTACATATATGTATACACATGTATTTATATAACGTAGCCTGGTAACGTGTAGGGATTATAAAAAATAACGACGTTATTAAAAAAAATCCTGGCCAGGATCGAACCTGGGCCTGCATCGTCGCAAGAAAGCATCTTACCGACTGCTCTACTGAAGCGAACGGTACAAATACTGCATCAGAAGTAAGCGCTAATTTACTATTGATTGGTTTAAGAGACCATTACTTGCTTCCAGTCATCTGATAAACATTTTAACTTAGAAATTCATTTAGTAAATTAATTTGTTGCATTTCTATCAATAACGATTGGTATAAATCTATGATTGTCCCCTTGTGCCGCCGGATTTGTCCTCAAAGGAGACAGCACGTGTAACAACTTTTAACTTTCCACCATCAAGAATTGCGCCATCATTTTTTTCAAAGGCTGTACGTGATGACTTGCCCAGCTGAGTGTTTAGTTATGACTCCGGTACATCATGAAGACAGCAAACAACAACACAATATAACACACGCATATCATACAAAAAGTTAAGTTAGAAAGAGGAAATGTTTAATTAATAACAATCCTAAAAAATATCTAGGACCATAAGGGATTCCATGACCTAGACGATAGTGGGAGTGCTTCGAGCTAAATCAGAACTACCATGGCAGGGCTATCTTTACTGGAAAACATTGGGCAAGAAACAAAATAATTAATCTCAAAAACGTGTCAAACTGCATCAATGCATGAACAGAAATTTTGACTTGAAAGTTTGGCAGAAGAGAGATCAATGGGGAGGAGGAAAATGTTAGCTGTAGAGGAGACAATTTTCTACGGGATATAACCTTAAATAAATCCTAGTGTTCCAAGTTGCAGTTTGTACGTTAGAACCCACTCCAAAAATATTCCGACAAAAGAAGCTAGACCATGTATAGTCGGGTAAAACTTACTTTAGAAGTTCATTAAGTGTTATGATATTATTTCTATTTAACGACGCACTTTAACATTAGAGCACAATTCAAATTAGAGTGAGAAAGGATCAACATATTTTGCTCCTAAATATATTTCTTCAAACATGAGGTTCTTTAACGTTCCATAAATATGTGCACGGTACCGAAGTATTTGGTGACTTTTCGACGGAACCGGTATTCAGTCATTTTACGTCCTGTAAATCCACATCTCGGCGAGTTTGAACTCGTGACCCTGGAAGCCAGATGGACGCATGGTAACCATTGGTCCACCAAGATTGTCTACGACGTTCAAGAACAAGAAAAAAAGAAGAAAAGAACAAAACAAAGGACAAAGAGAATATATTTGATATATTTGTTCTACTTGCATGAAAAAACAATTGATACTAACTAACTCAGTGGCATTATCGAACCGTAGGTTCATAGTCACACTGACATAAGCTCTCCATACTTCCCTATCCTGAGCCAATGTTTTCCAATCATTTCCTACATAATCTACTTCCCTCAAATCACACATCGCAGTCAACGACGCTTAACTGTTCTTATTACTGTGTATAAAGAGCATGAAGTTCCTCACCTTTCTATGCATCTCTCGTTTCCTAACAATTTCCATCTGATGTCAAATTGACAACATTTTAACTTAGTGTCACATTTTTATGAAGATGAAGCTGTGATTTGAGATTTTTTTAATAAGTGATTGCACGAGAAAACTAAATGTAATTTGTTGTTTTATTTGATATGAGCCTTTTCCGCTACGTGTAGTTAATACATATTTCTATTTCATTAGCGTGGTTTAACCTCACACTTTGTAGGTACGTACCACAAGCCACTCGGGTCTTACAGTCGCACCACTTGTCCGGAGAGCGATTTTAATAATACTATTTTATCCACACAGGACACGTAGGGCCTCCTCGAATGTGTGATCAGCTCAATGACAACACAACATAAAGACGAAACACAAAATTCACACTAAACATGGCGAATATGCTAATGATGGCTAAGATGATGTTCGGGGACCATTTTGGCCCTAATAATTTCAAAGAACTTTACTTCCATAAAACATTTATTGAATAACAAAATTATGTATTAAGGTAGCAGTACGTTACGACGCAACGCCACTAAACGTGACATTGAAAATATTTTATATTAATAAAATGTTAATATTTCACAAATCGAATTGAAAAACTCTTTTATATATAACTTTATATTGTTAAGAGTTTTAGATAAATTACAGACTTTTTTTCTACATTTTCAGATACCATACTTATCATCGTTTAAATGGCTCATTCAATAAAGTAACAGATTTAATTTTAAAATTCTATTTTACCTTATTTTAGATAATATTTTGTTATTATGCTTTAAAATTAAGCCATTCCTTTGTTAAACTAAATTAAACTAATGGAGCGATAAGTGTGCAAGACACTTGGTATAACAGAGAGGTAGACGTTATAGCTATGTGTGATAAGAGGTCAACCGTCGGATTCCCAAAATGTTATACACGGTACATACTTCAACTTAAATTCTAGGTGGACACCGTTCCACACCAGCCGACATTCAGTGAGTAAATTTCTTCCGCACAGGGACTCGAAACAGGGCAAGTTCGGTAGCTCTGCGACAAGGCGTAATGTCTTGGAGGCTGTGTTTATCACTTTCAACATTATCACTATATGAACATTTCCGTACCAACAACTCCTTTCTATCGATTGCTTAATTTTTATAAACTTTAGATTTTATATTGTTTGAAATATCCATTTTATCAACAAATTTCACAATTCTCTATTTTTTTAAATTAATTGCAGGGGGTTTATTTCTTCTCATCTTGCGTCAGAATTACATCTTTTTCAAATTGGCGTAGCGCATTGTTAAGCCACAGCCTCTCCTTTGTACTCATCCAAGTTAATTTTTAGTTACCTTATTTGTTCATGGGTGTCAGGGATGGCATGCGGTCAACACATTGAGACATCTAACAGGCGACTAAGGTATTACTGAGATGTTGAGGTCGGTAAATTTTGCTTAGAGGCCTCTTTATTCAGGCTTAAGGATCTCATACGAGCCTGAAAAATCTTGAGACACAGGACCTACAGATTAATGTTCCTCCCGTAGGACTTACTCCTTGGATCAATCGACTCCGACAGGGTTTGATCCCGCGACTCTCGGTACCTGAGGCAAGGAGCATAACCACTAGTCCACCGAATCAAAACTATAAATAGTCTAATAACCATTTCAATTTATTATGAGATTTTTCCCCTAAGCACAATTAACACATTTATTTAAACAAGATTGGTATCAATGCGCCTTGTTGCACAGCGACAACACGAATGTTGACACAATAACCGTAACGTTACCAAGCAACGTCATTGAATATGAAACAGAAAATTACGGTTTTAATTGATATTAATAAAATATTAATACTTTACAGATTGAGTTCAAATCTGTTTAACTTGTGTAGCTGAGATTTACAGACAACGCTTCCTCTATCAGGTGAATATTAAATACATTTTCAAAAGTATCTCATTATCATCGTTTAAATGCTCGTTATTATGATATATTGCGATGCACAGTCATGTTAATTGAAATTATAACAAATTTTACTCTCAAATTACAAATATTCCATTCTATATAATTTCACATAATATGTTGTTATACTGTTTATATTAAACTCCTCCGTTTTATAACAAACAAATTGTTGGCGCGGGAGACCTGCAACTGTCTAACCAGTTAGGACTACTTATAGTTTTTCAGAGGAAGTCGAAAATCTAGACAGTATATGGGTAGCGTGTGGCAATCCTACACTATTGAGCATGGATATCTATCGATGATGCCTTTTTATCACAGATGGTAAAATAGTGTTGTAGGCCTATACACCTATGCAACAGATAATTTGTTTAAGTGCAAGATAACTGTAAGTTCTGTATTTAGAGAGTTGTTCATAAATAACTTAAATATATAAAAAGTAAGTAAATTTACGTGAAGATAACTGTACGTTCTAATACGTGTTAATATAGGCCTATCTTAATTTAAGTTCAGGACCTATGTCTAAAATATATTAATTAGCCCCGTTTACACGGAGATTCTTCTGGATTGTTTGTTATTTATCATCGGTGGAATAAATATATTAACATCAACGTTTTTATAATATTGGTGAATTTTATGAGAAAAAATATAACAATAATACAAAGCTTGGACAAAGAAATAACAGATTTTATTAAAACATAAATTTCGATTCTTTATAATAAAATCTATTATTACATATTTTGACTACATATTTACAGATTAATATTACATAAAAATCTGGATTCTACTTATAATCAGAAATTTTGTTTTCTAAAGTTGAATATGCAACTTTTCTAAGATGTCTTCATTTTTTATGATCTAGTAGTGTGCATCCAGCAGTCGTTTGAAGACAAAACTGAAATATTATTATATCGTAAGATAAAATTTAGGGTAGAGTGGTACAATTTCGAACACCTAAGACATTTTTAATATTTCTGCATAGAATATTCAACCAAATGTTACAATTTTATTATGTACACAAGGCCACCTATCCTCTTTAGTAACCACGTGAATTTAAACAATGAACGGATAACTGTGGCTAAGAAAAAATTGTTTTTTCTAGTTTTATGAAATTGTTCGAAAATGTACTACAGTAGGTACTATTATGAACAGAGCATGGTACAATTTCGATCACTTACATTTGCCACAAATATTTTTTTTTTTCCTTTAGCACCCACACACTCTTCATGATACCAAAGATTACAATTTTGACATCTGATCCAATTCGCTTTTCAAAACATATTCTACACTGTAATAGTTCCTGAAACAGAAACCGCATTCATCTTCCTTTCATGGTGATAAGAGAAATACTTTTCTCTCTTTTTTACCCTTGCATTCACTGGTTTTCTTATTTGAACTGTCTTTAAACAATTTCTTCTTGGCACGGAGGTCTGCAATGTGTTGTGGTGATGTGAGGTGAACTGAACTAAGACACTTTCTTTTGCGTAACAACTTTTTCTGCTTTTCAGGCGTGGGAAGAATTTGGTGAACAATTTCTGATGAAGTCTTACAATCTGTGGAATTTGGTACAGTCGATGGAGTCTCACTGCCAATAGCTCCGAAATTTGGGGGTTCAATAATCTTTGAGTTGTCATGTTTTTCCTCGTTGCTTCTGCTGGGTCCGAAGTTGCAAGGGATGTCTTCAGGAGAAGCAGTTTCAAAAAGAACTGCTGGAGAAAGTTTTTCCAGTGGCACAATATCTTCGGAGAACGGCATGATTCCTGTGCAAGCAAATCCCTTTACTGCACAAGCTACCGTAGCTGCTGTATTGAATGCCTCGCAGAATATGGGGTTGAATTTAACTATGGACAGTGTTTGAGTGGGATTACGTTGCATCCATTCTGTTGCCTTGCGATGGCAATTGGCTTTCAGGCTCTTGGAAAAGGTTCTGTCCAACGGCTGTAATAAATGGGTGCTCTGAGGCGGCAATCATAGTAACTCAATTTGATTTCTTTGGCAAAATTCCAAAGCTTGGAGACTTGTGTCGCTTCCATGGTTGTCCTTTATGAGTAAAACTCTTCCTGGGATCTTAAATTTATTGAAATGTTCCAGCCATTTTAAGAAAAGTTCTTCATTAATGTAACCCGAGTCACTCATTTCTACAACACTGCATGCTGGAAATCCATCGGCAAATTCCTGCTTCTTCCTTGCCCCTTTAAAGATGATCATAGGTGGAATATATGATCTTGATGCAGAGAAACAGGCGACAACTGTCACGTTTTCTCCTCTTTCAACATTTGTCAGACATACAACATCTCGTTTACCTTTCTCATTGACAATTTTAAGTGGCCTGTTGTTTAGAGGAATACCACTTTCATCAACGTTGTACAGATATTGAGGTTTGTCAAACAATTCAAAATCTGACATAACTGTTCTTAAATTGCTGAAGTAATTTTTCACTTCCTTCTCGTTTTAAACTTGCAGCTCTGGCTCGAGACAACACTTCCGGTTTTCTCAAACTTATATTTCTATGCCTCTTCAAAAAGGCCCGAAACCAATCTATTCCAGCCACTTTATTCTCTGGATTCCAAGGATGTCCGATTCCAGTACTTTCAGCAATATCGTATGCAGCACGCCTCACCTCAAGAGCAGTTAAGCCTAGACATTTCCTTTCTAGAGCCAGCAGCCTATCAACCTGAGAGTTTTCTATATCCATGGACAATACAGTCGGGTGCCCAATTTTAACAATAGGAGGCGTATTAAGACCAAGTTGCCTATCCTTTTCTTTTCTCACCCTATCATGCAAAGTGCTGAGTGGAATTTTAAATAACTCAGATGCACCACTCAAAGATACATCGCCCGAAATTACACTTTCCATTGCAGTTTGAAGAACTAATGGATTCCAATTTAAGTGTATCTTTCTTTCTTTTAACTTGCGCGGCATCTGCAAAATGAAAATTGACACTAAATTACCTGATTAATAAGTGTTCGGAATAGTACCGAATTACTGTTCGAAATTGTACTTTTACTATGATTTTTTAATGAGCACGTAGTTCTGCTCGGGACTCACAGATGTCAGGCTTAGTTAAGTATAAATGTTCCTCGAGAATGACACCAAAAACTGGTAAAAAAAATATATTCATTGTTTAGAAAATTCAGTTGTAGCCAAACGAAATATTTCGTATTATGTTACATACTACCGAATTCCTTGAAGATAAAACACTTACCTTTACATAAAATTAAGTTTTATTCAGGTAATTGAAGCACTTTTCAGAACACGTTATTACAGAGAAACTCACAAATCTTCACTCTTCCTAGCCATACATCCAACTCAGTGTTGCAAACAGTTTAACACAAAAAATATAGCCAAAGCTTAGCTTGTTCGGATTGTACCATGTTCGAAATTGTACCACCTTACCCTATATTACATTATTAGACTTGTTACATAAGATAGATTAAATAAACTAAGGTTTTTAAATTATTCTAACTCTGCAATCTGAGTAAGTGTAAATAACATCTTTACTGTGTACTGTTATGTTCTAGTGTTTATTGGATCGTTATAGAAGTGCAAGACATTGTGGTGAACACTAGCAGCACTTCAAAGAAATACTTAGTATCTGTTTTCTTCGCCTATTTACAGAGCTTCCCAATCGAAGTGCATCAAGGAAAATTGGTGAAATGTTTCTTTCTCATCTGCTGAAATATGGTCAATTTGCAGCGCTCCAAACCTCTAAACCTTAAAACTCTTATAGCATAATCGCTAAAACAATGACTGAAAAATGTAGTTTCTTACAATTTTATTCGAGTTATGATTAATTTATGCATTATAGGAGAACAGTATTTAGAAGATAGTAAAATATGCCGTTCTTAATATTACAGATTTTATGTTTAACATTAATCGAGATTATTGGTAAAATAAATCGTTACAACTTTTATTGCACAACACACTGTATTCAGTGTCACAGTAACGTTACAAATTTATATAATTTAACGCCCTGACATTAGGAGCAAAGTCACTTTACGGTAAAGTTCCCATTATAATTCACCATCAGATTAAATTTAATTAATGGCGGAAAGTGACTAGACGTGTTGTGTATCGCTCGTGACCAACATATTATTTTGAAGGTGTGATCACATTCTAAGTCGCTTAAAACATCATAACTGATAGTTTGTGTTATATAAAACAATTTGGCTAAGTTAAATTCATAAGATGGGCCCCAAGAAGAATAACTCAATGGAAATAGAAGAAGTGGTGAAACGTGTCTTACAAGAGTCGCTACAAGATGCTACCATGCTGTCAAGTGTTGCCAACATAATAAAGGAGACTGTTGCTGCGGCGGTTATAGAATTAAAAGTGGCATTGGAGCAAAGTCACGCCTTAATCAGTGAACTCCAGATATCTATTCAGGACCGTGATAACAAGATAGTGACTTTGGAATCTAAGATTGATAGCTTAGAACAATACCAAAGGCGTCAGTGTGTGCGTATTTTTGGTATTGCGGAGGAAGAAAATGAAGACACAGATGCCATCGCCTTGCACGTAGCAGAGAAAGTTGGTGTTAGTCTCCAGGTCAGTGACATTGACCGTAGTCATCGTGTAGGTAGAAAAACAGATGGTGGACGACCTAGGGCTGTCATTGTTAAATTTGTGTCCTACCGTAAGCGAAGTGATGTGTTTCGAAATAAAAAGAATTTGAAAGGCAGTGGAATTACGATTCGTGAGGACCTTACTAGTGCTAGGCATCAGTTACTTCGCGAAGCTATAAATATTCATGGCGTAACCAATGTCTGGACCCAAGATGGTTCTGTAATTGTTAAGGTAGGAGACAGAAAAAAGCGAATAAATCATATATCAGATCTCACCCCTCGGGTCAGAGTGATAATTATCAACTCAGAAAAAACTCGTTACTTTTTTGTAATTTATTTTTATTAGTGTATTGGATATTTACTGTGTTCATTTGTTTTTAATTTTTTCGTGTCTAATTTACACATTTTATTAATTACATTTTGTACTTTCATATACTAAACACCAATTGATATTTCATATTTACGGTTTTCTTGTTTTAGTTAGTAAAACGATTTCAACCAATAGATTTAAGGACAGGAAATGCACCTGCAGCCCTAGTTTTCCTGTCTTTGACAGTTCCATTGTGTCCCATCTCAACATACCCCTTCAAATCCACGCACATTTAAAATCCCGTTTCTCTATTGAACAGCAATACACTCAAAATAACACACTTGTGAATGCACAGTCAATACTGTCCCACTTCTCAGAATTCCAAACTATATTTTCAACACTAAATCTGCATGCCATTTTAATTTCTGAAACATGGCTGAAAAATACCCTTCCTTCTTCTCTTGTAAACATGCAAAATTACACCTTGATTAGGAATGACAGAGTCGGGAAAAATGGAGGCGGCGTGGCGATGTATATACGTTCCGATCTACAAACAAAAATTGTATCCCATTCGCCTAGTGAATACTCGTCTCGACCCGAATACCTATTTATAGAAATTAGAGCGAAAATGCAGAAATGTTTATTAGGAGTAGTTTATAAGCCCCCAAATGTCGGTCACCTACATGACATTGAAACAGTACTCCAAAATCTGATACTATCTTATGAACATGTAATTGTACTAGGAGACTTCAATACTAATCTATTAGCCACAAATTCTTACAACACTATACTATTACAGACAATGTTCCAGTCATGCAATATGACAATACTGCCTTCAGAACCAACCCATCATACTAGGTATTCTGACACACTACTAGACTTAATTATAACAAATAATCCTCAAAAAGTTATAACTAGTGGACAGATAGAAGCTCCAGGCATCTCTGCACATGACTTAATGTACATTGAATATTCACTCCTTTGCTCTAAACGTAGACCTAGACTTGTAACATACAGAGACTTGAAACATATAAATTATGCGCAATTAATTGATGACGCTGCAAAACTACCTTGGAACAACATATGGACACTTAGGACTGTAGACGAAGAAAGTTGAAAATTTTAATGACATGATTTTACAATTGTATGACAAACACGCACCTATCAAGACTAGACGTATAAACAGACCACCTGCACCCCTGGATGTCTGATAATATCCGCTTGCTTATGACAGAGAGAGACGCAGCATTCAGGAAATACAGGAGGAACAAAGAACTGACAGACTTACAGACATACAAACATCTGAGGAATAAAGTCAACCAGACTGTCAGGAATGCAAAACTAAGATATGTCCATACTATTATTACACAATCTACTATGTCCAACTCAGCTGACATGTGGAAAAATTTAAAATCAATAGGCCTTTGTCAAAATAAACTACAGGTAGAAACAGCTGACCTACCACTAGATGAGTTGAATGACCATATTACCCGCCTCCCTACTGACAACAACTCACAACACAAACAACAGACAATAGATGAACTAATGTCATATTCCCAACCTACCCGAGACAAATTCTTTTTTTCCTACATCTCACCTGATGACGCCAAAAGAGCAGTATTACGTATTAAATCTAAAGCACAAGGAATAGACAATATAACAATAACTCTCCTGCAAAAAATAATAGACATTATTCTCCCAACAATAACCCACGTTTTTTTAATGCCTCTATAATGACCTGGACTTATCCCAGACTCTGGAAAATGGCTCTAGTTCGTCCTACACCGAAATCAAACACTCCCACAACACTCGATGATTATAGACCAATTAGTATTCTTCCCTGTTTATCTAAAGCACTGGAACACATAGTACACTCACAGTTAACAGACTACCTCACCACACACGACTTACTTGATGAACATCAGTCTGGTTTTAGAACAGGACATCACACAAGTACTGCACTACTTGACATTGTAGAGGACATAAGAGACTCAATGGACAAAAGCAAACTCACCGCAATAGTCCTACTCGACTACAGCAAAGCCTTTGACACAGTAGATATAGACTTAATGCTAGCGAGACTAAAGACACTACATCTGTCGGAAAACTGCCTTGATTGGTTTGCATCTTACCTCACTAATATTCAGCAATCAGTTTCTGTTTATAATCGCATTTCTTCCTGGCGCTTGGTGAGGAAAGGGGTACCTCAAGGCGGTGTCCTCGCTCCTCTTCTCTTCTCGATTTATATTAATGACGTGACCAAGAAAACACAAAACTGCAAGCATCATCTTTACGCCGACGACGACCCACAGA
The DNA here is from genome assembly GCA_030220185.1 of Diploptera punctata. NCBI lineage: Eukaryota > Metazoa > Arthropoda > Insecta > Blattodea > Blaberidae > Diploptera > Diploptera punctata. Next base: position 296,533 of record JASPKZ010008704.1, on the reverse strand, counting down.
TTTACACACACTTTAGGCCTGACGAAATTAATGAATATATTGACAAAGTAAAACACTGACCTCAGGCATATATCTTTATGGTCCAGACAATATGGGCTGAAACTAAATGTAAACAAAACGCAAGCAATAATTATCGGACATCCAAGGCTATTACAACCTCATAAACAATGGCAATATGCCGGCTGTCATATTAGATAATGAACAAATTCCTTATACCGACGTCGTTAAAAACTTGGGATTTTACTTAGATTCTAATTTAAATTGGCATGTGCAAGTAAAACAAACATCTAAAAGGATCTTCTCCATAATGCATTCCCTAAAGCGACTTAAACATTTTCTTCCTACAACTCTTAAAAGAATTTTAATCCAAACTTTAGTGATGCCGCATTTTGACTACTGTGACGTTCTACTAACTGACATAAGTGACGGATTGTCGGACAAACTGCAGCGTGTCCATAATATGTGTATCAGATTCATATTTAATGTTCGAAAATACGATCACATTTCTCCATTATTCCACGAATTGTCATGGCTACATCCAAAAGAGAGAAGAAAATCGCACTGTCTAATTCTCCTATTTAAGATCCTACATACCTCGATTCCCAGTTATTTATCATATCCCGTTTCCAGTATCTATCCTCAAACCATAACTTAAACACAAGATCACAACATAGTCTCTTACTTAATATACCGCAACATAGGACATCACATCACTCCATGTCATATACCATCTCCACTTCTCGCAACTGGAATTCCCTACCACAAGAAATAAGGGGCTGCCGGACATTGGCATATTTTAAAAGAAATCTAAATTTATATTTGCTCTAAACTCGACTTCATTATTATCCAGTGTAAGATATATATATATTAATTGGTGTTTCCCGTATAATGTATCATATTTATATTATTATTATTATTATTATTACTAATATTATTATTATCGTATAATTATTGTTATTACCCTATGAAATGTTGTTTGTACATGACATTTACATTGCTACATTTATTGTATCTTTAACTGTTTATAATTAGTACAGTGTATATCTATAATTGTCGAATATTTATTTGTATTTGTGCTGGTTGAGTGGAAGAGAGGGCCTTATGGCCTTAACTCTGCCAGAATAATAAAGTATTATTATTATTATTATTATTATTATTATTATCATTATTAAATTGGAGGTTTTCAAAGCAGTACTTAGTTTCATAAGGTCCTAATTCATGACACTGTCGCTATCACAACACGAAACACAACCAAGTGCTGGGAAGATGTTAAGTCGGTGTAGATGTGCCACAAGGTGGTCATGGCCAGTTAAGATTTGACCTGCTGTAACTGATTTTTTCCTTGACTTTTTGGTACAATGAGGCGTGTTGCAAGAAGCGTGTTCCATTATTTCCCCAAACTGACGATTCTATACTGTCGGTACATTTTTATTTACATTTCTATTGAACTTCAACGAGTTGATATAGTTTTATGATAAATTGGCGGCCATTCTTGGCTAATGTATATGTTATTTCATTACATTGTATTCCACAACGGGAGGAATCCATTGAAGTTTAATTATTTTCTCGATGTCTTGGAAGTCTGTGAATAAGGTTTGAATGTTTGATACATGAGAACATGAGGGATTTTATGTTACAAAGTCTGTATTGCTGATTTTTTAAGCACAGTAAAATACTACATTTTTGAAACTTTCTTGCCTGACTTACAGTTGTTGAAAGACAACATTTATGGCTTTTAATTTTCCATCCGGGTTGATGCAGTAATTTACAATTGTATAGACTATAGAACGAGAATTCCGTGCCTTATACATCGACTCCAACATTACCTCCAACCACTAACTGAGATCCAATATGTGTATATTTATTTATATCATCATCATTTTCTTCTTCTTACGAAAAATATAACGGCCCAATTTCTGTAATGGTTTGAGTCAAACATTCTCGTCTATCTTTTCTAAAACATCCCAAAGATCTCTTCCATTGATGGCAGTTTTGGAGCATGATATATATATATATATATATATATATATAATCATCTTAAGGAAAACATCTGTTAAACGTTCTCAGTACCGTTGTTTCAGTTTCATGTTTCATAACATCGTCTACTAATATCAGCCTGTAACAGCCATAGTGCTTGTATTTTGTTTCTTTCCGACACCTACAAAACGCAACAAACACGCTAATCTAGAGATGAGTTTCAAATAGTTATATTACAGTTAGCAAATTGAACAATTAAAAAAACACACATCTAATATTTATACTTTAATAACTTGTTAAAACAAGCAAATGCTTTTAATTCCTCATTTTAATTTTCAATAAATATGTAATGAAAGTGATGTCACACAGAAAATAAGGATTTACTCTCTGAACTGAAAGAACCCAGTTATTTAAAAAAATAGATTTGAAGTTAAAGATATGATCTGTAATACCTGTAAGAATTTGAAAATACTCTCAAAATAAGATTAATGAAAAATGTATCTTCATTATTTTTTCTCATCAAAAAATTCTGTAAATATTATACAACATATGAAGTAAGTGTTTATAAAACAAACACATTATCAGCTCTGTGTACATTTACAAAAAAAAGAAGAAAAGAATGAGCGGACTCTTGATCTCGAACATTTCAAGTTTTAACGCGCGATTCACACGAGTAAACTAATCACACAGTAGAGCTACAACACGTTCCCCTTCCTCCACTGAAGAGCATTATTTAAAGTACACGAAGCCAACGAACGCTTAACTCAGTGTCTTGTGACTTGCTTCGTATGCAAGACGTCACAGATTCGGTTCCCGATTAGGTTATTTTTTTAATTGTTATAATTCTTAAAGAAAAACGAATTAACTATTTGGAAGTACTACTATTTTATTATTATTATTATTATTTATTATTATTATTATTATTATTATATTATTATTATATTATTATTATTATTATTATTATTGTCCATCATCTATGGGCTATTCGTAGCTGGACCTGACCTATATGAACCAAATATTTTAATTGAAGGGTAAAACGTTTTCCTCACTAATAAGTAACAAATAAATACAAAAAATATATGAAGCTATATTAACTTTATTACATACATTTATAGCATTATTATTAAAACGTTGTACTGCATACACAAATTTATACCGGTAGCTAAAATAGTGTTATAGAGTTTACCTACTATAGTGTAAAGTGGATGCAGATTACGTGGCTGGAATTAAATGTTATAAGATGATTTTTGCGGAAATAACAATAAACTACAAAAAAGCATTGTCGAGGGATTTGAAGCCTGGTTCTCATACATATATTACTTTCTCGGAATTGTGTTAACGACTTACGCTACTCGCACGTCGGATACTAGTCTACTAAATCCTGGTTGTCTTTGTTTAGTTTTACACAATGCACAAGAGTTGAACTTTATTCGAAATGTCGTAATTTAAGTAATATTGTATACGTCGAACACTCGTAAAATCTAGAAATATGTCTCCTTCATTGATCTTTAACTATTTATGACCATTAAAATCAAATACGGCGTATTTGAAACATTTAACAACGCGTTGCCTCTTGAAACACAGCTCTAACCTCTTCGAGCATGCGCAGTGGGTCATAACAGCAGAAATTCTGCGTTTCGTAACCGCACATTCCTTTTTCCTTCTTTTCTATGTGTACATTCTTTGCTGGATGTTATGTAAGTCTTCTTATTTTAAACACAATTTTGTTAGTAAAAAATTAGATTTTTTCTGACAATTTCATACATGAAGATGTTATGTTAAGTTACACTATTCTTCAACACCTGATATATTAAAAAAAACTACTAATAATGTTTCCTTATTCTAGGGATGGCGAGAGATCACTGCACAGTGACCCACAATCTAAAAGTCACTAACAGATTTATCTAAATGATGCGAGGACATTTAATTAGTTGTTACGTGCAAAATATTAGTTAATAACTGATTTTAACAAACAATTTATCTGCGAGATACTTGGGTAATATATTAATCAATAATCATAGACAGGCGTATTTATTTAAAACATAATAATAATATTATTATTCTTTTTTCCTCATTTATTCAAGATTTTAATGTTAACATCTTCCTGGCTTAACGTTGTGTTTTCTTTTAATTCGTTTTATCTTCACTCCATAACCTCATCCTCTGTTCCTTATACTTGTACCCATGTGTGGACGACTCTCGATCACTCAAAGTCTGAAGGCGGCGGAAGTCGAGGGGAGTTCGGGCGCCTGTTTCGGGCGATGTAGGAGGATGTCGGGTGGAGTCAAGGGATGTAGGGCGGATGTCGGGCGGATGTAGGGTGGTGTCGGGCGGAAGTCTGGCGGTTGTCGGGTGAAGTCGGGCGGATGTCGGGCGGCTGTATGGCGAATGTCGGGCTGAAGTCGGGCGGGAGTCGTTGCTGGATGTAGTGGCTGGAAGTCGTGCTGAAGTGTGGTGGATGGTGTGGCTGGAGGGTCGTGGTTGAAGTCGTGGCTGGTGGCGTGGCTGGAGGTCATGGCTGGAGTCGTGGTGAAGGTATGGCTGAAGTCGTGGCTGGAGTTAGGGAAGTCGGGCTGGAATCGGCTGGGGTCGGTGATGCGGTTATGTCGAGCGTGAAGGCGGGCGGAGTCGTCGGTGTATGTCGGGGTGATGTCAGGCTGATGTCGGGCTTGAAGTAGGGCTGTAAGTCGCGCGGATTGTCGGGAGGATGTAGGACGGAATTCGGGGGGGGGGGTTTGGGCCGATGTCGGGTGGATGTGGGACGGAATACGGGAGGACGTCGGGCGGATATCGTGGAAAATTCAGGAGGAAGTCTGGCGGATGTCGGGGGGGAAGTTGGGCGGATATCTGCTGGAAGTCGGGCGGATGTAGGGCGGAAGTCGGTTGGAAGTCAGGTGGAAATCAGCCTGGAATTCGGGCGGATGTTGGGCGGAAGTAGAGCTGTCTGGCTCTCGGACTCTGTTTAAAACAGTTATACATAGTTATTATTAGAAAATGTGTCAACAGTTTGACCAATATTTGGAATAAATATTCCGTTTTTACAAAACATAATTTTACGCCCTCAAAATTATGTCCAATAATTAATTAATTTTTTTGGCAGATTGTTACATCATTTTCTTTTGAAAAAACTTTTTACATTTTTCTCTGTAACGTAAAGTAACAAAAAAATTTTTTTTTGCCGGTTCTTTGGATCACTGTGCACTGGGCGGCTGCATTTTCGAAACCATATGCTACAGTAGCCACGTCGGCGGCAGGTGAGCATTTCCACTTATAGATAATTGACAATTTCAATAAATCTTTAGAGCAAATCCCGTACTATTTAATATATAATTTGATTGAGCTGTGGATTTGTATTTAGTATCCAAGTTAAAAGATGCAGGAGATTAAGACGATAATGAAAACAACTCAGAAGGAAATTTTACATTAGATATTTGCTATTAAAACGGTTGTGACTATCTGACATTTTTATAAACATTGTTTACAACTTACATATTATTTTCCCTAGTTATTAGAAAAGTTTATTCCAAAAACAGTTTAAAAAATCAGTTTGAAGAGGACGCTTCAAGTTTAAATATGATTATATAAAAGCGACATCGTGCAATATTAAAGATGTTAGGATCAAAACGTGGACCGTGAATATATGACATTATCTGGACGGTACAAATTATATGCTACCCGAGTACTGGAAATGTAATATTATATATATATATATATATATATGTAAAGACAATATATTAGTTATAATCCTCTCTCTTTAAACTAGTTACTGTGAAAATTATTGAATGTAACATTTGAAATGTATTCATTGGTATAAAATTTCCATTGAATTCCTTAGGAACAGGGACAGTCGGGGCGCAATACTAGTGAATTGATGGAGAAAGCAGATTTTTCGACTTTGGTGTTAGGATGTGCACGGCGAGGGTGATGACAACATAATACATGTATAGGTAAAGTTTATATTTTAATTCTTATTTTTTTAATTCAGCAATATTTACTCCTAAGTCAATTATTGTTTTAATATAATTATTAACTTATTAAAAATATGCATAACAACGTAATTGAAATATTTCTGTTTTGTTCTCATTTAAATTGTGTTCTGTACGTCAAGTACAAAATGGAACAAATCACTGTAACCTACTTTAATGTCAACATATTTTAACAACATTGTTTGAAACATAACATCCAGCAAATCTTGTCCAGAACTCGTAGAGGTACAACTGAAAATGCATATGAAATGTTTCCTATGAAATATATTTTATTTTTGTTACTAATATTTACAGACCTCAGGCAATGTGATTTTGTGTTTGTTTTCTAAAGTGGTTAAAGGGTAGTTAAAACTATTAAAATATTAATTTTAAAATCAAACTTATATTCGAACAAATAGGGAATACTGAATAAAAAAATACTGCATAATTTTGGTTAAATCTACAAACATATATGTATTTATATTGCATACTAGTATATAAATAATTATTGTTATTCAATTTAATATTTACTATTATTGTATTATTACAGTTGTTTTTACCTGAAGAGAACCAAAACTAGCAGCTGCTGCCTTATAACTCAGTGTTGATTCTCTAAATGCCAGAAGAAGACAAACTCGATAAAAAAATGTCCTGGTCCTCCAGGTTAGATACTTTACCAATGGGCCAAGTCCCTGTTCTACGTAGAGATATAAAATATATAGGCCTACTCCTGTAACACCAAAAAAGAATAAAGTAGGACTGAATCAATCCAAACAAGTTTCAGTTGTACGAGTAATGTAAACAAACCTGATGTATGGATTGCGTTTTCATCGGTCGAACTGATTACATAGAAAAAGTGTAACAAAATGTGTTTCGCTTTCTAACACTCGAAATGAATAAAATAAAAGAGATATATGTGTTAGGCCTAACTAGCACATGCCTATTCAAGTTATGTAGGAGAATCTTAAAATATAGGACCTATAATAATTTTAATTAGATTGAATAAGTATTTACCGCGGTGGACTAGTGGCTATTATGTTACTTGCCTCTGGTCCCGTGGACAGCCGGTTCAAACCCGGACGGGGTCGACGAACAGTTCAGGAAGAAAAAATCCAAGGAGCAATTCCTCCGGGGGGACTTTAAGCCGTGGGATCAGAGTCTGAAGATTTTCAGGTTCATAAAAGATACTTAAGCTTGAATAAAATTACTTGTAAGCAAAATTTACCGATTTTTCCCTTCCTAGTCCTACCATGGTTTCCTAGACGTCACTATAAGGTCGAACATTGACATGGGCCAATCTGACGTCTATCCGAAAACAAGTGCAACTAAATTAGTACGGTTGAATTTCTCCCCTGTAGGGGGGGGGAATTTACAGGTAAGAAAGCCTTCATCTTCTTCTTCTTCTTCTTCTTCTTCATCTCCTTCACTTCCTGTTTTATGCATTAGTTGCCTCTTCCATCTTCACTAATACATCTAACACCATCTCTTCTGATGTCCGACATATCTTCTTCCTCTCGGTAATAATGTAAGATTGTATTTGGTAATCTACTATCTTCCATTCTTTCTCCATTTTTTTCCACTGAATCTTCTCGTTTAATATATTTCCTTTTATGGAGTTGATCTGCAGTTCTTCACGGATATCTTCGTTTCTTATCTGGTCCATTCTAGTGCATCCATTTACTTTTCTTAAAAATTCATCTGGGCTGCATGGATTTTTCTTTCATGTTTGGTAGTGATAATCCAAGATTCACTGTCATTAAAAAAGACAGGGACTATCATTGTTCTATAAATGTTTTATTTTGTTTGTTTATGGGCGTTCTTATTCAATGTTCTGTTTATTGTGCCACAAAAAGCCTGAAAATGATAAGTTTTATGTTCAATATCTTTATCATATCCATAGCTGATATCATATCCTAAATATGTGAAGTGTGACACTTGTTCAATAATTTAGTCTCCAATTATTATTTTTGCACGCAGAGTGTTTCTTCCACAAAATGCCATAACTTTTGTTTTACTTCCTGACATTTTAAAATATAATCGCTACATATTGCATTTAGTTTGTAAGCAGCCAATTGTAACAAATCTTCATCTTGGTGTAGTAAGACTTAAATCATCGGCGAAAATTAAGTTATTAACACATGTGTTGTTGCTCAGCCTAAGGCTTTGTCTGTTATAATTTTCCATTGTTTCATAATGTCATCAATACATTATATTAAAAAGAGTGGGCGATAGACTACAACATTGTCTAACTCCTGAAAGCATTTAACATGTATCTGCTTGTAGACCTAATGAAATTGTAAATATAGGATATCTACCCACATCATGGAAAAAGTGTAAACGTCTGGTTAGGTGGCCCATATATAACTTTTGTCATAAATAAATACGAAATGGAAGTTACTAATTATTGGTACCGTCTTGTCTTGTATTGAGGATTATTTCCCCTAGTTATACGACATAACCTAAGAAATGTTTCTATCATTGACACTTCCGAACACAATTCAGTCATTTGGCGGGTAAAAGTAACACCACGGTTCCGCCAATAGACGGAGTAATATCTTAAGCAAGTTTTTTTACAGTACAACTGGAACTTAGCTGGGATACAGTACAGCAGGTAATGAATATTGGATGTTGGGACAATCACGGGATTTCAGACAAGATTAATGTAAATTCGAAAATGGATTTGGAATGGAATCCTGAAACCGAAATAAGAAGAGGAAAGCAAAAGGAATAATCGATGGATGGCATCAGGAGAAGTATGAAGAGAATGGAATTAGCAGAAGAAAATGCAAAAGTAATAAAATATAATCGTAATACGAATGAAAAACTAATTGCCTTTATCGAATCCGTAGCTTCATATTCGCATAGACATAAGCTGTCCATATATCCCTAACCTGAGATAATGTTATCCAATCAACCTCTCTATAAACCAATTCCTTCAAATCATGGTTAATGTTATTCTCCTACCTCATTCTTGGTCTACCAACTGAAAATTTTCTCCCTATTTTTCCTATAGAGAAGCTTTCAGTCGCGTATTTCATTCCACATTCTTGACGCTTGTCCTACCCATTGCAGTCTTCGAGATTTAACTGTTTTTATATCTGGCTTCCTATAAAGATCATGTAGTTCACTGTTATGTAGTCTTCTGCATTCACCTTTCTGTTCGTCTCTCTTTGGTCAAACAAAATTCCTATGAACTTCCACCCAATGTCAAGTTAACAAAATTTTAACTTAGTGTCTCTCCCACCTCATTGCTGACTTTACTATTGGTCATTTTCTCTCTGTTTTTCCTATAATGAATTTGTATGACCTTCTGCAATTGGTCCTACATGCGTTGCCCATCGCAGTCAACGAGACTGTATTTTCTTGTTATATCTGGCTGCCCATAAAGGTAATGCAGCTCAACTGTAACTTAGATTTCTACATTCCCCTCACTGATCATTTATCTTTTTTGTCCAAAAATCGTCCTAAGAACTTTATTTGCAAATACCTGTACTCGTGATATTCTCTCCTCCCTTAAACTTATAATTTATAATCAAGGTTTGGCATCCATATGGCCTACTATAACAAGAGTAATAATAGTTTATATATATATATATATATATATATATTCAGTTTATATTTGTTTTAGAAGTTGAGAGGACGAAAGTCTCTATATTACATAACAACATACATTTCCAGAATTGAGCCTACGTTTAATTCTTTGTGCATCTCATTCCTTTTTCCAATTGATTATAATAATTATTTGAACTTAGGCACTTCTTTTTGAATATTTTCTTCATTTGTCACTAACTATCCATTTCTATTATACTACATTCATAACTATCATAACATCGGGTTAACGTAAATCCTCCCACAAGGTGCCATAACCTAACAAGTGGGTTGCAATTCCGCCAATTCAGGAGAAGAAACCTGGAATGTCTAAGACAACCTGGTGGCATTGGTTATATATTGCAATATGTGACTAATAATAGTAATAATAATAATAATAATATAAATAATAATAATAATAATAATAGTTTAATAACTTACTGGGACTATCGAACATGTGGGATCATGGCCGCACGGAAACACGTTTTCCAAACATCCCTAACATAAGGTAATGTTTTACAATCATCCCCTGACCTCATTCTTGGCCTACTAATTAGACGTTTCCCTCTGGTTACCCTACGAGAAGCTTCCATGCCCCTCCTTCATTCCCCACTCGAGCCACATATCCTGCTCATCGCAATCTATGAAACGTAACTCTTCTTATTGTATCTGCTTTTCTATAAAATCATCACTGTTATAAATTTTTCTCCTTTCATCTGTGTGTTCATCTCTCTTTGATCCAAAAATCTTCCTCAAAACTTTATTCTCAAATATCGATAATCCTAATACTTTCTCTTTCCTTAAAATAGGAGTCCATGTATCGCATCCAGGTAATATAACTGGGAGAATAACAGTTTTATATATTTTCAATTTAATCTTTTTTTAGAGAAATTGGAACGACCAGTGTCCCCGTGATATATAATAGCATAAATTTCATGAATTAACCCTTGTTTAATTTATTTGTGCATCTCATTCCTATTTGCAATTATTGTTCCAAAGGTAATTATTTGAAATCAATCACTTTCTCAAAAGTTCCCTCAATTGTCATTAACTTTTATTATTGTTTATTATACCATTATATAAGGCTATTCAGAAAGAAAAAACAGACTTCAAACATATTTCTTCCAAACTACAAAAATGGAAACACAATTACAACGCTCCTGAAAAGAAATAAGTTTGTTCCTTGTAAAGTTGATTGTATTAAATTGTCGACACAACAGAAAGTTGGATTGGAAGAGGAGCAGAATATCAACTTCATTACCGGTGGCCTCCCACCTCACCCGACCTAACCCTGTGTGATTTTCATCTGTGTGGTTACGTAAAAGACCGTGTTTTTATTCCACCCCAAAGTGCCTGACACTCTTGAAACTCTGGGACATCGATTTGTTGAAGCTGTGAATTCGATAACTAGAGACAAGTTGATACGTGTGTGGCAAGAAATGAGCCACCGTTTTGATATTTGTCGTATAACACATGGTGCTCAAATTGAATGCATAAAATACTGAAATTTTGAACTTTCTCTTTCCAGGAACGTTGGAAGTGTGTTTATATGTTTTGTAGTTTGGAAGAAATAAGTATTTGAAGCCTGTTCCTTCTTTCTGATTAGCCCTGTATAATATATTCCTACGTGTGACCGTATATTTAGTTATATTACTATTATTAATAATATAATATTAATAATAATAATAATAATAATAATAATAATGAAATTAATAATATAGAAAATAACTTTATTATTGCCAGGTAATTTTTAACACTTCGTCACACACGACTCTTGAAATATAATTATTTACTATATAATGAAAGTGTACCTTTTTATGAAACATGTTTTAACATTCTGAGCAATTTCTGATTTGTGTCAAGAGGAGCACAATTCCCAGCTCATCTAATATTTTGATAACAAGTTTTTAGTTATAATATTTATACGAGCTCTTAATGTCGATTTATACTTCATTAGTCATACCGATTGTTTGAAAAAATGCAATAAAACAGAATCCTTACGAGACATGAGAGTGAATGCTACAGCTATTTCTTCAGAGAAGCGAGACCCGGTTTCTGCAAGTTCTGTACACGCGGGGGAAAATAATCTGTCACAAGAAATGCTCTCCTTCTTATAATATTTAACGCAGATAAATTAATATTGATCGATGTTATGTACGTCATTTTTTCGCAAACATCTCTGTAAATTATTAACAATTTAGTGCTCTGTTTTTACAAGTGCCAGCAGCTTGTCTTTACGACATTTTTCTTATTCTCTCCTGTCATGGTAGATCTAAGATTTGTAAGGTAAATGGCAGCCCACTTATATTAACCAATTCGCGTCGAGAAAGGAGTTTTAAATGTACCTCTTATGGCCAAACATTTCCTCACCAAAGAAAAAGTAGATTATTATTTTTTAATCTACAATATTTTGTATATACCTTGAAAAGGCGTTCTCTGGTTCAACAGGTCGGTTCTGATTGACTAGTGATTATCATTGGAGTTTCGCAGATGCAATTCTGGATTAGGTGAATGGATTTTTAGGGAGATAAAATTACTGAATACATCATTCTTGGAAAAGGAAATGTGACATGGATCCCGTATCATAGACTTACAGCTCGTAAAACATCCTAAAACCCCCAAAAAATAAACCTAATATATAAAAATCAATGTTTGTTTGTTTGTTTGTTGGATTGTTCGTATTCTATGCGCGGCCATACCGTTGGTCCAATTTTGATGGGGTTTTTTGCACAATATTCAGGCGATTCCCGGAATGAATATAGTCTATAAGAGAGTTGTGATATTCAACCCCTTCACCCCTAAAAATCACCCTTTGTAGTGAAAAAGTTAAATAAATTCCCAATTTTGACGCTTAAATGTCTTACGCTGCCTAACCCATAACAAATACATCAAATTAATGCACACAGAATTGAATATCTCACACAACCCTACAAAAAAGACCGCGACAGCATATGTTTATCTTTTACGGTTAAGTCACAATAACCATTTTTGTCTTTCATTCAAGCCAAGAATATCGGGATAAGTAGATTCTCGGGCAAGAGTGATCTGCCATACCGTTCATCCGATTGAGATAGGGGTTTTTCAAAAATATTCAGGAGATTCCGGGAATGAACATAGGTTATAAGAGAGTTCAGGAGATTCCGGGAATGAACATAGGTTATAAGAGAGTTCAGGGGATTCCGGGAATGAACATAGGTTATAAGAGAGTTCAGGAGATTCCGGGAATGAACATAGGTTATGAGAGAGTTCAGGAGATTCCGGGAATGAACATAGGTTATAAGAGAGTTGTAATACTCAACCACTTTACCCATAAAAATCACCCTTTTTAGTGAACAATGTGAATAAAGTCAATTTTGACGGTGAAATGGCTTACGCTGCCTAAACCATAACATATAAATCAAATTAATGTACACAGAATTGAATATCTGAAAAAAACTCTACAAAAAAGTGCCCGACAGCATATGTTCATCTTTTACGGATAACTCACAATAACCATTTTTGTCTTTCATTGATAAGAAGAAGATCGGGATAAGCACATTCCCAGGCAACAACGCACGGCTGGTGGTAAAAACACATGAACATTTTTGAAGAGAAAAATTATACGCTCAGACCGGGACTTGAACCCGGGACCCTTGGTTCTCTAGACCAAGTGCTCTACCAACTGAGCTACCTGAGCAAGTACCGATCTAAACGCAAATCTTTCTCTATATACATTGTAATTCCCATCCACCAAATGCTGTGAAGCCATGCTTCTATCTTGCAAATGGCGGCTCCTTTATTAAGAAGACATATTTGGGAATTATACATTACAGCCAGTACGGCTTTTTCCAAGTTTTTATTATTGATTTCGTACATCTCAATGATGGATAAATCATATTTGAAGAGAAAAATTATACGCTCAGACCGGGACTTGAACCCGGGACCCTTGGTTCTCTAGACCAAGTGCTCTACCAACTGAGCTACCTGAGCAAGTACCGATCTAAACGCAAATCTTTCTCTATATACATTGTAATTCCCATCCACCAAATGCTGTGAAGCCATGCTTCTATCTTGCAAATGGCGGCTCCTTTATTAAGAAGACATATTTGGGAATTATACATTACAGCCAGTACATGAACATTTATTTAGGAGCAGACGGGTATTAGCTAGTAAATAATCAAATAAAAGAGAGAGACCTCTGTGTCAGTACATTGACTCCTGGTTTTAAATTGGGCGCTAATTATCCGAGTTGTTACCTATTTTCAGTTTACATTTTTTAGTATACAGATGTTACTTTTCTCTTACTTTCTCGACTTCAATAAAATAAATTTTGGATTTTAAAACTTAAGCAAAGGATAAAGAAGGGTGCCTGGAAGAGAGAGTTAAGTTTCCCCGATGACATGATGTGTGATTAATAATAATGAAGCACCAGGAGAGTACTTAAACCTAAACTTAGTTCAAATCCACACCATGAGCGATCGTAGGAAAAAAATTACAGTGGTCTGACCGGGAATCCAACTCGAGGCCACATTAACTGCCATCAGAACCTCTGATCACTAGCCAAAGGGCAGTTTCTCTTGCTAAAACATGGAATTCACTTCCACCCCATGTCAGAGACTGCCAAACTTTACCATCTTTCAGAAACAAATTGAAAATAAAATTACTAACAGAAACAACTCACTAATATTACTTTTTAAGAATTAATAATGTGTTTTTGCATTATTCAATAAAAATAGACTTGGGATTTGTTAATATATTTACCTAATGCCTTGAATAAAAAGCATAGATTAACTGATTGTAGTTTATTACTTTCTTTGTATTTTCTTTCTTTTCGTTTTATGTATAGTAGATTCGAGCTGTTATTCCTTTTTGTATTCATTGTATCATTAATTTAATTTTAATTGTATTTAGTTTCATTGTATTATTAGACATTATTTTCATTATTATTCAATTTGACAGATAATTAATTCTTCAATATGACTACTATTGTATTTTTTTACATTCATATCTAACATATGTTTGTCCTGTTTAAAATGACTGTTACTGTACTTTTTTTATTCATATGTAACATATGTTTGTCCTGTTTAATATGACTATTATTGTATTTTTTTTTGTATTCATATGTAACATATGTTTATATGACTATTATTGTATTTTTTTTGTATTCATATGTAACACATATTTGTTCTGTTTAATATGACTATTATTGTATTTTTTTGCATTCATGTGTAACATATGTTTGTCCTGTTTAATATGACTATTATTGTTTTTTTTGTATTCATATGTAACATATGTTTGTCCTGGTGAGTGGAAGAGAAGGCCACATGGCCTTAACTCCACCAGGCTAAATAAATCTATTCTATTCTAAAAAAAAGGGCTGGTCACCATGCATGCACAATTGTATGTATACACTACAATAACACACAACACGCATTTTCTAATAATTTTCCGATTGTAAAGTTTTGTATCCAACATTATTTCATTTATCATGAGAGATCTACCTTTAACATCTATACTAATTCCGAGCTAAGTTCCAGTTGTGATGTAAACAGAGCAGATGTATGACTGCATTTTCATAGGTCGAATGACGATTTTATGTTTGAGCGAGCAAGAAAATATAGTTCCCTCTGTAACAATTAAATAAAGAAAATAATATGTAATATCTAACACATGTCTATGTATGTTATATAGGAGTCTCTTAAATTACCTAATTATAATTTTAATAGGTAAACTATGCATTGTTTTATTCCCAAGTATCCGCATTGCAGAATCCGTTCGAATTTCAGTTGTTTTAAAATGGCCGCTTCTCAAGAATTCCTAAAATATTGGAAAGGAAAGCTTTAAAAAAGTAGGAGAAAATCAAATTATTTTCAATATTTTCAAAGCGGTTAGTGAGAAATATCCCACATTAGCCTTTGAGGATGTGGTGAAAATAACGGAATTTGCAGGTGAGTCAGCAGGGAACATACATTTTGCTCGTAATGGAATTATATATAAAGGTTATCAACATCATGGAAAAAGCATAGGTCTGATTAGGTATGTTCATATATAATTGTTTTGTCATAAAATAAATAAAATATGGAAGTTCCTAATTTTTGGTGCCCTCTTACTTTGTATCCAGTCCAGTAAAATACGATTTTGTCTGGGAAAATGTTTCTATCGATAACAGTTCCGTATATAATTCGTTCACATGGTGAGTAAACGTAGCACCACAGTTTCATCAGTAGACCGAGTCGGAGGAGAAATAACTTAAACAAGTTTTTTATAGTACAACTGGAACTTAGTACAGGTCATATACGTGTATTTATTTCATTGTGTGTTTGTCAATATAATGTAGACCTAATTATATTATGAAATGGTGAACACGGTAAAATATCACATTTAATGACATTGCAAACCAGAATTTGGCTTAAGGATCGAGGCAAAAACCAGGGAAAAGCCTCATTTAAATTGGTCGGCATTGGGATTTGAATACGGAATCTATCAAATATGAATCCCAAAACTTACCGCTTGAGCCACCTCGCTCTATATCCACATGTGAGATAAAGTGCATAACCTCACATTCCCCAGTCTTAATGGAGCATTAATATGCATACAGAAATTAAACATTATAAAAAAAATCAGAAATAGAAACAGAAGAAGCATATTAAAATCAAAATTCTGTTACAGAATTGCCTCAGTGTAACAAGTAGGCCGTAAAATATATGATCATACTAGAAATACATTATAAAACGGAAGTTAATAAAATTGTTTGAAATTTTGAAGAAGTGGCGGATTTCAAATATTTAGGAACAATAATTACAAACAGGAATGATACGAAGAAAAAAATTAACAAAAGTTAAATTCTGTAAATGCATCTTATTGCCATCACAGGGACTCTTGCCATCTCTAACTTCACAAAAAATATCTTAAGCTAAAAATATATAGACCCTAACATAATTATTCACCGAGTTATATGTATGCGAAACACTTATGTAGAGAGTTAGTTCATAAGAAATATTTGCACCCATCAGGTATTCCATAACGATGTTGGTGGGGGAAAAAGTAACTAAACTAGCAATTGCATAGTTACGTAGTTATAGTTGGCTCACCCTGGCTTGGAAAATCGTGGCGAGAAACCACACAAAGGAGGAATTCAGAACAGAATATCAAATAGCATCAATATAGGAAGAGAAATGTTGACTTTTCAGCGTTAGAAATGGTGGAAGAGAGATCAACAAGTTGAAGGAACACTTTAGCTGTAGAAAAGGCGACCTTAATACGCGAGAAAATTTAATCAAACCAATACGTTCAATCAGTGTTATGTGATGCTACAACACTCTTTAAAATGAAAACAAATATTAGTGTCGCATTTATAATCTAGAGGAGTAAGGACCAACAGACCTCGTCTTACAAGCTTCATATTATCTTAACTCCTGGCGCGCCAAGCCTAGCTGCTGGCATCACATCCATGTGTGTCAATCACAGAGGTAGATGTTCACCATCCAGTGTTGGAGTGACATGTCGAGTCCCCCAGCTGTTACAGCTAGTTTTCTCAACCTGGAGCCGTTACTTATTGTAGCTTCCAAAATACCTCACGGTGCTGGGTGGACACCGGTCCCATACTGGTGGAAATACCATGAGAAAATGTCTTCCCATGGAGACTCGAACCAGCGCAAGTCCCGTTGTTCTGCCTTAACCACTCGGCTACGGGCGCGGGACTTGATATTATGTTACGTGCCCTAACTCCGGATACGTGACACTGGTTTCTAGGCCTTTACGAAGGAAAATACGCCCTAAATAATCCATAAACGCCGGCAGGGTTTGTTCCCGTGAACTTTAGAACCAGAGGCGAGCATGATAAGCTCTAGTATAGCAAGATCGATTTCACTTCTACGAAGAAGGAAAATAAATAAAGCTCTAATCTTATGCATATTACATTCTCAATGTCATATTATCTGAAATTGTAACACAATATCACTTTTTTAAAAATGAAACTGTGCTTACCAATATTTAAACATTAGGAAACTTGTTGTAATTTGATATCTATATAGATATGGGATCTTTTCCCCCATGTTCCAAAAATAATTTTATTAAAAACAGATACATTTCACAATAGGAAATTACAACGTGAGGATGTGAAGTGGATTTTACAGAAGCGCGGAAATGATTAAAAACCGAGCGATACCAATGTTTTTAATTTCCGAGATTCTGTAAAATACTGCACAAACATGTTTTCTACATATTTTCTGCACCATGGTGTTATCATTATAATAAATGATAATAAAATAATAACATCTATGTTGTAAATATTTCCGTTCATTTTAAACAACTGAATGTCGTTAGAAGTCTGACCAATGTATGTACGGTAAATGCCGAAAATAATTTAGTTGAGACTACAGCAGGCCTTGACCCCTATCAGGCATAAAATGGCGGCAAGTGTGAATTTATTGTTTTATATTGCTTCAAATAAAGTTCAGTTCATTTAAAATGCAGTGATTTGTTTGGTATAATATATATTCACACTACCATTTGGATATATATTTTTATATACCTACATTGTACCTACTTACTATACAAAGACGGCAGTGGTTTTACTTCCCGCCCTCGTAAGTAGTTTGTAACTTTACAGTAAGTTATTTAGTTACCTATTTATTGGCAACCCAGAAATTTAGTAAACTGAACTTTCAATCATAGTCGTCATTCACGTAAGTGAGACAGAACGCACTACCGGGCAAATAATGATTGTAAAAATGTCCTTTGTTGTTAATGTTGACGTAATAACTGTACCGTAACGTAGCAACGTCTTTAAATGTGAAAATGCAAGATATTTTTACAAATTAAATATTGAAATATATTATTTGACAGATTGAATTCAGAAGTGTTTCATCCATCAATATATACCGTGGAAATGTGTGTATAGACCTTCCTGTATCAGGTAAATATTCAATGTCATCATCTTCAAATGAAGGGTACATGGAAAAATCCAGAAAAGTCATTTATCCACCACTAAACAAATGCCTTTTCATTGAGGCGATTACAAACAAAGGGGTGTAAGTGAATTTTTTCTCTTTAAGAAAGTGAGTGTGTAAAGGCATTAATGACTTTTTCGCGTTATCTGCGGGGAAAACACGCATCACCGCAAGTTATCATTTTGAATTACATGTAATTTTCTTATAAAACTTCAACTTTAAAACTGTTTTCTAAATACTGCAAAACCTGGATTTTGATTTTAACCGCCTCAAATATACAACGTAATAATTTTTTTAAATATGTGCCAAATTTGGAAGACAAACCCAAGATTATACAGTTTCTTATAATATTTCGTACTCCTAAAATATAGAACTTTCCATCGAGAATCTAATGACAACTCACATTCTATTTCGACAATGATGTGACTAACCCGGTACTTTTCCTGTCCCTCAAATGTATATTAATGTATCACATCATACACTTCATATGCATTTGAAAGCTAACTCATTGAAAATTAAAACACATTTCACTCTAAAATTGCAAATATTGTGTTTTTCATTCTTATGGATAACATTATCTTTCATTCTGTTTTTGAAAGTAAACATCCCCGTTCTTCAAATAAACAAAATTTCATGCCGCGAGAGACTTGCAAGACAATTGATCTATTAATTTACTGACCTCGTGTCATTTTGTAGAGGTAGGTAAAAGTATGTAAAGTGACCCCGCAATATGCCACAGACGATAATGTAAACAGTATGTGGTTGGTATGTGGTCAGGATGTCTCCTCATTCTTATAGTTGCTATTTATTAGAGCTGTCCAAATTCATCGCGATCCTGGGTGGACACCGATCTTCTAACGAACTAACTAACTAACTAACTCACTGGCTCTATCGTACACGAAGGTTTGTGGTTGCGCGCACATAAACTCTCCGTACATCCCATTCCTGAGTTAATGTCTTCCAATCATCCACTGTATAATCTACTTCCCTCAAATCATTCTCGGTCTATCAACTTTACCTTTTGCAAGTTAACACATGACACTCGTTTGTTCTCAGAATACATTACATAAGTTCGATGTTAATATTATTAATAGTATTCGTTTTTAAACATCTTAATGATGGACATATTATATTTGAAAAGAAAAATTTACGCCTAGACAGGGGTTTGAACCCAGGACCTTTGACTCTCTATGTCAATGCTCTTTCATCTGAGCTACCTAGGCCTCCAATCTAAATGCATATTTTTCTCTTATACATAGTTAATTCCCTAACCCCAAATGCTACGAGCCGTTGCTACGATTTTTGCAAATGACGGCTTCTTTAATAAGAAGACTTTTTATTGGGAATTTGAACATTACTTATAAAGCCAGTAGTGCTTCTTTCAATGTTAATATTATTCGTTTTTAAACATCTTAATGATGGACATATTATATTTGAAAAGAAAAATTTACGCCTAGACAGGGGTTTAACCCAGGACCTTTGACTCTCTATGTCAATGCTCTTTCATCTGAGCTACCTAGGCCTCCAATCTAAATGCATATTTTTCTCTTATACATAGTTAATTCCCTAACCCCAAATGCTACGAGCCGTTGCTACGATTTTTGCAAATGACGGCTTCTTTAATAAGAAGACTTTTTATTGGAAATTTGAACATTACTTATAAAGCCAGTAGTGCTTCTTTCAATGTTAATATTATTCGTTTTTAAACATCTTAATGATGGACATATTATATTTGAAAAGAAAAATTTACGCCTAGACAGGGGTTTAAACCCAGGACCTTTGACTCTCTATGTCAATGCTCTTTCATCTGAGCTACCTAGGCCTCCAATCTAAATGCATATTTTTCTCTTCTACATAGTTAATTTCCTAACTCCAAATGCTACGAGCCGTTGCTACGATTTTTGCAAATGACGGCTTCTTTAATAAGAAGACTTTTTATTGGGAATTTGAACATTACTTATAAAGCCAGTAGTGCTTCTTTCAATGTTAATATTATTCGTTTTTAAACATCTTAATGATGGACAAATTATATTTGCAAAGAAAAATTTACGCCTAGACTGGGGTTTGAACCCAGGACCTTTGACTCTCTATGTCAATGCTCTTTCATCTGAGCTACCTAGGCCTCCTAGCTCAGATGGAAGAGCATTGACATAGAGAGTCAAAGGTCCTGCGTTCAAACCCCAGTCTAGGCATATTTTTCTTTTCAAATATAATTTGTGCATCATTAAGAGGTTTAAAAACGAATAATGTTAACAACTAGAATATAAGTACAACATTCTATTCTATAGTTATTCTGCCCGAGGGCAGGTCTTTCACAGCAATCATAGTATTTTCATGCTAGCTTTTCAGCATTACTAAGGAATTATAGATGTGGTAACTTCCCGTTACTTTCTGTTAATAATTTATGTTATTTTCAATTTGTTTTTGAAAGATGGTAAAGTTTGGCAGTCTCTGACATTACGGTAGAAGGAATTCCATGTTCTAGCAAGAGAAACTGTAAAAAGATTTCGAATAATTGGTAGTGTGATGAGGAGGGATATAGAGGATAATGTGCAGAAGGGATCAGGTATATAATTTGTGTGTATCAGAGAGTCTAGTTAAGCGGTGTGATAAATAATAAGGTAATGATGTATGTAATATTTTATAGAGAAGACATAGAGAATGGATGGTTCTACGATCCTGAAGACGAAGCCATGACAATTGTTCCAAGGATGGTGTAACGTGATCAAATGCAAATCTGCGTATATAATAATAATGAAAATTATGGATATACTGTAGTACACTACACTAAGATAACATTTATAAACAAATGAGAATTAGGCTATGAATCAAACCGGAGAGGGATGATGATGATAATGATAAGGATGATGATGATGGAAGGATGATTTTCGGCGATCATTTGGTCCTAAGCTTCCAGACATTTTTCTTACAGGTGAGAAAAAATCCCGAAAAAAACCTCACCCAGGAGCCTGTCCCGACAGGGAATCGAACTCGGGCCCACTGCGTGACAAGGCAGCACGCTACTCGAGACCACAGTGGTGGACGTACTACAGCATATTCAACATCATTTTAAAATAATCAGGTATTTTAATTCGCAGGGGAACTGTCATCAATTGCATGCCTTAACATACCTTCAAATTGTATCTCAGAAAGTGTTGTGATGTACCAAGGTCGTGTCGAAAAAAATAAAATAAAAATCAAATAAAAAATCTTCCGCTTTTAACTGCAGGGCTCAGAAATTGAAGCCAGAATCCAGCAATGGCAACCTATACCCCAGCCGCCATATCTCCGGCTCTGAAGTTTAGGTTATACGAGGAGTAAAGGGAGAATTCGCTCTCTACTACCAATAAGGAAATGGTTGTTGTGAGAGTATATGTCTGTCACAACCAATCACTGCTCTTGGCGCAGTTACAGCGCGCTAGTGTGATTTGAAATTGCTGAGATGTTGTCAGCTGTATGTCTGCTAACCGCATACATAGAGCGGCCCCTCCCACTGAATATCCATATCGGCAACACTGTCGTGAAAACGTCAAGGCCGGAGAATCAGTGGCTGCAGTATAATGTGCAAAGCAGATGGAGATCCCTATTTGAAAAGAGCGGAATGGAACGATGTTGTGCTTGGCGAGGACGACAGATTATGAGAGTTATTATCCAATCAACCAAATAATGTGTTCTTTTACTTCTCTGTTGTTTAAATGAGAAACTTAGCGCTGGAATTTAGTACCCTGCAGTTAAAAGCGGCAGATATATTTTTTTTTGACACGGCCTTGGTACATTACTACACTTCTCTGAGAAAAATTGTAAGGTAGTTTCGGAATCCAATTGTTGACAGTTCCATTGACAGTATTTTTAAAACATTAAAACACCAATCTCAGATTTTTGAAGCGAAAAATTCGTTGAGACAGGTTACATAGATTCAATACTTTCGTAATTTTTTTACACACTAGAAATGAGCCATGGATAGAAACATATGATGATCTGAAGGCTCGAAATAGGCTGAGGTTATTCGTGCAGTATGTGAGTCTCCCTAGTGCAATCCAGATATCTCCGTCTCAAAATCTTGAACAGACTCACCTTCAAACTTTTCACCAGACACACAACATCACTTTAGGGCCGAACAGAATTTTTAATGATGACTTTGCGAGGTTGACTGGATCCGAGCCACTGTTTATAGGCGACAGGGCTGTAGTAATATCCAATTTTACATCACACGTGACGATTCTTCTAATACATATATCATGCATAGGGTTACCGATAAGCTGTCGACAGATATCCACTCTACATTGAGCCCGATGAGGTGTTAATTTAACAGCTTCTGTATGATTTTTTCTAAATGTCTTAATCTGGTGATGTTTGATATATATTTTGAAGCATCAACATTTCTGTCAGCCTACAAGTAGGGGACGGGGTTGTAAAATGACACAGTATATTTCTTGAATGTATGTGTTGCCCATCTTGTGGACATCTCAAATTTCAATCGTTGGTTTGTCTTTTAACTCCTACTTCAGTATTATGTTATGTATGGATATGAGCGTAAATACTGTGATTCACGCAGCTTAGCAAGATAAGATTCAACATTAATTCGACTCCTTGTATTAATATGAGTGACGTGTTATTTCTATTAATTTATTGTTTATTAATTGAACTACAAAATTGTACGAGTATATTGATTAATTTTGAATTAATTTTTTTAAAGTCGAGAATAGATCACAAGTATTAAAAATAGCGATTGATAGTAATATGGAACAAAATTACTCATAATACAATACCTTTCTCTATTTTAAGTGTCGTGATACTACGAAATCAATTAGGACCTGAAAATAAAAGTCTAAGGCAAAAAAGGCGACAAGAATATATGATAAAGGGAATAAATACTGTTAGTGGGAAAACAACAAATGAAGTGTTACGATGTAGGCCTACCTGAAGATACCCTCTGCAGAAAGGTCAAGGAAGATGGCGAATGAAGCACTGGAAAGAAACAGTCTGTTCTATCGCTAGTACCAAGTGCAAAGAAGCTTGTAAGAGATCTCAATGAGGTAAACTATGGGTCCAAAAATTTGCATTTGATATTACAACCCCAGTTCCCAGAATCCACATTTCGTCGCATATTTGAAAGAAAAAAAATGCGAAGACTCAAAAGCCTTAAACATATTATGTTATAAAAAGTATTGATATTTCTATATTATAGTCATATTCTAATACTACTGATTATTTGTAAGGTACCATATGCAATTGGAATTCAAAATTTGTTCACAAATAAAACAGTGGTCCATATTACCATCTCCTCCCCTACATTTTTTTCTGATTTTCTTGCAAATACCTACGTGTATTCTCAATAACCCATTCTTTAGGTATCCAGAACTTCGAAAATCTTTAGTGTTTTCTTTTCCAGTGTCGAAAAGTTGGAACTATCGTTGTGCCACACGCTCACTAACGACACCTTCTTCTTCCACTTCATACATTCATCGGCTGCGAAACCAGTTTTATAATCACGTTTTTAGTAGCGATTTAGAATAAATCTAATCTCAATCTCTGTAAGTTCCATTTTGTGATTATGTATTAACAACTGACCAACTAACACATGCTCGCCATGACAACCTGCAAATAGCATTTGCGAACCAAAGGAAAGCAATTCTCTTATAAAATACCAAAGTTAAAATCGATATAACTTATGAGACAACCTGATAATATTATTAAAACAATATAGAATACATTTATTTAGAATAGATTTATTTAGCCTGGTGGAGTTAAGGCCATGTGGCCTTCTCTTCCACTCACCAGAACAAACATATGTTACATATGAATACAAAAAAAATTACAATAATAGTCATATTAAACAGGACAAACATATGTTACATATAAATACAAAAAAAATTACAATAATAGTCATATTAAACAGGACAAACATATGTTACATATGAATACAAAAAAAGTTACAATAATAGTTCATTGAACAATTAATTATCTGTCATATTGAATAATAATGAAAATAATGTCTAATAATACAATGAAACTAAATACAATTAAAATTAAATTAATGATACAATGAATAAAAAAAAGGAATAACAGCTCGAATCTACTATACATAAAAAGAAAAGAAAAAAAAATACAAAGAAAGTAATAAACTACAATGAATTAATCTACGCTTTTTGTACAAGGCATTAGGTAAATATATTAACAAATCCTAAGTCTATTTTTATTAAATAATGCAAAAACGCATTATTAATTCTTAAAAAGTAATATTAGTGAGTTGTTTCTGTTAGTAATTTTATTTTCAATTTGTTTCTGAAAGATGGTAAAGTTTGGCAGTCTCTGACATAGGGTGGAAGTGAATTCCATGTTCTAGCAAGAGAAACTGTAAAAGATTTCGAATAATAGGTAGTGTGATGAGGAGGGATATAAAGGACACTGTGCTCAAGGGATCGGGTATCTAAGTTATGTGTATCAGAGAGTTTAGTGAAGCGGTGTGATAAATAATAAGGTAATGATGTGTGTAATATTTTATAGAGAAGGCATAGGGAATGGATGGTTCTACGATCTTGTAGACGAAGCCATGACAATTGTTCCAGGGATGGTGTAACGTGATCAAATCTACGTATACCACAAATAAAACGTATGCAAGAATTGTGAACACGTTGAAGTCTTTGGGTAAGAACAGTATTTAGGTCAGTAAAAAGAGTATCACAATAATCAAAATGGGGCATTGCAAGTGTTTCTACTAACATTTTTTTAGAGAAAACGGTAAACAATTTCTTATACGATTTAATGAGTGTATTATTGAGAAGATAGTTTTGCAAATGTTATTTATTTGTTTATTCCAAATTAAATGTTTATCCATAAACACTCCTAGATTTTTTACTGTCTCACTATAAGGGATCTGAACCCCATTAAGTGACACATGTAATACTGCATTTGTGTTAATTGAGGATAATAGTCTCTGATGGCCCATAATGATTGCTTGTGTCTTTCTAGGATTTAATTGAAGTCCATATTTCTCTGTCCACGCCGTTAGCGAGTCAAGGTCCTCATTAATTTTGGTTACCGCGTCATTTAAAGAATATTTGTCTGAGTGAAGGTAGATCTGCATGTCGTCCGCAAATAAATGATGTTTGCAATGTTTTAGGGAGTCAGATATGTCGTTTATATAGATTGAAAAAAGCAATGGGCCGAGCACCGAGCCCTGTGGAACTCCAGCTTTACGGTAGGTCCAAGAAGAGCGTAATGTAGAATTTCCTACAACATATTGCTGGCGCTCACGAAGGTAGGAGTTGAACCATTGCGTGACACTGTCAGAAAGTGAGAGGTTTTTTAGTTTAAGCAACAATAAGTCCAAGTCTACCGTGTCAAATGCTTTACTAAAGTCAAGTAGTGTAAGAATAGTAAGTTTTCGATTATCAGATGCTTCGCGTATGTCTTCACATATATTTAGTAGAGCAGTATTTGTATTGTGTCCTGTCCTGAAGCCTGATTGGTATTGATCTAAAAGGTCGTGTTCAGTTAGGTAGTCAGTCAGTTGTTTATGGACTAATCGTTCCAAAGCTTTTGAAAGGGTAGGTAAAATACTAATGGGTCGAAAATCGTTAGGAGTTAAGGGAGTTTTTACTTTCGGGAGTGGGCGTACAATTGCTTGCTTCCATAATGTGGGATATATAGAGGTTTGTAGTGAGGAGTTGAAAACATGAGTTATGGTAGGTAGTATAACGTCGATTATTTTGTTAAGTAGAGTGATATTTATACGGTCAGTACCTTCTGCTTTTGTTTTTATTCGTTTGAGAGCTTTCTTTATGTCATTTTCTGTAAGATATGAAAAATGGAAATGTTCTCTGTCTGGTGGATTTGTCAATAGTAGTTCACTTATTGTGTGTGTTTTGTCTTTAGGAGTAAAGAATGTGCTTGTGTAAAGTGGTTATTAAGTGTGTTCAGAGAAACAGGTAGTTTTTCTACCTGTGTGTCTTTCCTTCCTACACCAATTTTATTCAGATTTTTCCAAATATCTGGGTTATTGTTATTAGGTTCAGTAAGGCTGTATAGATGTCTAAGTTTGGCGTTTCTGATAGTTTGAGTAGTCTTGTTACGTAACCGTTTATAGTGATTGAGATTTATGTCAGTTTTGTCGACTCTATATTTCCGTTATGCTGCGTCTCTTTCAGTCATCAAGTCACGAATGTTAGCAGACATCCAGGGAGCAGGGTGTCGTTTCACTAGTTTAGTTTTCAGTGGGGCGTGTCTGTCATATAGTTGTAATATAAGGTTATTTAATGCTTCAACTTTTTCGTCAACAGAATGCAATGTCCATATAGTATGCCAGGGTAATTTTATAGCGTCTTCAAGTAGAGCTGTATTGTTTATATGTTTTAGGTCTCTATATGTGATAGTCTTACGAGCTAGTTTAGGGCACTGCAGTGAATATGCTAAGAATATAATATCATGTGCTGATATTCCGGGAGCTGACAGTTGCCCGTGGGTTAGTACTCTGTCTGGATTATTAGTAGCAATTAAGTCAAGTAAAGTCTCAGAGTGATTGGTGTGATGTGTAGGCTGTAAGGGAAGGATAGTCATATCACAAGCTTGAAACGCGGACATAAGCTGTTGTGTATGTCTGTTGTCAGTATATAGTATATTTATATTAAAGTCACCCAGGACGATAACGTGTTCATATTGTATACGGGCGTTTTGTAGAGCGGATTCTATTTCTGCTATTTTTTTCAGTTTAGGGGGTTGGTACACTACACAAAGAAGGCATTTTTTGAAGCTTGCGTATATTTCTATAAACATAATTTCTGGAGATGTCTCGTTATTAGAAAAGTATACAGACTTAGGGCAAAGGTCTGTCCTAACGAAGACACCAACACCGCCCCCTCGACTATGTACACGATCATGTCTAAGAAAAGTATAACTATCCATGTCAATTAAACTAGAATTAATGGAGGGAGTGAGCCATGTTTCTGATACGAGAATGGCATGAGTATTGGAAGAAGAGAAAATCATTCTAATTTCGTCTGCATGTGCAGTTAAACTTTGTGCGTTCAAGTGCACCACATGTAGGGAAGACGGAAAGGGGGAGAATGCTGTTTCTAGAACCTGTCTTGCATTATTGTTGTTTGGAAGGAGTGTGAGAAGGGTAGTGTCCTCTAACCTGTCAGAGACTGCCAAATGAATAGTATTATTTGGGTGGAAAATTTTAAAAATATTTTAACTAGAATAATAAGAAAAGAACAAGTCACTAATATCTTAATAAAATATAATATTAATAAATAAAGTAAAATTTCTAAATATAATACTAATAATTAATATGAAATTTCTAAATATAATTTTAATAATCTATATAAAAGTGCTAAATTGGGGATATGGTATCACTGGGCGTGTTTGCACTAGGTAGATTTACATTCAGAGGCCCGGGTGATGATGCGTTTGGTATCTCCATTTTTCACATGTATTGCGCCATCAATTGTCCACACATTTGTGACGCCAAATTTTGTGATGCAGTCCTTTAACAATTTATATCTAATTTGGGTGAGGTCTTCTCTTACTGTGATCCCACTGCCTTTCAATTGTTTTTTATTTTGAAAGACCTCCCTTCTCTTTCTATAACTAATGAACTTCACAATAACCGGCCGTGGTCGATCCAACTTTTTCCCAACCCTGTGACTCCTGTCGATATCACAGGTTTCTAATTTAACTCCAGTTTTGGAGGCCACGTCTATTGCTATATTGTCCGTATCTTCACCATCCTGTTCAGGTATACCGAAAATACGTAGACACTGTTGACGTTGGTATTGCTCTAGCGAGTCGGTTTTATCACATAACTGTTGTTCCAGTTTTAATATTTTGTTGTCCCTCTCCTGAAGCGAGAGTTCCAACTGCCTAATGACTTCTGTATTACGGTCTATAGTTACCTTTAGCTCCGATACAATAGCCTCATGCACGGAGTCCTTCAACAGCTGCAACATGGCTGGATCCCGCAAACATTCTTGGACCACACGCTTTGTTATTTCTTCTTTGCTTTCTTCACAATTTCTTGTTTTACATGGAGCCATTATGCGTAAAATTAAGCTACAAACAAAATAAATTCGCAATATCGATATTACGTTTATAAAAACAAACTAACACCTGCTGAAAATTGTGCAAAAACACGAGCAACCAGTTTCACTCTTATTCATAATCCGCCATGACACTGATTGGCCCTAGCTAGGCCATATGTCTTATAGGCCTCTCGCGCCATGGAGTTTTTTTTATAGCTAGCAATTAAAATATTGAGGTATGTTTGAAGTCCAAATCTCTAAACCAAGACGATATGTAATTATAATATGTTATAATAAATTAATGTGAAATAGCAGCAATAAAACGATAGTCTTATAGGTGATTTTTTAACTCATGCCCCAAATAGCAGTCAATGACCAATCACATTTCAATGAATTTTGATTTACAACCAATCACAGTTGTTTTTCACCTCGATTTTATCACTTTCATTCTACCAAGTGGCTCCCAGATTGTATATATATATATATATATATATAGTGCACGAATATAACCAGATTCTACTTGCGAGATATAATAGAAAAACATTATAAGCAATTGATTATACCATAAAAAAAAAGAAACCACTGTTTGCACTTTCTTAAATGTATTATTTCCAGGAATTAACGTTGCAGAAAAATATAATTGACATATTTACATCATAGGACATCAGAAATTAATTAATAACCTGTAATTATGTGTTTCATTTTTTGTCCATTAGGGTGCACTCTAAACAATATTTGCGATTCTATTTAGCAATAAATATGATCTGGTTGCAGTGATGAACAAATAAAACATACCGCTTCTCATTTGTTTTCAAACATCGCTGTTTACATTATATATATATACATATATATATATATATATATATATATTAAAATAACTATATTTAAATAATGATTTGTGAGTAAACAGCTTAATTTTATTCGTTAAATAGTCCTAACAAATGCCACTCTTGATTTTCAAATTCTCTAGATAAATTCACTCCTCACTTCGTGAGTCGATGATTTGAGAATCACTTGTGACATAATAATGTTTAACTATGCTTAAGGTCCGACCAGGTGACCATAACGTTAACATTTTTGTTAGGATATTGTCCTACTAAAGAACATTTCAAAACTGAATGTGCCTTAGGACTTAGGACTGTGGGCTTATGTTACAGTTCAGTTTCATTTGAAAAAAATTACTTTTTTCTTTAAAACTGATGAAGTTGGACTTTTGAACACTTGACAAAAACTGAGGTATTGGAAATGAATTCCACTGCTAGTTAATTTTGTTTTTTGTGTATCACCTAGTAACTTTGTTTCGGAAGAGAACCTATCAAACAATTAAGAAGTAAAATTCGTGACTATATTGAACCTCACGCACAGTCACGGCAGAGAACATCCCTGTAAACCTCATCCAATTCCGTCTTCCAGGAAATGTGACGTTAAAAACACATTCGTGGAAACATTAAAAATTACAAAAATGCATTAAAAAATAAAAGACATTTTGTGGTGAAGGTAGTTTTACCTCCATCTCCCTGCACCTTCTAAATTATTTTTGTTCTCGCGACCGTTTGTACACATAAAGTGTCAACCCACATCTTGTTTTTTTTTCTTCTCTCCCTTTCTTTTTTCTTTTCTTTTTGAAGAGAAGGTGTAAAACGCTAATTTATTTTCAGTCACACCTACCAGAAAAGTTAGCCTTCACACATAACAGAAAAATGAGACCGTTTCGTTTAAAAGTTCATTGAAAATGGTCATATGAGTGTAGAAATAATAATATCCTATCCCCATATAGCATATCCATCCATTCAGGGTAATTCTGCCCGAGGGCAGGTCTTCCACTGCAATCATAGCATTTTCAGGCTATGGTTTGCAGCTTTACTAGGGAATTAAGGTGTGGAAGCTTCCCGTTGCTTTCCACATTTCCGATAATGATAAGGATGATGAGGATGGCCGGATGATTTTCGGGGACCGTTGGGCCCTAAGCTTCCTGACAGGTGAGGAAAAGCCCCGGAAGAAACCTCACCCAGGAAGCTTGTCCCGACCGGGGATCGAACCCGGGCTCGCTACGCGACAAAGCAGCACGCTACCTCGAGACCACAGCGGTGGACATAGGGTATTAGGGTATATATATGGCCTACCAGCTGGCAGCTTGCTTCACACCCACTGTAAATGACAGTCGAGCCTCCGACCAGGGAACCAGATAGCCATTAGTAATTTTGCTGCAGAGGGAAAAATTATTTCCCGGAAACAGCACACTGGACGGCAAAACAACTACCGTCACACAAAGGATGGAAGGACCAGGGAACACCACCTTGAAGCACTCGCCACTGAAGATGCTCTCCGCAGTTGAGGGAGAAACGTTTGGAAGAAACACCAGTAATGGACCCGGCCACAAACCTCTTATCATTAATTTTCATTCTTAGTGTTCTGCCCAAGAGCAGGTCTTTAACTGCAAACTCAACATTATCCACTCTTTTCTTAAATAAGCCTTCCTTTTTGTATCTGCATACAAACCATTTATTTTAATATTGTCTATCATCTGATATATGTTTTCTGTCCATAACTTTCTTTCCATTGACCATTCCTACTAGGACATCCGTCAACAGCAGTTCCTTCTTAGCAGGTGGTCAATCCAATATTTATTTTCCTCTTCTTTAAGAGTTCCAGCATTGTTCTTCCTTCACCCATTCTGTCTAGCACATCTTTATTTTTAATTTTGTCTGTCGAATTTATACGTTCCATCCTTCTCTATATACACAACTCAAAATCTTCCAGTCACTTTTCCTCATTCCGTCGTAATGTCCAAGTCTCTGCACCATAGAATGCTACACTCCACACAAAACACTTTACTAGCCTCTTCCGTAATTCTTTTGCCACAGATCCGCAGAAAATGTAACTTAAATGTTAATAATAATCTATACTGGACCAAGGGTAATGCAAAGATCCATCACCTTCCTATAGAAAATATGGTTACCTGCTTCTATTACCCTCATATCAAGCTATTGTCTGCAGTTATATTTTTTTGTAGAAGATTTTATGACATTTCTGGTGAAAGAAGTGGAATGTTAAAGTTAGTTGCTTATAACCAGCGTGAGGCCCTCGCAAATAAACATTATACATTGACATCTTCATCAGGTCACTGCTACTTATATATATATGATAGGTATAATTTTACAAATTAACTCAATTTTAAAGTCTATTGCCATTCATAGTTAAATATGCATATAACACTGGACAACATGATTTTTGTCTCGTGAGTACCAATGGTTGTATTTAATGCAGTTTGTAATCGTGTTTTCAAATATGTATTCGGAATTTCTCCATCACCTACAGCAATTTTTATTTCAATTTCAATTAATGGATTTAAATAATTATTTCAATAAACTTTTTTTCGCCCATTTGTCGATTGTAAAATAAAACCAAATGATCTAACACAGTGGATTTCAGTTATGGAAAAGAGATATCAAGGCAAATGGAATCCTAATATTGTTGGACCATCAAGAGGGATGCTCCACAAGCGAAATATAGCAGAAAATCGCCATTTCTTACTTTCTAGGCGAGTCCGAATGATCGAATATTGTGTAATCACGAATGTAGAAGATATTAAAATGTTTCAATTTATAAATACCTGTCTCTCGGAAACCTTGCGAGAAAAACTGATACCATATATGAATTCAGGAGAAAAAATGCTATTAGAATCACATATTTATTTTACTGAAACAATTTTTTTTGTTGCTCAGTGTTAATCAATACATTTGGCGTTTACTTGATGAAAATCCATATTCATCTAATTAAATAAAAATAAAACTAAAGTTTTATATGATTTTCATATTTATTACAATATAAATTTATAATAGCTGTTTCGGTACTTCGTACCTTCTTCACACGCGATTACAAACGAATCCATTTTGTTATTATATATAATAAACTGCAGTACATAACAACTGTAACTATGCAACTGAATGTAAACAAACATTGTTTTATAACAATCTCTAATATAAATTTAAAAGAGGCGATTCATTTAAATCTAGATGGAAAACAGCTGTTACAAATTTATATTGTAATAAATATGAAAATCATATAAAACTTTTAAGTTTTATTTTTATTTAATTGAATATATATGCATATAACTTACAGCTTGTATCATGAATTACATATTTTGATAATTAACTGGGATTTTTCCAGCAAGAAGTACCTCTGTTAGCAAGACAAAATCTATGGCAATGTGCGAAAAAATTAAAGAGGGTTATAATAGAGTTAGTCCCGTGCAGTAGCCGAGTGGTTAAAGCAAGATACCTTGGTGCAGAACTACGGGACATGTGCTGGTTCGAGTCTCCATGGGGGAAGAGATTTTCTCATGGAATTTGGGCCAGTATGTGACCGGTGCTCTCCCAGCATCGTGAAGCATTTGGGTAGCTATAATATGTAACGACTCCAGGTTGATAAGACCAACCATAACGGCTGGGATCATCTACCTCTGTGATTAAGACATGTGGATGTGAGGCCAGCAGCCGGCTGGTAGGCCAAGGGCCTTCTAGGCCTGTTGCGCCGTGAGGTTTAATATGTAAATTGGGTGGAAATATTATTTTACAAAGTTCCGAATTTATTTAACTTGTGCACATAATTTGTGAAACAATAGTATATTACAATGGTCTTTTAATATTGTGATTACCGGCCGTGAAAGCCTGCATTTCACAATAAATATATATACATATTCCTTAAATTAGCAAATTCGAACCAAACATTAAATGTGGCCAGGAATTCGCTTATTTTACACAGTTCTTAACGGCGTATATTTTTTTTACACTGAACAGACTTATCTTTGGCAGTTTAATAAACTTGATCCACAATTTGTTAACACTGAGTAACAAAAAAGAAAAGTTGTTTTTTTCTCAGAAAGAAACATTTGTGATTCTGACTATTTTTTCTCCTGAATTCAAATACGATATCGATTTTTCTCCGAGGTTTCCCAGAGACAGGAATTTATAATTTCAAAGACTTTAATATTTTCTACAATCGTAACTGCACATTATTCGAACATTCGTACTCGCCTAGAAAGTATGAAATGACGATTTTCTGCTATATTTCGCCAGTGGAGCATCCCTCTTAATGGTCCAACAATAATAATCGGCCAGCGTACTAGGATTCCATTCGCCTTCATATAATTTCTCCATAGCTGAAATCTTCTGAGTTAGCTCATTTGATTTTATTTTACATGGACAAATGGACTAAAAACGTTTATTAAAAATAATTATTTAAATACATTAACTGAAATTGAAATAAAAAAAACTGTGGGTGATGGAAAAATTCCGAATACATATTTGAAAACACAATAAAAAACTGCATTATGTACTCATGAGACAAAAATCATGTTGAGCAGTGTAATAGCCCTATAGATAGCCATGTCATGTTGAGCAGTGTAATAGCCCTATAGATAGCCATATCATGTTGAGCAGTGTAATAGCCCTATAGATAGCCATGTCATGTTGAGCAGTGTAATAGCCCTATAGATAGTCATGTCATGTTGAGCAGTGTAATAGCCCTATAGATAGCCATATCATGTTGAGCAGTGTAATAGCCCTATAGATAGCCATGTCATGTTGAGCAGTGTAATAGCCCTATAGATAGTCATGTCATGTTGAGCAGTGTAATAGCCCTATAGATAGCCATATCATGTTGAGCAGTGTAATAGCCCTATAGATAGCCATGTCATGTTGAGCAGTGTAATAGCCCTATAGATAGCCATATCATGTTGAGCAGTGTAATAGCCCTATAGATAGCCATATCATGTTGAGCAGTGTAATAGCCCTATAGATAGCCATGTCATGTTGAGCAGTGTAATAGCCCTATAGATAGTCATGTCATGTTGAGCAGTGTAATAGCCCTATAGATAGCCATATCATGTTGAGCAGTGTAATAGCCCTATAGATAGCCATGTCATGTTGAGCAGTGTAATAGCCCTATAGATAGTCATGTCATGTTGAGCAGTGTAATAGCCCTATAGATAGCCATATCATGTTGAGCAGTGTAATAGCCCTATAGATAGCCATGTCATGTTGAGCAGTGTAATAGCCCTATAGATAGTCATGTCATGTTGAGCAGTGTAATAGCCCTATAGATAGCCATATCATGTTGAGCAGTGTAATAGCCCTATAGATAGCCATGTCATGTTGAGCAGTGTAATAGCCCTATAGATAGTCATGTCATGTTGAGCAGTGTAATAGCCCTATAGATAGCCATATCATGTTGAGCAGTGTAATAGCCCTATAGATAGCCATATCATGTTGAGCAGTGTAATAGCCCTATAGATAGCCATATCATGTTGAGCAGTGTAATAGCCCTATAGATAGCCATGTCATGTTGAGCAGTGTAATAGCCCTATAGATAGCCATGTCATGTTGAGCAGTGTAATAGCCCTATAGATAGCCATATCATGTTGAGCAGTGTAATAGCCCTATAGATAGCCATATCATGTTGAGCAGTGTAATAGCCCTATAGATAGCCATATCATGTTGAGCAGTGTAATAAGCCCTATAGATAGCCATATCATGTTGAGCAGTGTAATAGCCCTATAGATAGCCATATCATGTTGAGCAGTGTATAGCCCTATAGATAGCCATATCATGTTGAGCAGTGTAATAGCCCTATAGATAGCCATATCATGTTGAGCAGTGTAATAGCCCTATAGATAGCCATATCATGTTGAGCAGTGTAATAGCCCTATAGATAGCCATATCATGTTGAGCAGTGTAATAGCCCTATAGATAGCCATGTCATGTTGAGCAGTGTAATAGCCCTATAGATAGCCATGTCATGTTGAGCAGTGTAATAGCCCTATAGATAGCCATATCATGTTGAGCAGTGTAATAGCCCTATAGATAGCCATATCATGTTGAGCAGTGTAATAGCCCTATAGATAGCCATGTCATGTTGAGCAGTGTAATAGCCCTATAGATAGTCATGTCATGTTGAGCAGTGTAATAGCCCTATAGATAGCCATATCATGTTGAGCAGTGTAATAGCCCTATAGATAGGCCATGTCATGGTGAGCAGTTGTAATAGCCCTATAGATAGTCATGTCATGTGGAGCAGTGTACTTAGCCCTATAGAGATAGCCATGTCATGTTGAGCAGTGTAATAGCCCTATAGATAGCCATGTCATGTTGAGCAGTGTAATAGCCCTATAGATAGCCATGTCATGTTGAGCAGTGTAATAGCCCTATAGATAGCCATATCATGTTGAGCAGTGTAATAGCCCTATAGATAGCCATGTCATGTTGAGCAGTGTAATAGCCCTATAGATAGCCATGTCATGTTGAGCAGTGTAATAGCCCTATAGATAGTCATGTCATGTTGAGCAGTGTAATAGCCCTATAGATAGTCATGTCATGTTGAGCAGTGTAATAGCCCTATAGATAGCCATGTCATGTTGAGCAGTGTAATAGCCCTATAGATAGCCATGTCATGTTGAGCAGTGTAATAGCCCTATAGATAGTCATGTCATGTTGAGCAGTGTAATAGCCCTATAGATAGCCATGTCATGTTGAGCAGTGTAATAGCCCTATAGATAGCCATGTCATGTTGAGCAGTGTAATAGCCCTATAGATAGCCATGTCATGTTGAGCAGTGTAATAGCCCTATAGATAGCCATGTCATGTTGAGCAGTGTAATAGCCCTATAGATAGCCATGTCATGTTGAGCAGTGTAATAGCCCTATAGATAGCCATATCATGTTGAGCAGTGTAATAGCCCTATAGATAGCCATATCATGTTGAGCAGTGTAATAGCCCTATAGATAGCCATATCATGTTGAGCAGTGTAATAGCCCTATAGATAGCCATATCATGTTGAGCAGTGTAATAGCCCTATAGATAGTCATGTCATGTTGAGCAGTGTAATAGCCCTATAGATAGCCATGTCATGTTGAGCAGTGTAATAGCCCTATAGATAGCCATGTCATGTTGAGCAGTGTAATAGCCCTATAGATAGCCATATCATCTTGAGCAGTGTAATAGCCCTATAGATAGCCATATCATGTTGAGCAGTGTAATAGCCCTATAGATAGCCATATCATGTTGAGCAGGAGTGTAATAGCCCTATAGATAGTCATGTCATGTTGAGCAGTGTAATAGCCCTATAGATAGCCATGTCATGTTGAGCAGTGTAATAGCCCTATAGATAGCCATATCATGTTGAGCAGTGTAATAGCCCTATAGATAGCCATGTCATGTTGAGCAGTGTAATAGCCCTATAGATAGTCATGTCATGTTGAGCAGTGTAATAGCCCTATAGATAGCCATGTCATGTTGAGCAGTGTAATAGCCCTATAGATAGCCATATCATGTTGAGCAGTGTAATAGCCCTATAGATAGCCATGTCATGTTGAGCAGTGTAATAGCCCTATAGATAGTCATGTCATGTTGAGCAGTGTAATAGCCCTATAGATAGCCTATGACTTGTTTTGTCATCAACTTGTAAATACCTAACAATGAACATGATATTATGCACATAAAATCGGTCCACATTATCTCAACACTAATATGTTTTAATCTTATTCCTAAGATCATATTTTGTATCCATGTTGTCTGAGATTTTTAGACATTTCTGTAATCTAGCATTCTTAATACATGTTCGAACTAACTTAGGCCAGTAGCCTAAATACTTACTTTATGGTTCACCTCTATGTTTTCTTTTCATAAGTAATGTCACGAGTGATTTCCACATCTAATCTTATTAATGTTTGTATGTTTGTTTGTTCGTACTTTATGCGCGGCCATACCGTTGATCCGATTGTGATGGGGCTTTTTGCAAAATGTTCAGGAGTTGAACATAGGCTATAAGAGAATTGTGATACTCTACTCCTACACCATTAAAAATCTCCCTTTGTAGGGGAAAACGTGAAAAAAGTACTTCTTCGAACGCTTATATGGCTTACGCTGCCTAAACCATAAGAAATACACACAATTCATGTACACAGAATTGAATATCTCAAAAAGGTCTACAAAAAAGTCAGCGACAGCATATGTTTATCTCTTACGGATAACTCACAATAACCATTTTTATCTTTCATTAATACCAAGGGTCTCGCGCCATAGCCGAGTGGTTAAGGCAAAAAGTCTTGGCGCAGAACTACGGGACTTACGGTGGATGAATTTTTTCTCATGGAATGTCGGCCAGTATGGGACCGGTGCACAGTGGGTCAGAAATGAAATCTAGCTGGAGAAAAAAAACTGTTTTGACTCACTCTCATCAACTTATCTTTTTTTTTTCACTCTAATATAATTGATATATGACGGTTCTTAACTTATCTACAAAGGAGGTTATAATTCTAATGTTCATGACTGTGTGGCGTCATCATTCACACTTCTTGAGCTACAACAGAAGGCTGTAAGAGTTTTAGGTTTTCTTGCGAACGTATTTAATAATATCTAATTGTGTCCTAATTGCTGAATTTTATGGTAAAAAGTAACATATTTTTATCGTCCGCTCATAACATGAGAACTGAACGTTCGGGCAGGATAACGTCTGCCGGGTACGCTAGTATAATAATACTTTAATAATAATAATACTTTATTTATTCTGGCAGAGTTAAGGCCATAAGGCCCTCTCTTCCACTCAACCAGCACAAATACAAATAAATATTCGACAAATATAGATATACACTATACTAATTATAAACAGTTAAAGATACAATAAATGTAACAATGTAAATGTCATGTACAAACAACATTTTATAGGGTAATAACAATAATGATACGATAATAATAATAATAATAATATAAATGTGATACATTATACGGGAAACACCAATTAATATATATATCTTACACTGGATAATAATGAAGTCGAGTTTAGAGCAAATATAAATTTAGATTTCTTTTTAAAAGATGCCAATGTCCGGCAGCCCCTTATTTCTTGTGGTAGGGAATTCCAATTCCGAGAAGTGGAGATGGTATATGACATGGAGTGATTTGATGTGCTATGTTGCGGTATATTAAGTAAGAGACTATGTTGTGATCTTGTGTTTAAGTTATGGTTTGAGGATAGATACTGGAAACGGGATAATAAATAATTGGGAATCGAGGTATGTAGGATCTTAAATAGGAGAATTAGACAGTGCGATTTTCTTCTCTCTTTTAGATGTAGCCATGACAATTCGTGGAATAATGGAGAAATGTGATCGTATTTTCGAACATTAAATATGAATCTGATACACATATTATGGACACGCTGCAGTTTGTCCGACAATCCGTCACTTATGTCAGTTAGTAGAACGTCACAGTAGTCAAAATGCGCCATCACTAAAGTTTGGATTAAAATTCTTTTAAGAGTTGTAGGAAGAAAATGTTTAAGTACATTATAAAAATGGATGTTTGATTGTTTGTTTGTTTGTTTGTTTGTTTGTTTGTTTATACTTTATGCGCGGCCATACCATTAATCCGATTGTGTGGAGGCTTTTTGCAAAATGTTCAGGAGATTCCCGGGATGAACATAGGCTATAAGAGACTTGTGATACTCAACTCCTACGCCATTAGAAATCTCCCTTTGTAGTGGAAAACGTGAAAAAAGTAGTTCTTCGAACGCTTATATGGCTTACGCTGCCTAAACCATAACAAATACACTAAATTAATGTACACAGAATTGAATATCTCACAAAGCTCTACAAATAAGTCCGCGACAGCATATGTTTATCTCTTACGGATAACTCACAATAACCATTTTTGTCTTTCATTGATGCCAAGAACATCGAGACAAGTACGTAGATTCCTGTGCAAGCATAGCAGCACAAGGCGGGTATTCTTTTACGGGTAACTCACAATAACATATTTTGTCGTTTAGCTCATTTATGCCAAAAGATCGAGATAAGTACATTCCCGGGCAACACCAGGTAATCAGCACGGGATATCTTAAAATAATTATGATATTCATTTATAATTATTTATCATTTTACTTATTCAACTTTTCATAAGAAGTACATTAATTTTCGTCTTTCAGCTCATTTATGCCAAGAAGATCGGAATTAGTATATTCCCGGACAACGCCGGTTAAACAGCACGGGGTATCTAAAAATAATTACGATATACATTTTTCTTTTTACTTATTTAACTATACATAAAACACAATTATCGTAATTCAGCCCATTTAAGTCAAGAAGATCGGGATAAGTAGATTCCCGGGCAACACCGGGTAATCAGCACGGGGAATCTTAAAATAATTACGATATACATTTTTCTTTTTACTTATTTAACTATACATAAAACACAATTTTCGTAATTCAGCTCATTTAAGTCAAGAAGATCGGGATAAGTAGATTCCCGGGCAACGCCGGGTAATCAGCACGGGGAATCTTAAAATAATTACGATATACATTTTTCTTTTTACTTATTTAACTATACATAAAACACAATTTTCGTAATTCAGCTCATTTAATTCAAGAAGATCGGGATAAGTAGATTCCCGGGCAACTCCGGGTAATCAGCACGGGGAATCTTAAAATAATTACGATAAACATTTTTCTTTTTACTTATTTAACTATACATAAAACACAATGTTCGTAATTCAGCTCATTTATGTCAAGAAGATCGGGATAAGTAGATTCCCGGGCAACACCGGGTAATCAGCACGGGGAATCTTAAAATAATTACGATATACATTTATAATTATTTACCATTTTACTTATTCAACTTTTCATAAGAAGTACATTAATTTTCGTCTTTCAGCTCATTTATGCCAAGAAGATCGGGATTAGTATATTCCCGTGCAACACCGGGTAATCAGCACGGGGTATCTTAAAATAATTACGATATACATTTATAATTATTTACCATTTTACTTATTCAACTTTTCATAAGAAGTACATTAATTTTCGTCTTTCAGCTCATTTATG
This sequence comes from Diploptera punctata, assembly GCA_030220185.1. Classification (NCBI taxonomy): domain Eukaryota; kingdom Metazoa; phylum Arthropoda; class Insecta; order Blattodea; family Blaberidae; genus Diploptera; species Diploptera punctata. The sequence goes on along the minus strand of JASPKZ010008704.1, from coordinate 256,179 downwards.
CCAAGAAGATCGGGATTAGTATATTCCCGGACAACGCCGGGTAATCAGCACGGGGTATGTGAAAATAATTACGATATACAACTATAATTATTTACAATTTTACTTATTCAACTTTTCATAAGAAGTACATTAATTTTCGTCTTTCAGCTCATTTATGCCAAGAAGATCGGGATAAGTAGATTCCCGGGCAACACCGGGTAATCAGCACGGGGAATCTTAAAATAATTACGATATACATTTATAATTATTTACCATTTTACTTATTCAACTTTTCATAAGAAGTACATTAATTTTCGTCTTTCGGCTCATTTATGCCAAGAAGATCGGGATTAGTATATTCCCGGACAACGCCGGGTAATCAGCACGGGGTATGTGAAAATAATTACGATATACAACTATAATTATTTACAATTTTACTTATTCAACTTTTCATAAGAAGTACATTAATTTTCGTCTTTCGGCTCATTTATGCCAAGAAGATCGGATTTAGTATATTCCCGGACAACGCCGGGTAATCAGCACGGGGTATGTGAAAATAATTACGATATACAACTATAATTATTTACAATTTTACTTATTCAACTTTTCATAAGAAGTACATTAATTTTCGTCTTTCAGCTCATTTATGCCAAGAAGATCGGGATAAGTAGATTCCCGGGCAACACCGGGTAATCAGCACGGGGAATCTTAAAATAATTACGATATACATTTATAATTATTTACCATTTTACTTATTCAACTTTTCATAAGAAGTACATTAATTTTCGTCTTTCGGCTCATTTATGCCAAGAAGATCGGGATTAGTATATTCCCGGACAACGCCGGGTAATCAGCACGGGGTATGTGAAAATAATTACAATATACAACTATAATTATTTACAATTTTACTTATTCAACTTTTCATAAGAAGTACATTAATTTTTGTCTTTCAGCTCATTTATGCCAAGAAGATCGGGATAAGTAGATTCCCGGGCAACACACGGGTAATCAGCACGGGGAATCTTAAAATAATTACGATATACATTTATAATTATTTACCATTTTACTTATTCAACTTTTCATAAGAAGTACATTAATTTTCGTCTTTCGGCTCATTTATGCCAAGAAGATCGGGATTAGTATATACCCGGACAACGCCGGGTAATCAGCACGGGGTATGTGAAAATAATTACGATATACAACTATAATTATTTACAATTTTACTTATTCAACTTTTCATAAGAAGTACATTAATTTCGTCTTTCAGCTCATTTATGCCAAGAAGATCGGGATTAGTATATTCCCGGACAACACCGGGTAATCAGCACGGGTATCTAAAAATAATTACGAAATACATTTATAATTATTTACCATTTTACTTATTCAACTTTTCATAAGAAGTACATTAATTTTCGTCTTTCAGCTCATTTATGCCAAGAAGATCGGGATTAGTATATTCCCGGACAACACCGGGTAATCAGCACGGGGTATCTAAAAATAATTACGAAATACATTTATAATTATTTATCATTTTACTTATTCAACTTTTCATAAGAAGTACATTAATTTTCGTCTTTCAGCTCATTTATGCCAAGAAGATCGGGATTAGAATATTCCCGGACAACGCTGGATAAATAGCACGGGGTATCTAAAAATAATTACGATATACATTTTTCTTTTTACTTATTTAACTATACATAAAACACAATTTTCGTAATTCAGCTGATTTAAGTCAAGAAGATCGGGATAAGTAGATTCCCGGGCAACACCGGGTAATCAGCACGGGGAATCTTAAAATAATTACGATATACAATTATAATTATTTATCATTTTACTTATTCAACTTTTCATAAGAAGTACATTAATTTTCGTCTTTCAGCTCATTTATGCCAAGAAGATCGGGATTAGTATATACCCGGACAACGCCGGTTAAACAGCACGGGGAATCTTAAAACAATTACGATATACAATTATAATTATTTATCATTTTACTTATTCAACTTTTCATAAGAATACATTAATTTTCGTCTTTCAGCTCATTTATGCCAAGAAGATCGGGATTAGTATATTCCCGGACAACGCCGGTTAAACAGCACGGGGAATCTTAAAACAATTACGATATACAATTATAATTATTTATCATTTTACTTATTCAACTTTTCATAAGAATACAGTAATTTTCGTCTTTCAGCTCATTTATGCCAAGAAGATCGGGATTAGTATATTCCCGGACAACGCCGGTTAAACAGCACGGGGAATCTTAAAACAATTACGATATACAATTATAATTATTTACCATTTTACTTATTCAACTTTTCATAAGAAGTACATTAATTTTCGTCTTTCAGCTCATTTATGCCAAGAAGATCGGGATTAGTATATTCCCGGACAACGCCGGTTAAACAGCACGGGGAATCTTAAAACAATTACGATATACAATTATAATTATTTATCATTTTACTTATTCAACTTTTCATAAGAATACATTAATTTTCGTCTTTCAGCTCATTTATGCCAAGAAGATCGGGATTAGTATATTCCCGGACAACGCCGGTTATAAACAGCACGGGGAATCTTAAAACAATTACGATATACAATTATAATTATTTACCATTTACTTATTCAACTTTTCATAAGAAGTACATTAATTTTCGTCTTTCAGCTCATTTATGCCAAGAAGATCGGGATTAGTATATTCCCGGACAACGCCGGTTAAACAGCACGGGGAATCTTAAAACAATTACGATATACAATTATAATTATTTATCATTTTACTTATTCAACTTTTCATAAGAATACATTAATTTTCGTCTTTCAGCTCATTTATGCCAAGAAGATCGGGATTAGTATATTCCCGGACAACGCCGGTTAAACAGCACGGGGAATCTTAAAACAATTACGATATACAATTATAATTATTTATCATTTTACTTATTCAACTTTTCATAAGAATACATTAATTTTCGTCTTTCAGCTCATTTATGCCAAGAAGATCGGGATTAGTATATTCCCGGACAACGCCGGTTAAACAGCACGGGGAATCTTAAAACAATTACGATATACAATTATAATTATTTACCATTTTACTTATTCAACTTTTCATAAGAAGTACATTAATTTTCGTCTTTCAGCTCATTTATGCCAAGAAGATCGGGATTAGTATATTCCCGGACAACGCCGGTTAAACAGCACGGGGAATCTTAAAACAATTACGATATACAATTATAATTATTTATCATTTTACTTATTCAACTTTTCATAAGAATACATTAATTTTCGTCTTTCAGCTCATTTATGCCAAGAAGATCGGGATTAGTATATTCCCGGACAACGCCGGTTAAACAGCACGGGGAATCTTAAAACAATTACGATAAACAATTACAATTATTTACCATTTTACTTATTCAACTTTTCATAAGAAGTACATTAATTTTCGTCTTTCAGCTCATTTATGCCAAGAAGATCGGGATTAGTATATTCCCGGACAATGCCGGTTAAACAGCACGGGGAATCTTAAAACAATTACGATATACAATTATAATTATTTATCATTTTACTTATTCAACTTTTCATAAGAATACATTAATTTTCGTCTTTCAGCTCATTTATGCCAAGAAGATCGGGATTAGTATATTCCCGGACAACGCCGGTTAAACAGCACGGGGAATCTTAAAACAATTACGATATACAATTATAATTATTTATCATTTTACTTATTCAACTTTTCATAAGAATACATTAATTTTCGTCTTTCAGCTCATTTATGCCAAGAAGATCGGGATTAGTATATTCCCGGACAACGCCGGTTAAACAGCACGGGGAATCTTAAAACAATTACGATAAACAATTACAATTATTTACCATTTAACTTATTCAACTTTTCATAAGAAGTACATTAATTTTCGTCTTTCAGCTCATTTATGCCAAGAAGATCGGGATTAGTATATTCCCGGACAATGCCGGTTAAACAGCACGGGGAATCTTAAAACAATTACGATATACAATTATAATTATTTATCATTTTACTTATTCAACTTTTCATAAGAATACATTAATTTTCGTCTTTCAGCTCATTTATGCCAAGAAGATCGGGATTAGTATATTCCCGGACAACACCGTGTAATCAGCACGGGGTATCTAAAAATAATTACGATATACATTTATAATTGTTTACCATTTTACTTATTCAACTTTTCATAAGAAGTACATTAATTTTCGTCTTTCAGCTCATTTATGCCAAGAAGATCGGGATAAGTAGATTCCCGGGCAACACCGGGTAATCAGCACGGGGAATCTTAAAACAATTACGATATACAATTATAATTATTTATCATTTTACTTATTCAACTTTTCATAACAATACATTAATTTTCGTCTTTCAGCTCATTTATGCCAAGAAGATCGGGATTAGTATATTCCCGGACAACACCGGGTAATCAGCACGGGGTATCTAAAAATAATTACGATATACATTTATAATTGTTTACCATTTTACTTATTCAACTTTTCATAAGAAGTACATTAATTTTCGTCTTTCAGCTCATTTATGCCAAGAAGATCGGGATTAGTATATTCCCGGACAACGCCGGTTAAACAGCACGGGGTATCTAAAAATAATTACGATATACATTTTTCTTTTTACTTATTTAACTATACATAAAACACAATTTTCGTAATTCAGCTCATTTAAGTCAAGAAGATCGGGATAAGTAGATTCCCGGGCAACACCGGGTAATCAGCACGGGGAATCTTAAAATAATTACGATATACAATTATAATTATATATCATTTTACTTATTCAACTTTTCATAAGAAGTACATTAATTTTCGTCTTTCAGCTCATTTATGCCAAGAAGATCGGGATTAGTATATTCCCGGACAACGCCGGTTAAACAGCACGGGGTATCTAAAAATAATTACGATATACATTTTTCTTTTTACTTATTTAACTATACATAAAACACAATTTTCGTAATTCAGCTCATTTAAGCCAAGAAGATCGGGATAAGTAGATTCCCGGGCAACGCCGGGTAATCAGCACGGGGTATCTAAAAAATATAAATTTATAATTATTTTTCCTTTTCCTTATTCAACTAAACATAAAAGGACATTGATTTTCATTCATTTAGGCGTAGTAGAGCAGGCCGGGTATTAGCTAGTCATCAATAAATTCAATAGTCACGAAGTAAACGGCGATGTTTGAAAACAAATCAGAAATGTGAGGTTATGTACGTATATTCACTGCAACTTGGTCATATTATTTAATGCCAAATAGGATTGCAATATTGTAAGAATACACCCTAGTGGAAAAGAATGAAACACATCAAACTGTATATTATAATGAACGTTATAGGTTATTCCTTTATTTTTTGTTAACAACTCGGTAAAATCACGGAATCTGTTCATTATTTGCTATATTCAATTAATTTGTTGAAGAAAAATAATGCTGTGACCTGTTCAAAATATTAAAAAGGAGGAGCTTTCTTTATCAGAAAAGCAGGAACTGATAAAGAGAAATAGATAAAAAGTGAATTGAAACAAAAGTGTAATTGGTTGTATAACAACCATTCATTGAAATGTGATTGGTCATTGACTACCATTTGGGACATGCGTTAAATAGTCAATTTAAATCTTTACACACTTATTTTCCTGGTATTTTCTACACTGTATTACACATCACCTCATTCGAATTTTCCCTCTTTCTTCCGATTTTCTTTCTTAATCAACACTTTTGAAATTCATGTTAAAGCACCGTTGAGGTTATGTAATAAGATGTTAATTATGTAATTTCTTTACCTGGTAAGTCAGTCGTCCTCAACTAAACTATTAGAATTACTTGAAGAAGTTTGAGGACAACTGACTTACCAGGTAAAAATTATATATAGTTAACATCTTATTTCTTTAAGACTTTTTCTTTAACTCATGATATCTCCCATTCTAGAAATGCGTCCTTAATATATAGATAATGTACTGCTGTAAAGTCAATCATATCATCATCACCAGCTTGTAAAGTAGTAAATCTTATGGTTGCTTGGGTGGTCGGTTTACGGATCTTCTTATGGTTGCTTGGGTGGTCGGTTTACGGATCTTCTTATGGTTGCTTGGGTGGTCGGTTTACGGATCTTCTTATGGTTGCTTGGGTGGTCGGTTTACGGATCTTCTTATGGTTGCTTGGGTGGTCGGTTTACGGATCTTCTTATGGTTGCTTGGGTGGTCGGTTTACGGATCTTCTTATGGTTGCTTGGGTGGTCGGTTTACGGATCTTCTCATGGTTGCTTGGGTGGTCGGTTTACGGATCTTCTCATGGTTGCTTGGGTGGTCGGTTTACGGATCTTCTCATGGTTGCTTGGGTGGTCGGTTTACGGATCTTCTTATGGTTGCTTGGGTGGTCGGTTTACGGATCTTCTTATGGTTGCTTGGGTGGTCGGTTTACGGATCTTCTTATGGTTCCTTGGGTGGTCGGTTTGCGGATCTTCTTATGGTTGCTCGGGTGGTCGGTTTACGGATATTCTTATGGTTGCTTGGGTGGTCGGTTTACGGATCTTCTTATGGTTGCTTGGGTGGTCGGTTTACGGATCTTCTTATGGTTGCTTGGGTGGTCGGTTTACGGATCTTCTTATGGTTGCTTGGGTGGTCGGTTTACGGATCTTCTTATGGTTGCTTGGGTGATCGGTTTACGGATCTTCTTATGGTGCTGGGTGGTCGGTTGAAGGATATTATTATGGTTGCTGGAACGGATGGTAGGTTTAAGGATATTCGTATTGGTTGAGTTGGTGGTCGGATTACGGATCGTTCTTTAATGGTTGCTTGGGTGGTCGGTTTACGGATCTTCTTATGGTTGCTTGGGTGGTCGGTTTACGGATCTTCTTATGGTTGCTTGGGTGGTCGGTTTACGGATCTTCTTATGGTTGCTTGGGTGGTAGGTTTGCGGATCTTCTTATGGTTGCTTGGGTGGTCGGTTTGCGGATCTTCTTATGGTTGCTTGGGTGGTCGGTTTACGGATCTTCTTATGGTTGCTTGGGTGGTCGGTTTACGGATCTTCTTATGGTTGCTTGGGTGGTCGGTTTACGGATCTTCTTATGGTTGCTTGGGTGGTCGGTTTACGGATCTTCAATTGGTTGCTTAGGTGGTCGGTTTACGGATCTTCTTATGGTTGCATGGGTGGTCGGTTTACGGATCTTCTTATGGTTGCTTGGGTGGTCGGTTTACGGATCTTCTTATGGTAGCTTGGGTGGTCGGTTTACGGATCTTCTCATGGTTGCTTGGGTGGTCGGTTTACGGACCTTCTTATGGTTGCTTGGGTGGTCGGTTTACGGATCTTCTTTCCGTTATAAACCTATTGTAACTTAGAATTTGTTTGTGCATTCCGGGATATGACATTCTGTTCACAAGTTGAAGCCAGTTTTACTAACAACTTCCCAGATATTCGGCAATTTGTTTGTGATCTGAAAGACTGTGTCCGCAGTTATTCTATGCTTCCCTATTAATGTCTATCCATAGTAATTCTTCCCAGAGCAGGTCTTTCACACAATCATAGCATTTTCATGCTATGCTTTGCAGCTTTACTAGGGAATTGTAGGTGTGGTAGCTTCACGCCGGTGAAGGATGATGATGATGATGATGATCATATGATTTCGGGGACCGTTTGGGCCTTAACGTTTTCCTGATATTTGTCTTACAGGTGATGAAAAATCCCGATAAAAACCTCACCCACAAAAACTGCCCCGACCGGGGATCGAAACCGGACCCGCTGCGTAACAAGGCAGCACGCTACCTCGAGACTATAGCGGTCGACATATATATACATAATGTAAGTGATTAAGGTAATACGCTAATATCTGGAATATTCGAGGTTCGAGTACCGGTGGGGTTATAATTTTTAAACTAGCCTAAACCTCCTGGTGGCACCACGAACAGAATACGTCTGGGGATAAAGACGGTCATCAAACCGGGTTGCCAAGCCTAGTAATGTCTAGTGTCGATTGCCTAGAAATATGTAAGTTTTAATTTTCTACTACCCCATACTAATATATATATATAGAGTCTACCACTGTGATCTCGAGGTAGCGTGCTACCTTGTCACGTAGCGGGCCCGGGTTCGATTCCCGTTCGGGACAGGTTCGTAGGTGAGGCTTTTTCGTAGCTTTTTCTCATCTGTAAGACAAATGTCAGGAAGCGTAGGGCCCAACGGTAGCCGAAAATAATCCGGTCATCATCATCATCATCATCCTTATCAGTATCATTATCATCATTCACCGGTGTGGAAAGTTGGGAAGCAACCACGCCCATAATTCCCTAGTAATTCATCAAAGCATAGCAATGAAAATGCTATGATTGTAGTGAAAGACCTGCCCTCAGGGAGAATTACTATTGTTAGAATATATACACTGCTCAAAAAATTAGGGGATATTGTAGAATAACGTATTAAGACTATGTTTTTTGGAAAAGTATTAGATGAAATCACTTTCTATTACTCCAAGATAATGTAAATAAGAGTTTGAAGTTGTTACGTAACCTCGGTACCACACCAGAGGGCAGTGTCTGTACTGTTGATGTGAAAGGGTGGTGTGGGGGTGAATGTTTTGTTGCTGTTATTAAATCCAGTCCAGTTTTCAGTTAGTGAATGACTTGCCTTAGGGACAGTGATGCCTCCACAACGTGATTTACCTGAACCAATAGCTTGGAGGGCCATAGGAAGGATGGAAGCTGGACAGACACAACAAGAGGCACAAGCCATTGGGGTGTCTCAAAGCGTGATTTCCAGACTTTGGAATCGTTTTCTAAGAATAGATACTGTTCACAGAAGAGCCGGACAACGTCGACCACGGGCAACAACAGCAAGGGATGACCGTTACCTCTTGTTAACAGCCCGTCGGAATAGACAGCAGAATGCAACTCAACTGCGAAATATACTTCAAACAGCAACAGGACGCAGGGTGTCAACTCAAACTGTCCCTAATCGACTGCATGGAAGTGGTCTCTATGCCCGTAGGCCCATGGTGTGTACCAGGTTAACTGCGCAACACCGTAGAGATCGCAGAAACTGGGCGGAGGAACATCGTGGGTGGAGACATGCTGAATGGAGATCAGTTCTTTTTTCTGATGAGTCGCGATTCAACGTGGAATGTGATAGTCAGCGTGTATTCATCTGGAGAGAAAAAGGGACACGAAACAATCCAGCTTTTGTACGTGAAAGATCCCCATATGGTGGCGGTGGATTGATAGTGTGGGCAGGAGTCAGTAGTGGTGGACGTACGCATCTCTGTGTCATCCAAGGTGGTACTTTGACTGCGGTAAGGTATAGAGATGAGATTCTCCGACCTTTTGTCGTGCCTTATGCTGATGCCATAGGTGATTCTTTTCTTTTTATGGACGATAATGCACGACGCCACAGAGCTGGCTTGGTGGACGACATGCTGGAAGTGGAGGGTATGGAGCATATGCAATGGCCAGCTTCCTCCCCGGACTTAAATCCGATTGAGCATGTGTAGGATGCATTAGGAAGGCGCATTTCAGGCAGACCAAAACCTCCCACAACTTTTCCAGAGCTGCACATTGCTCTTATGGAAGATTGGCCACGTATCCCCCAAGAACTCATTGCTAACCTCATTGCACCAATGCCACACAGGTGTGAGGCAGTGCTGGCCGTTCGAGGAGACCATACACCATACTAAAGAAACATTTTCACCTATGTTAATGTTGCTTTGTTTGTTTGCCATATTCCTAATCAGGATCTCTTTGACATCTGGTGTGGTACAGAGGTTACGTAATAACTTCAAACTCTTGTGTACATTCTTTTGGAGTAATAGAAAATGATTACATCTAATACTGTTCCTAAAAACATAGTCTTAATAGGTTATTCTACAATATCCCCTAATTTTTTTGATCAGTGTATATATATATATATATATATATATATATATATATATATATACACCCACACAGAGGGGGAGGCTCAGATATTCTAACGACCTGTCATTACATTAGATATTATTGTAAATGAATAATAGTAAATTAATAAAAAATATTTTAATAGATACACAACTTTATTATTTTATTCTTAATGTTTTTAACCTTTCATGAGGTGATTGCATATTACATTCAAAATGTAATGAAATATGAACTTATCGAAATGCATGGAAGGAAGACTACCCAAGCCTCAACACTAGAGTACATCAGGAAAATAAGCCCAAATCAGACGAACCGAGAAGTAATCCCAAACTACCCAGAAAAGAAAATCCAACTCAAAGTTAAAAAGAAACAGTTGGCAAAAAGAAAAAAACGAATATGGAATGAATCCAAAAAACAAAACAAAAAATTCACTCCTGTAGTTGAAAACTCAAAATAGATTTTGTATACTGGCAGAAAACGACGACAATGAGCAATCAGAAGCAGGTGCATCTGCAACAAATCTCGAACCAGAACTCATGGAGAATACACCATCGATTGCAGAACCTAGCACAAGTGTAAAACAACAACCACCTGTTCAAAGATAAGACCCTCGTCCTCCGCCAATAACGGTGCTAGGGTCACGGTGATCTTTTCAAAATGAATAAACAGCTAAGATCCGTCATTAAGAAAGATCTAAACGTTGTAAACACACCCGAAGGACTGAGGTATTATCCCACCAATCTGGAAGATTTCCTAATTATCAGAGCATTTTTCGATTCAATAAAAAATAATATTACACATTCCAAATGAAAAAAGACCTCCCATTAAAAGTAGTACTCAAAAGACTGCCTAATAACGTCGACATCCTAAACCCTTGGAACTTGAATACCCAGTCCGACAAATAAAGCAAATCACCAAAAAAGAAGGTGACAAAATTGTAAATCTTCCCCTATACCTAATTGAACTCGAAAACACTGAAAGAGCCAAAAATATCTACGATCTCAAAAAACTTCAATATACTGTAGTCTCCATTGAATCATACCGTCCTCCCGCTGGACTAAAGCAATGCTTTCGTTGCCAGCGTTTCAATCATACCTTTGGTGGGTGCAATCGTACTCCACGTTATGTAATATGCGCGCAACCGCACAGTCATTTGAAGTGTCCTGTTCGAGTGGAAGCTCAAACTCACACTTCCAAATTACAATGTGCCAACTGTGTTGAAAAAGGGCACCCTGCCTCATATAGAAAATGCCCGAAGTATATTGAAGCCAATGAAGCTTTCCTAAAGTCGCATGAACCTAAATTTACCGACAGCAAAGCCTGCTCCGCGCACTTTCACTTCAAAATTAGTCAATCCCACTATATCATACAGCAAGGCTACAACAGCGAAAGTAGAAAATGCTCAACCTACGCAAGAACACATTGCTGCCGCCCAGCGCACGACTAACTTCAATAATATTGCACCAGCTTCAGTCAACGATCTGGTTCGAGATGTCCTGCGTCTAATGGCTAAATTAAATAGTCCTTTGGAGAAATTCATGTTCATGTCACAGATGATGATCATGTTCTTCGAAAATGTGTAACACATTCACCCGAAGCGCAATTCTCAATGTCATGGCTTTTAATGCCAATGGCGTTGGCAAACTGGTCCAAGAACTGGAAATTGTATTGCATCAACACAACATATACATACTACTGCTCAATGAAACGCACCTACAGCCAAATCATCGCTTGCGTTTCACTGACTACATAACATACCGTTCAGACAGACTCACTGGTCCCATCACCGGCACTGCCCTCTGCATTAAAAAATCCATTGGACACCGTTCCATTAAAATCCAGGGGCTTCAGTTCATTGAAGCCACTGGAATCATAATCCCTATATCACACCATGAATAACTCTTCATAGCGTCAATTTATAAATCTCCTATAAAATCACTTACTCGACACGACTTAAATATCCTAATATTGTTCTCCCCTCGTTTCATACTAGCGGGAGACTTCAATGCCAAACATCTTTTCTGGAATTGTCGAGAATCTAATGCCTCTGGCCTGGTTCTACAGGCATATTGCCAACAAAACAACATAGAAATTTCACCCCCTACAGAACACACACACTTCCAGGAAACGCCTCAAGGCTTGCGCTCAGACATACTTGATATAGCAATATCAAAAAATACACTCATCTCCACAAAAATTGATACACTACCTTGAATCAGACCACGTACCAATACTGTTCACAGTCACAACAAATCTCACACTTACACCTCCCTTCAAAAATTACACTTCTGAAACGAACTGGACAGAATACTCGAAACTCTTCTCTCAGAGGGTGAACCCTAAACTCCAGGTCGAATCCACTGAAGAGTTGGAACTTTCGACTCAAAACTTTCAGGTCACCATAAACACTGCACTACAGTATTCAACAACAAACACGCAAACAAACCGATACACACCGAACACAGACCCAACACTCCTACATTATCTTGAGCGTAAGCGACATTTCAAAAATATCTACAGACGCTATGGAAACAGCAATACAATCGGTATACAAATGCTGTACGGAATACACTTCGAGAAAAACGAAATACTGATTGGCAACTTTCACTAAACACGTATAATGTTAACAAAACTCCCCCATGGGAGATTATCAAAACAATCAAAAATAGTAGAACACCCCTTGCGCCAACTGCGCTTAACAATAATGGACGTTGGGCATATCATCCCCATGATAAAGCTCAACTTATTGCATCAAATCTCGAAGACCGATTCCGTCCGCATGAGCTATCCACACCAGTTCATGAAGCTAATGTCAACGACGTGGTTACCACTTTTCTTGCTAATCTTACAGTGCCCATCTATAATAATATTCACCTAAAAGGCCTGAAATTCCATATCCACTCTTTAAGATATAGCTGTGCCCCAGGCGCAGTCAAAATCCCCAATTTCGCCGTCAATCATTTGCCCCAAAAGCCCTCATCCTTCTCCTTAAAACATTTAAGTTCTGTTTTAAACTTAACTATTTCCCTTCAGCATGGAAAGTGGCAAAAGTCACAGTGCTCCCCAAAGCTGGCAAAGATCCTTCAAATCCCGACAACCTTCGACCAATAAGTATCTTATCAGTTCTGGCTAAACTACTAGAACGACTAATTTTGGCCCAACTAAAAACAGAAGTCCAGGCAAAAAATTTACTTCCAAATTATCAGTTTGGTTTCAGAAATGCACATAGTACCCCACTACAACTGGCGAGACTTATTGATCAGATTGTCAACGGGTTCAACGCCAAGAGGAGCACAGTAGGAATATTTCTAGACATTGAGAAGGCCTTCGATACAACCTGGATCAATGGATTGATATACAAATCAATAAGTTTCAATTTGGTACCAAATTTAGTCAAAATTATATCTACCTTCCTTGCAAATAGGATTTTTTTTGTATCAATAAATGGACACATATCTAACTGCAAGTCTATACTAGCGGGTGTACAACAAGGAGCAGTCCTTTCCCCACTGCTCTACAACCTCTATGTCTCGGACCTCCCAAACCCTCCTTCAGTAAAAGCTGCATCATTCGCCGATCGTACATGCTTTTCCTTCCAAACCAAACTTAGCTCCTTGTTCCACAGAATCCAAACGTTCCAGAGATCGCTATCAGTCATTTATGACTGATAGTCTCTCTGGAATATTTAATTCAATATTACCAAAACCAAATTAATCATGTTTACCAAATGTCCACAACCTCCACCTATCCAGCTAACTATCAGTGCACAAATTCTACGCAACGAGACTGCAGTTAAGTATCTTGGCCTACATCTCGACCCTAAATTAACTTTTAAACATCATGTAAATGATGTACAACGAAAAACAAATGCAGCAATAGCTATATTATATTCATTCTTCCGGAATGAAACAATTTCTAGACGGATTAAGGTTACATTATATGTAGCAGTAATCCGTAGCATGTTACTGTACGGCTGTGAAGCACTGAGTACTCTTGCCAAAAAGCACAAAAAGAAAATTCAAATAATTCAGAATCGTTGCCTCAAAATTATTATCTCGGAGCCTATGTACACAAGAATAACAGAGCTACATGATATTGTTAAAGCACAAATTACCAAAATGCATAAAAACATTTTGGAACATGATAACCCAATAGTACGCACTATAGGACAATTGCTACAATGGCGTATAGTGCATAAAAACATATTTTCGGAAGAACAACCTCCGTAAGGGCTTAACAAGTGGTAAACTGAGTAACATCACAGCGCATGCTAAAATTATTCGTAACCATATCTCACTATTATGAATACATAGTTCTTTATATAGATTTTTTATTGTTTTATAGATTATTTTAATTATTCGAGCAAAGTCGTTTGAGATGGAGTTTAGACATTCAAAGTCTGTTGAGATAGAGTATAGTTCAGAGCAAAGTCTTGTTTAAGCTAACTGTAAACATCCCTACATTTAGTTCATTGGAATGTTGGTTGGTACAGTTAGGGTGAATTGAGGTCATTTTTAGTATATAACACTTGAGAAGTGAGGGTCTCGTGTCTGTCTGTGTGTGTAAACGGCTGAAGGGTAAGTCACCGACCATTTTTCTTAATAATGTAGTCCATTTCTTTTTATATTTGTATCAAGTACCATTAACATTTTTGAAACTATATGTTAGAAGAAGGGATATAACATTTTTAATCATGTAGATATGGTTAGATTTAAAATTCCACAACTCCCTCTTCTCAACCCCCCCCCAAGAAAGTACTGTAGTTTTAATATAGGCTTAGATTAGATTTAGGGCTATTAACTAAGGGTTTCTAATTATTTATACTTTAGTAATAAAATAGTTTAAAATAAGACTCCATTTGTTCATTTCAAACATGTATACTGTACATCCTCATACTAACGCTCGGCTAGATAAACACGCTACCAGATTTTCCAAGTCCCGAAGGTCCTTTAAGCCTAAGAAATCCAGATGGGTCCATAATACTCACAAACTTCGTAATAACACCGTTTAGGTAAGGTTACATTTAAGAAAGCCACTTAGTGATAGCCATTAGATATTTTGCTGTCGATGGAAAAACACCATTCCCGGAATCAGCACACTGGACGGCAAAAAATGCTGTCTGCAAAACAGGAACAGGAACTATGTGTTAAAAATAATAATTCATTCCCATGTTGAAATGTCATCTACAGAACACATTACCGATTATATGTACAGTACATTTATTTTTCCATAGAGCCGCCGCTGCAAATAAAATAATGTAATGTGGAGAAACGAGAGAAAAGCTGTAAAGGACTTCCATGTTAGATATGCAAGAGTTTGCGTGTTGCAGCGGGCGGCAGGCGCTTGCGTGGCCGGGGAGCACCGCCCAACTCTCCGTCACTAGTTGCCACCAATCCCGCTCCTTCTCACCTCCAACCAATCCCACACGTTCAGGCTTAGAATTTAAATTTATTCCTGTATCTTAGCCTTAAGCCACATGTCTTCATTCATCTTCCATAAGTCTCACAATATGGTTAACTATTTTTAGTGGACATGAAGCTTCAACATTGGACTTTATCATTTTTCATCACATCATTCGTGTACAACGACAAGGTGAAATTAAAATATAAAACTATGGAATATTCAACTGAAAGGTCCGTCTCCTCAACTTAATTAGTTATTTAACTGTAGTGCTTTCGGGACTTGTCTCATCATCGGCAGTTGGTAAGATGTAGCAGCAAGTCTATAATTTGCTCCGGATTCGCCTTTTTTTATTATTATTCTTTATTCAGGGAATCTTCTTTTTTCTGCGATGGAGGTTCGTCCTAGTCTATTTTTATGATTATTATCTTTCATCGACTGGAGAGTCACCCATCTTATTATTGTTACGCGAGCTGCTGTTGGCAAGGCTTGTTCGGCAGGTCTCCTCGCTTTCAGTGATTTGCCGTCGTTGTGCAGATTGATTTTCGGATTCACGCTACAGTTGCTAGGACAGCTCCTGTGATCGGAAGCAAATTGATATTTAAACATCATTACAAAAGAGACGTGAGGAGATGGAGAAATATAAAGTCTCGTCCTCATAAAAGTGCTATTTATTTCTGTACGTTGTGGAATGACACTAAATGATTTGCTAGTTTCAAAAATGGGTTACAGAGTGAAATCATTAGGGAAACAAATAACTATTGCTGCGAAACGTCACGAATCATAATTCTATACGAATAAATATTTTGCTTTAATTCCATATATGGAGTTAAAATGACTCTTCCATACATGTTGTTTTGACCTAAGAGATCTGCGACACCAAACAGCCTATATATTGCACATTGTTCCATATGATATGAAATTTGAATAATAGGTCATTTTATACAAATGTTATTAAATATGTCATATTCAGGCGACACACTTTCAGACTCATATTTGGAAGATCCTACGACCAAATTCTTCAATGCCGTTTCTTTATTTCATTTAATTATTTTGTTGGCTAGTTAAGGTATTTTGTTACACTCAGCCATAACTAATAAATAGCCTACTACATTTTATCTTAGAATTATTGGATCTAGACATTACAAAAGTTGTCTAAAATATACAATACTGATAATTAAAATTTCATAAAATAAGAACGAATCTACATATTATTCATTAAATCAAATACGCCTATATATATATATATATATATATATATATATATATATATATATATATATAAAGTCCACCGCTGTGGTCTCGAGGTAGCGTGCTGCCATGTCACGCAGAGGGCCCGGGTTCGATTCCCGGTCGGGACAAACTCCCGGTTGAGGATTTTTCGGGGTTTTTCCTCACCTGTAAGACAAATGTCCGGAAGCTTAGAGCCCAACGGTCTCCGAAAATCATCCGGCCATCATTATCCTCCTTCACCGGAGTGGAAAGCAACGGAATCCCTAGTAAAACTGCAAAGCATAGCATGAAAATGCTATGAATGCAGTGAAGGACCTTCCCTAGGGCAGAATTCTATAGACGGATGGATATATATATATATTAATTAATTTAATGGCAGATGAACAAAAAATTATCGTATGTCATATGCCTACAAAATCACAATGCAATCGTGGGGTTGTAGAACCCTGCTAAAGTTTTTCTCACTCTTCAAAACAAGATTTTGGATTGAATTTTCATTATCGCAATCACCATATCATAATTAAAATATTAGTGAATATCTTCATTGGTCCGACCTTTAGCTCATCACTCATCCGATGAGTCCTTCCATGTCAAAAATTGTGTAGGGCCTATCTTATCCAGAATTAAAAATCCTTTCCTGAATTTAATTATTAATTTGTGGCGCTAGTGATGTAATATTTATCCCAGACCGTGGAATTTGCATCTATTTGTTGTTAATGTCAAAGAAGATGATTCTATTGAATTCATATCTCATTTATAAAGGAAGACTTTTCTTCACACTTGTAACAATTCAATGCCTTTCAACATTAATTATTTGAATCTTAATCTAGAACGTGTCATTGTAAGGCCAGGGGGGGGAGGGGCACGTATTTGTGCAGGACATAGGCCTACATAACAATATAGCGTAATCGCACAGTATACTGGACTCTGAACATGCATTACTTCAGGTGTTAAAGGTTCTTTAAACGATAACTGAGTGTAAATTCAAGGAGAACTATGATAGGATCACAATCAAGTGTGGTAACGAAAAAGTTACAATTGCCATGAACATTTGTATGGAAAGACGAGGCATCTCCACAGACACAGAATATGCAGTAAAAGTCAGGTATAATATCGACGCTGGCATCATGATGCTCCGACAGTGATGTATATCTTCTCCACCCCACAAGCAAAACTTCCAATTCACTTTGGAATGTCTTCATCCAACGTCTCCGGAGAAAAGTGGAATAACTGTAGCTTATAAACAGAACGTTGACACTGGCAATTTTTCAGAGTTCGAGAGAAAAGTTTATGTTATTTTAACAAATTTTTGGCAAGAGCTAAGGTTCAAATTATCGTAATAGGGCGGATATATGGAGAGCTTATGTCCACGCGGCCATGAACCTACGTGTTCGATAGTGCCTGTGAGTTAGTTAGTTAGTTAGAGAGTAAATTAGAACTAAATACAACAATTTTATGATAGGAGCAAGAGGAAATGTCTTTCTAGTTATGAATTTCCTTCAATACCACTGTAGTAGTTTGGTTGAATTCATGACAATTTTGTTCTGCTCAGATTTTTTTCTCGCTTTCTTTAAGTCTCCTGGTGTTCAATACGGCTCACACCATTCATCTACCTTTTCCAGTTTTCCATTTTTCCCCCTCCTTTACCAATAGGTGACTATTCCAATTCTTTGGAATTATTTTTTCTCCATCCTTTTAAAATATCAGAAACATTTCTATTTTTGTGTCGCCTAAGAAATGCAAATGGCGGCTCCGTGGCGCAAGCGGTTAGACGCTCGTCTCTCACCGCTGGGCTTGAGATAGAGTCTCGGTCACTGCACGTACGTTCATGGTGGTCGAAACGGAGCTTGGGAAGTTTTCTCTTGGGGTTTTCTCCCATTTTTCCTTACCACCATTTCTTCATACTCATTTCATCCAATTCGTTTCATTTCATTCATATGTCCCTGTAATGGTGCGTCAGGCGTAGTCGGTCGGCACCCTTGCCATTCACAGACCTCTATAGGCCTCACACACACGAATGACTAGAATGGATTTCATGGTACCTGACCCAATCAAAAACTCTAGTGCAACCAAAGAGATCCGTTTCATGTAATCATATCCACCTTGTGTGGTCCTCCTTGGAATTATTACCACGCGGAGAGCATTTATACGTTTTCTAATAAAACTACAAAGTGGCATGATGTTTGCAGAAAATGACCTGTCCTCGGGTACAAGACAATGAATTTGACAGCTATATTTAAATGTCTGATGTTTCTTTTTAAATTTTACATGTAATTGGATAGACCCTCGGAATTGTATTTTAGAAAATAAAATTCTAAAAAATCATTATATGCTCCTTGTCGCGATAATGTAATATAAAAGTCAGTAAAAAAAAAGTGATCCTACTACAGCCCTTAGGAGGTCCTTTGGAAGGTAAGATGCTAAAGCTCCCACCTTTCTAGGCAATCAGCATGATATGTCTGCCGGATTATGAACCCAGCGTGATGACCGCCTTTACCCCGAAACAAAGGTCTAGTACTTAATTATGTTAGAGGCTGAGTCAACTCCAGGGCCAATTGTGCCTTCAAAGGTTTAGATAAGTCTAAATATCCCGACAGTATCGGGGGTCGAACTTATGA
Source organism: Diploptera punctata (assembly GCA_030220185.1). Lineage (NCBI taxonomy): Eukaryota > Metazoa > Arthropoda > Insecta > Blattodea > Blaberidae > Diploptera > Diploptera punctata. Next base: position 237,058 of record JASPKZ010008704.1, on the reverse strand, counting down.
ACTTCCTGATTATAGCATATTTTGTCAATTACTCTGCGATGTGCTCCAACGAAAGTTAGAAATAGTTACCAATGTGTAACTGCTTTCGTGGAAATGACGTCACAAAACATGATGATTAAGACAAGAAGCGTATCGCACACAAAACTCGGTGGGAATCCCCAAAGACTGTGCTGAAGTAGACGGTGACCGCTGAAATAATTTGTAAAGCACGAGGACCTTCACTTGTTGCGCCAGGACATTCTGTCTGGATCAGCTACTTTTATTTTTATGGCAGGCTACTTCAACTTAAACGTTAAGGCGTTCAAAATTCACCAAAAAAAGCAGCTTTATTATATTTTTTTTACTTTTATATATTGATAAAAACAGAAACTTAGCATTCTTCCTTAAATATGGCCTATTCTTTCTAAATTAAAAATTACAATATAAAATTATATAATAGCTAAAAGGTCCGTCTCCTCAACTTAGTAGAGTAAAGTGATCCCACCACAGGCCTCAGGAGGCCGTTGGGGTAGTACGAGGTTAAGGCTCCCACTTAACTGGACAATCGGCACTTGATGTAAGCCGAGTTGTCAGCCCTGCGTGAAGGCCGCCTTTACCCCCAGAACAAGCGTCTGGCACTCAATTCCGTTAGAGGCTGAGTCGACCCTAGGGTCATAGTGCCGCCAGAAGGTTTGGGTCAGTTTAAAAATCCTGACTCTACCGGGACTTGAACTCTCGACCTTCCGGCTTATAGCGCAGTGCTTTAACCACTACGCTACAAAAGTTATTAATTATCTGTAGCGTTTTCGCGACTAATCCCATCATCAGCAGAAGTAACAGGATATGAGTTATTTATCAGTTGACCCCTGATTCAATACTGAATAAGAACCCATATCCTGTTACTTCTGCTGATGATGGGACTAGTTCCGAAAGCGCTACAGATAATTTGTTTTTTTTAAGTTGAGGAGACGGACCTTTTAGGTAACTACTCTATAATTTTATATTATAATTTTTTACTTTGTGACTAAGACCTCAACGTAATTTTATCATGAATTTGATTAATGTTTCTACTTATGTAGTAATTTCCTACTCACCTCGTATCGATAATAAATATTTCAACTCCAAAAGATACACTTTACTTTTTCCTCTTTCTATTCTATATATTTTCATTTTTAAAACCTCCATAAAACTTACAAGTGTCCACCACTGTGGTCTCGAGGTAGCGTACTGCCTTGTCACGCAGCGGGCCCGGGTTCGATCCCCGATCGGGAGAGTTTTTCTGAGTGAGGCTTTTATCGGGGTTTTTCCTCGCCTGTAAGACAAATATCAGGAAATTTTTAAGGCCCAAACAGTCTTCGAAATCATATGGCCATCTTAATTGTCATCATTCTTATTCATCTTAGATTAAGGTTAGAATTAGGGGCTCTTCTGGCGCACCACTATCATCATTACCCAACATATCATCGGGGCAACGTAGCCCCGCCTTCCAGGCGCCCCAACCTCAGAAGTGGGTTACAATTACGCCATTGCATGGAGAGAACACTAGAAATGTCAAAGGCAAAACTGGGGGCATTCAAAAAGTACAAGTTAATTCCATGGGTGCCAGCCCCGTTTAGACAGAAATAGAAAATCTAAGACATGTATTTGCTTATAAGTATATCTGAGTCACCGCTCAGGACAACACAAAACAAGAACACATCCAGATTTAAAGTGGATATATAAAATCCTTTATCCTCCGGGAATCGAAGCCGGACTCCCGGAATCAAAAGTACCGACTACACCACGTTGGCGGAGCAGAAACGCTAAACCAATATATTCAACAATAACTGGTAACACTTTATTTAATAACACTTTAACAACTCAGGTAATTCGAAGTTGGACGTGAAAACGCAAACACATTTTGCTTACATGACTCATATATCTGGGTTGGAATACGATTTATGTTACCGTATATAAATCAACAGCATGAGACCCAAGGCTAATTTCCCTTCCAAAGGAAACCATTCTTAAGATGTTACCCCATAGAAAATCAATTGACCCCAACAGAGTTTGAACAATCAAATTACGGAACTATATGAATATTTAATGTTTAACAACCAATCACAGTCGTGTTCCACTTCAATATTTATGTACTTCTGTTTATCAATTAAAGAAAGCTCCTCCTTTTAATATTCTGAACAGGTCAGAGCATTATTTTGCAATGACTGACTCTGGAACAAATGCGTTTAATATAGCAAATAATGAATAGATTCATTCGAACTACACATTTGATAACTGCGTGTTCAATAATTATGTTTTTAAATAATGATTTTACGGAGTTGTTTCCTAAAAAAAATTATTAATGACCTACAATGTTGGTTACAAGTTATAATAATAATATACAGTTTGATGTTTCATTTTGTCTCCACTAGGGTGAATTCTTACAATATTTCGATCTTATTTGGCAATAAATAATATGATCTAGTTGCAGTGATGAACAAAAGAAGCATAACCAAACATTTCTCATTTGTTTTCAAACATCGCCATTTACATGAAATATATAAATATTTTAAAATAATTATATTTAAATAATAATTTGTGAGTAACTTAATCAGCTTAATTTTATTTGTTTAATAGTCCTTACAAATGCCACTCTTGGTCTCCAAAATCTCTAGATAAACAATTGGAAATCACTCGCTGCGTTACTTATGAGAAATAAGGCTTCAATAAAAATATAATCTCATTAAAATCCCACGTTTATATTGCAATCCTATGTGTTAATCAATTGATTCTAATACTTGGAACTTGTGACATTTTTCCATAGAATAATAGAAAATATTATTTAACTGTTTTTTATTTCCACTCTTGTGTCGGACAACCAGTAGCAATAATTTGTGTCACCTCGTTAGAGAATTTAGCCGACCTGCTCGTTTCCGTCCGGTACAAATTGACGATAAATTCTACTCTCCCAAATGAATCGCTAATCTTGCTCGAATTAAGATTCCGTTTATATTTTTTCTATTCACAATTCTTTCCGAAAAAACTTCGACGGAAAATTTAATTAAAAATTATATTTGGTTTGCTGAACGAAAAATACTATAGTCACTTATAATAAATTTTCAACATAGCAATTCTTATTCTTTCATATCCTGAGACCCTCTCAACCTCTTTAAATGGATACTTTACCGGAAATTTTTTTCTGCGATAAAATTCGTTTTTCGAACCTAATCTTAGCGGAGCGATTTAGGACATCCTGCTTGGCATAGAGCCCATTACACTAGTTTTAAACACCGAGGGAGAAGAAACTTCCTCTTGGAATTTAGGCCAGTACATGACACCGGCATTTACTCAGCATTTTGAGGAATTTAAGTAGCTATAAGTAATGGCCCCAAGTTGATAAATCCAATTATGAAAGGGAACCCAATTTGCTGAACACAGTCACCTCAACTCTAATGGACGAATGACTTTCACTGTGATTATGGCAGGTGGATATGAGACTGGTTAAGGCGCAGAGCTATGGGACTTGCGCTGGTTCGAGTCTCCATTGGGGAAAACATTTTCTCGTGGTATTTCGATCAGAAAGGGCAGTGTCCACCCAACAACGTGAGACTTTTGGATAGTTAAATTGAGTAACGAACTAAGAAGGTTAGATAAGGTTGAGGAAGACTTAAGACAACTGAAGGTGAAAAGGTGGAGACAGGAACATAATAATGAACAGTTGTTATGAATAAGGCCCAGGCTTTTAGAGGCCCGTAGAGCCAAAAGAAGAAGTAGAATAACTTGAGTAGCGGCTCCAGGTTGAGAAAACCCGGGGACCCGATATGCTGACCACATATTATCCCTGACTGGATGATCGTCTAGCTCTGTGATTAACACGTGTGGACGTGAGGCCAGCAGCAAACTGGTAGGCCAAGGGCCTTCCAGGCCTGTCGCGCCGTGAAGTTTAGTGACTGGTAACCCGAAGACGTTTCAGTCCTGTCGAGCCATGACGTTTAAAATTTGGAAAACATTGTTTTATAACAACACACCTACAGAACAACATTATATCGGCGCACGCAAGCTGTCCATTCTAAAAAAAAGCAAAAGCTCTAAAGACTAAGTTATATTTATAAAATCAAACTGGACGATTTACTGTAATCATGCAAGTAGCTACTGTGGCGTGATTCGTTGAAATTTCAAGAATAAGATCGATTGTGACCTTGAGCCCAATTTGTTTCCCGAGATTGGAAATAAAAGCTTCATCGCGATGTAGAGAGATAGAGATTCCCTCATTGCAATACATCAAAGTTACAAACACAATTCTTGAACCGCACAATTACACCCAGAAATTTATAAAATGCCGAGCCTATTGAAAACAATTATTTTTATTTAAATGCGAAACCTTTCTAAATAGGCATGAAGGTTTCACAATATGTTACCTATTCAAACGGCAGGAAATTTTCCAATATACTGTAGAAGGTAATTAAAATCCTACAATTTTAATGTTAATAGAATTCATCACATTTAAGATTTCTTGAATTAGTAATAAATGTACAGCCTTTGAAACAATTGTTGGCGCACAGGTAATTTTCAAGTCCCAGACCGAAGCCACTGCGCATGACCAGAGGTCAGTTATTAGGTTCACAAGTATACAACTATTTGATAATCTAAAATCCAATCTATTTCGTAGTGTGTCGTGCAATGGAAAATAATTCCGCGTATATAAGTAGTGCGGTAAATAAAACAAAACAAAAAATAAAACAAAAGAAAGAAAATTAATTGAGATAAGGACGAGAGAGAGAGAGGGAGAGAGAGAAAAAAACATAACAGCGGGATAGAACACGCGACATCCTGCATGGGAAACAGAAGCTCCCTCCACTAGACCACAACCGTTCCCTGCTAGAAACTGTCTGTAGGACGCGATGTAATACTCCACGACTTACTTGTGTAATGACATTATATGTTAACTTGTCTTAATTTAAATTAATCAGACGCATTTTACATTAGTTGTGGAAATTAACAATCTTGTTGCGCCTTGTGTTTTTAAAAAGTAACGATTTTACAATCGTTATTAATATATATATATATATGAGCTGTTTCTTTTAATTAATTAATTTCCCTATATATACAAATTTATTTATATAGCGTAGCCTGGTAACGTGTAGGCATTATAAAAAGTAACGACGTTATTAAAAAAATTCATGACCAGGATCGAATCTGGGCCTGCGTCGTCATAAGAAAACATCTTATCGACTGCTCTACTGAAGCGAACGATACAAATACTGCATCAGAAGTAAGCGCTAATTTACTACTTGCTTTCAGTCATCTCATAAAATTCAATTAATAAATATATTTGTTGAAATTCTTTCAATAACGATTGGCCCCATTTGCCGCCGGGTTTTACCTCAAAAGAGGCAGCACATGTAACATCTTACTAGTGTGAATTGCTCTTCTAAACTTCAATTTTGGTGCCAAAATGAAGGCAGAAGATAATACTTAAATTATCCAAAGGTCTCCTATAAAAAAATACTGAGACATCGTGTAGTGTTTTACACTTTCAAACCTGGGAGCTCCGGTTGTATACACCATCCTAAAAATCCAAGGGGTGAGTCCTCCGGAAGGACTTTAAGCTATAGGTCCCGAGTTTGAAGATTTTTGTGCGCTTAAAAGAACCTCAATTCTGTATAAAAATAACTCTGAGCAAAAATTTACCGACCACCGCTCACCCGAGTATTATCATAGATTCCAACTTAGATTCTCGTGGAGGCGATGTACTAACCAAATGTCCCTCGTTGAAATTTATAGAGGCAGACAACGTAACAATTACACCACCCTACTATATAACTAACAACAAACTACAACAAGGAAGCAAAATTATCTAAAATAATGAAATTATTTCATTAAACGCAAGAAATAAACTCCAGCGCACCCTATTCCAAACAAACCTTTCAACTCTCCCCTGTTTTTCCTCCTTCTCATTTCTTCTTCTACACTCATTCTCCATGATAGTCGTGATCTTCCTCTTTTCCTCCGGCTCTCAGGGTTCCAAAACAAAGCTTGTCCTCCAATAACATTTTCATTATTCCTAAGAATATGACCAATCATCTCCATTTCTTCCTTTTTATTTGGATGTCAACGAGTTCTTCCTTTGTTCCATATATTTTGATTTGAAATAATATTATGACCTTTATAGGACAGATTATAAGGTAGCGGGAAAAAGGAGTAAAAAGGGCAATGGTTTTGAAGCAATAGTTATCTGCTGACGTCAGTCTGCCGTATGATGTTTATTTGTCACCAAGGGTAGGAAGTTTCAAGGACTTCAACTTATTTATAGTTAGGAATGTCTGTTCCGTTATAAATTCCACACATAACCCAGCGATACCAACTTTATTTTAACAAATATCAATTAGAACAATTGTATGAAATAATTCATACATAAAAATACACGTAAATATAGCTTTATATACAAAATAACATTATTTATTTTATGACGCGAAGTTACTTATACAGCTACGTTAAATAATGAGAGAACTCAGAATAGAGTGGAGTATTTCGTATTCAAGTTGAGGTCTTTCTTTCGACTCTCTGTTATAGAAAAACCCTCTGTATTCAACTTAAAGTTTTCAACCTAAAATATTATCAAACTCTTGATTTCTTCCATTTAATTCAAAGTGAATTATTCCAACTATCTAACTCGATAAAGTATTATGTTATTCAACTATATTAAAGTTAAATATTCAAATTATTTAATGCTAAAGACTTAAGTTGTTCAAATATGTTAAAGTTAATTATTCAACCTGGAACTTAGAAGATATCGCATTTATACTCACACACACCGAGATTCGAAATCATGTCCGTCCTAGATCGTTCCAAACGCTGCCTTCTGTCTGACCTTTCGTCTACAAGTCGCTATTATTTATTTCACCGATCTGCCTTTGATTCGTAGGGGAAATCTCGGGTGGAAAGTTTGTTTTCCATGTGGAAATTTCATCAGCCGCCCTTCACTTTTAACACACATTCGCCTTTTACTTCTAACCTACATACGACTGTTCAAGACTTTCGTCAGGTCAAAATGGAAATCTTTATTTTTCCCATCAAAACATGTTGATATTTTGGCCCACATTCTGTTGTTGTTGTGACCGATTTCAACAATAAGTTCCGGATATCGCGTATTTTACTCGTTTCTTACGTCCTAACAGCCCTTGTATGTACTTGAATCTAAAATAATTAATATTTTTAATGGTGAATATTTTCTCCCTATCTTCCGGTATAAAACATTAGTATATCTCGCCTCTGTTTCCATCTTTTTTGTCCTTTTTTATGTTATCTGCAGTTAGGCCCTGTTGTATTTATAATAAATAATAATTGGCCAAATGGATTTTCCTCAGACACCTGTTTAAGAAGACCTCTTATCTCAGTTGTAAGTTTCCAGGTTTCACATCCGTATAATAATAGAGGTTAAACATTTATCAGAAAGATTGCAATTTAATATAATTGCTACTTTATTCCAATGCTGATAAAGAGATTCGAACAGGGTCCAATCGTGCTGTCAGAGATAAATCACAGGCTTGGTCATGTTTATCGCGCAAGAGAGAAGGTTGCATGTTTCCCAGGGATGGCATGTTAGGCAGGGCGCCCATTGGAACGACAAGCAACAGCAACAAGACACGAATTTGTTGCTTTGCTTGTTGCTAGCGTGTATGTTTCTTTATAACCCGTGATATCAAATTGCAAGAAGCCCATTCGTCTGATACAACAACTTGACACCAACTGTTTGTGTTGTGTCGCTCAAAGTGCTGCATGCTCCACTTTTTGTCGTGTCAGTTGTGAGTTGCTCGTATACAAGTGTGAAGATGAGAGACGATCCTGATTTCAATATAACATTTGTTGAACTTATTAAAGAATATCCTTGTCTTTATGATACTACATTGAACCAATACTAACAGAAATGTTCAAGATCAGGCATGGCATAGGATTGCCAAGGAATTATCGGAATCTGGTAAGTAATGAATATTGTATTATTCAAAATAAAAACTCATTAAAATTAACAATTGAATTACCGAACATGTTTTAATGCCATGATAATTTATTTTCTGTCGAGCCCGCAATTCACAAAATAGATTACAATAACAGCTCAGTTATAAAAATATTAAAGTATTTTTAACTTATGTCAAACACTTTACACATTTGCCCGCAATAAATAAATAAATGTAAAAGTAACAAGTGAATTTCCGAACAAATGATCGTAGGAAAGCAACTGTGACGTTGCATACGAATTTATGTAATTGAGAATTTACAAATATGCAAACAGTAATTATAGACTCCTTCGTTTATCTATTTTCTTTCTTTATTTATTTTTATTGTCTAATGCCACCAGGTTTTCTCTTATGACATTTGTGGCTTTCTTCCCTGGCTTTGGCAGAATTCTAATCCATTTCTTAGGTTGGGGCACCTGGAAGGCGGAGTTACGTTACCCCGATGATATGATGGGTGGTAAATGATAATGAAGTGCCAGGAGAGTTCTTAACCTGAATTCTAGATCATGGGAAACCGCAGGAATAATTCCCTTTAAGAAAAATTCCACGACCTCATGAACTGTAGTCAGAAACGCTGAGCACTAGCCCATGAAGCTGGTCATTTTCTTTTATTTTTTTAAAATTTAAATAACTTCACAAATAAATTACTTTCTTTTTTTTTGACATCTTATATTCTTCCAATTGCTATTTAATACATATCTAATTCTTTGAACACATTAAAAGCACCACTTTCTTCTACATTAGCAAGCCGAAAAGGATGTACCCAGAATCGCCTTTTACGTCTTCTGTTGATATTAGCTAAATAAACTAGTTCGAGAACATCCTCGTCCTCCGACAAGCAGCTCTGCCACGACTCTGATAGTACCGAAATATCATCCAACCTTCGTGTTAGATTCCAAATGTTACACCTGAACCAAAGTTTTTATACTGCCAGAGAAAGTTCTTCGTTCTCATGAATGTTTCGTCTTACAAATATTCAGCATTGCACAGAGAATAATAGTATATTAGGATGCGAGGTTGGGAAGTGATTTTTACAGAATCGAGGAAATGTTTAAGAACCGAGCGACAGCCAGGTTTTTAATTTCCGAGATTCTTCAAAATACTTCACAAACATGCGTTGTACATTATTTTTGCGCAATGGTGTTTTCAAAATAATAAATAATGGTAAAATAAGAACATATTTGTTGGAAATATTTGCGTTCAATATAAACAATTGACTAACGTTAACAATGTGGGCAATGTTTATTAGTTGAAAGTAGAGTAAGCCGTGAGACCAATTAGTGATAAAATGGCGGCAAGTATGTATTTATTGTTTTATATTGTTGCAAATAAAGTTCAGCTAATTTAAAATGCAGTGATTTGATTCGTATAATGTATATTAACACTACTTTTTTGGATATTTTTGTATATACAATGTACGTAGTGCACATAGAGGGCAGTGGTTTTACTTACCGCACGTGGATTATAATACTATATGTAATATTACAGTGTAGTTATTGAGGTTGGCAACCCCGAAATGTAGGAAGTTGAACTTTTAATTGTAGTCGCCATAGCTACAGCAAAACTCACTATCGCGCAAAAAAACAGTCACTAGGATGAAATTTGTACCAGTTATCCGATCACAAATACATTACATAATAATAATAATAATAATAATAATAATAATAATAATAATAATAATAATAATAATAATAGATCAGGATCGATCACGAATACGTTGGTTCATTCTTAGTGTTCCAACTTTATAAATCACACTCTCTTTCTGATAAATAAAGAACGATTCAGTAAGTGGGTTACAAGGTTTTAGAGATGATGAGGATACCAATTAAAAGAACTTTCACATAGGAACTCATGCCCGTAAACGCTTCAGAATGATAATATTATTAAATTCTAACTTTTTTATAGACTTTTATATTTACAAATAGGCCTATTCAATGTACGGGGACATGAAGACGATAAAAATAAAACAGGCTTTGCCGATAGAAATTAAAATGTAATTCTTCAGTTGGCTGAGTGATTCCCATTTTACACAGGAAGTAAAATTTCTGTAGTATAGCCGGAACTGAACCCAGGATCCTAGAATTGCTAGTTAGACATGCTGACCATTACACCATAATGAGGGGCCTTGATGATGATGATGATAATAATAATAATAATAATAATAATAATAATAATAATAATAATAATAATAATAAAAATAATAATAAATAACTACTTTAATATCATAATGACAAATGAGGAAAACTTTGAGAATGTGGCTGAATTCAAATACCTAAGAACAATAATCACAAATAGGAATGAAATGCACAAATAAATTAAACATAGGCTCAATTCTGGAAATGCGTGCTATTATGCATTGCAGAGACTGTTGATGTCCCAACTCCTTTCAAAAACCTTAAACTGAAAATATATAAAACTATTATTCTACCAGTTATATTATATGGATGCGGAACATGGACTCTTACTTTAAGGGAGGAAAGGAGATTACGAATATTTGATAATAAAGTTGTTAGGAGAATTTCTGGACCAAAGAGAGATGAACAGACAGGTGAATGGAGAAGACGTATTAACAGTGAACTACATGGTCTTTATAGGAAGCCAGATACAATAAGAAGAGTTAAGTCTCGTAGACTGCGATGGGCAGGACATGTGGCATGAATGGGGAATGAAAGACGTGCATGGAAGCTTCTTGTAGGAAAACCAGAGGGAAAACGCCTAGTTGGTAGACCAAGAATGAGGTGGAAAAATAACATTAACCGTGATTTGAGGAAGTAGATTATGCAGGGAATGGCTGGAAAACATTAGCTCAGGATAGGAATGTAGGGAGAGCTTATGTCCGCGCGGCCATGAACCTATGCCTTCGATAGTGCCAGTAAGTGAGTGAGTTAGTTAGTTTATTGAAATATTTGCGTGATTATGAAGTCAAAGAGAGCGTCCCGGTAAGTGTTGCTCGACTCTGGTTAAATAATATCAAATCTATAATAAGAGGTCTCTCACCCCTTAACGCTTTAATATCAATTTTGAACTGGGCTCCCGTTAAACAAAGTAGGCCTACCAACCTACCATGAATTCAAAGCAACTAGATAGGACTAATGCTTGATAGCTGACTTTATAAGCGCAGATGGGAACTCATGAGCATACGAAACATAGGTATTCTCTTATTTTATGAGAACTATTTAACTCATACCCCAAATGACCAATCACATTTCAATGAATTTTGATTTTCAACCAATCACAATCTTTTTTACCTCGATTTTATCGCTTCCATTTTAATAAGTGGCTCCCAGATTGTATATATAGTGCACGAATGCAACCAAAGTCTGCTTGCGAGATATAATAGAAAAAAAATTCGTAGAAATTGATTAAACAATAAAAAAAGAAACCACCGTTTGCACTTTCTTAAGCGTACTATTTTCCAGGAATTATCGTTGCAGAAAAATATAATCGACATATTTACATTAAAGACACCAGAACTTAATTAATAACCTGTAATGTTGTGTTTCTTTTTTTCTCCACTAGGGTGCATTCTTAAAATGTTGCGATTCTATTTGGCAATAAATATGATCAGGTTGCAGTGATGAACAAATGAAACATAACGTTTCTCATTTGTTTTCAAACTTCTCCTTTTACATTAAATATATAAATATTTTAAAATAACTACAGCAACATGTTCATCGAATGGAAGATCACAGAATACCCAAACAAATGTTAAGATATCAACCTGCAGGAAGAAGAAGACCAGGACGTCCACTCAAAAGACTTCTGGATGGTGTTTCTCTTGAGGCCGAAACAGGTCAACAAATGGCCTAAATTCGTGAATGTACTATGATGATGATGATGATGATGATGATGAAAATAACTATATTTAAATAATGATTTGTGAGTAAAGAGCTTAATTTTATTCGTTAAATACTCCTAACAAATGCCACTCTTGATTTCCAAATTCTCTACATAAATTCACTCCTCATTTCGTGAGTCGTGAATTTATCGATAATTTGGAAATCAGTCGTGGCATTACTTATGATAAAATAAACTAGCGCTTAGGAAAATTTAGAACCAAATAAAGACGAACTGACAGTGTCATAGATGTTGTAGACAAGACTCTGGCAGAATGGGAAATATAAATATTCCTTTGGCTTAGATTATTTGTTTATAAAATGTATAGCGGATCCATGGCTTTGAAATGTATTCATTCGTAAAGGGCCTAATAAGGTGAGATTTATTGATATCTTACAATCTTTTAGAGATCCAATTAAGATGTTTAGAAAGGAGCAAATATTTGCTGTAACTTCTAACTATATGTATTACTATTTTGCGCCTGAATTTAGTTTATTTTTATCTTTATTGTTATGAATAATTTTCCCTTATTTGGGAAAGAGAAAGATCTAAATTTCTTGTAAGAAAATCAGAGGGAAAGTGCCCAATAGATGGGACAATAACAAGTTGAGAAAATGATTTTTATCATGATATGAGGGAAATTAATTATGCAGGGAGAAATTAGAAAATATTAGTTCAGAATAGGGATGTAAAGAGAGTTTATATCCGCGCGGCCATGAACCTGCGGATTTGATTGCATGTTAGTTGGTTAGTTAGAGAATGACAATGACTTTGTTTACAAATATATATATTTTTTGTGCGATAGTGTGTTTCGTCGCACTTACAGCAACGGCGACCATGATTGAAAGTTCAGCTTCCTATCTTCCAGCGTTGCCAACCAAAATAACTGTACCGTAAGATTATATACTACAAACCTCGTGGGGGAAGTAAAATCAATGCCCTTTATGTATAATACGTACAATGTATATACAAAATTATATTCAAAAATTCATGTTAATATACATTATAACTTGGGGGCACCCCGTAGCGTAGTGGTTAAGGTACTGCGCTACAAGCCGGAAGGTCGAGGGTTCAAGTCCCGGCGTGGTTAGCATTTTTAAACTGACCCAAACCTTCTGGCGGCACTATGGCCCTGTGGTCGACTCAGCCTCTAACTGAAATGAGTACCAGACGCTTGTTCTGGGGTAAATGCGGCCGTCACACAGGGCTGACAACCCGGCTGACATCAAGTGCCGATTGTCAAGAAAAAAGTGGGAGCCTTAACCTCCTACTACCCCAAGGGCCTCCTGAGGCCTGTAGTGGGATCACTTTACCTTTACTTATACATTATAACTTACGAAACTAATCACTGCATTTTAAATGAATTCAACTTTATTTGAAACAATATAAAGCAATAAATACGTACTTGCCGCCATTTTATGACTGATTGGTGTCACTGCCTGCTATAGTCTCAACTAATAAACATTGCCCACACAGTTTAACATTAGTCAAATGTTTATAATGGACGCAAAACATTTCCAACAAAGATTTTATTATTTTAGTATTATTTATTATTTTGAAAACACCATCGCGCAAAAAATGATGTACAAAGCACGTTTGTGAAGTGTTTTACAGAATCTAGGAAATTAAAAATCTCGCTATCGCTAGGTTTTTAAACAATTCCTCACTTCTGTAAAAACCATTTCCCAACCTCGCATATACTATTTCACTAATTGCCGTACATTATAAAATTTGCTGTCGAACGTTATTTTAAAGCAAAAAGTATTTGGTTTGAAGGATTAACAAATATTCGAGTATTGAGATCACAAAGAGACAATAGAAGTGGGACAATTAAGTGAACAGGTAGAATAGGATGTATTCAGGCGGCCAGGCACAGTTCACGCTGTGTTTTATTAGTCTGCTTTGGTAATTGTTGGAACTCCTGTTGCAGCCGATACAAGAAAAAAAAACTTTAAAAAATATGTATAAATAAAAATGAATAAAAAACAGGCCGCCATGACAAGCAGCGAACAAAACACAGCTACAGAGAGTGTAAGTTGTCTTCCGTGCAACAACGATATAACAAGACTCGCTATAAAGTAATGACAGTTCGAGGGAACATTTATATGCTAGCGTATCTTGTTTATTGGATGTGATTCGCCCATTTGCTGTGACGAACTGTTGAGTGCTGCCAAAATCGGGATCCACTTGGTTATGTTGATGGAGATCATAATAATTTTGAAACTTGTAGCATTATTTGTTGCAGCTACTGTTTTATTTGGTTATTGCCATGTAGTTTTTAATCTACTGGAAGCAGGTTTATTGCATATTCAAAATAACAGCCAAAATACGAGTAAATTTTAACAAAACAAAAACCTAACTAGTTATAAAGAAATTATGTAATCTCTAGCTAACTTATCAATATTTTCATCGCGAAAGACAACATTTATTTTCAGATATGTCAAACTCATTTTACACGTTGGTCGTTTTGTTTTATTACCGAACTTTTCTCCGCACCCACACATACACGCACGCACGCACGAACACACACACAACCGCACGCACGCACACACACACACACACAAACACGCGCACATTCACACGCACGCACACGCACACACGCACGCACAAACAAACAAACACAAACACACACAAACACAAACACACAAAACACACAAACCACACAAAACACACAAACACACACAAACAGACACAAACACACACAAAAACACACAAACACACACAAAAACCCACACAAACACGCACAAATACACACTAACACACACAATCACACAAAACATACAAAAGCGGACACAAACGAACACACACACGCACACAAACACACACACAAACACGCACAAAGACACACAAACACACACAAACACACACAATCACACACAAGCACACACACAAACACACACACAAACGCGCACAAACGGTGACAACACGCGCGCGCACACGCACACGCACACGCACACGCACGGACGCACGCACGCTCGCGCACACATGCACGCACATGCACACACACACGCACAAACTCGCACGAACACACACAAACACACACAAATGCACACACAAACACAACACACACACACAAACACACACACACAAACACGAACACACAAACACGAACACACAAAAACACGCAAACACACACACAGCGACAAACACGCACAAACGCACGCACACTCGCGCACACGCACACACACACACACATATATATAGTTACGATTTTTACGTCCTAAATAATCCATAAACGCCGGCAGGGTTTGTTCCCGTGAACTTTAGAACCAGAATCAAGAATGATAAGCACTAGTCTAGCAAGATCGATTTCACGTCTAAGAAGAAGGAAAATAAAAAAATGATCTAATCGTATGCATATTACATTCTCAGTGTCATATTATCCGAAATTTTAACATAATATCACTTTTTTAAAAACATCAAACTGTTCTTAAGAATATTTGAACCTGAGGAAAGTTCGATGTTTTTATTATTAATTTCATACATCTCAGTGATGGATAAATCATATTTGAAGAGAAAAATTGTACGCTGAGACTTGTAATTTGATATCTAAATGGATATGGGCCTTTTCCCATACACCCAAAAAATAATTTTATTAAAAGCAGATAAATTTCACAATAGTAAATTAATGAGTTAGGATAGGAATTGGTTTTTACAAAAGCGAGAAAATGATTAAAAACCGAGCGATACCAAGGTTTTTAATTTCCGATATTCTGTAAAACACTACATACGTGTTTTGTACATATTGTTTGCACGATGGTGTTATCATAATAATAAATAATAGTAAAATAATAACATCTTTGTTGGAAATATTTTCGTTCATTATAAACAACTGACTTTCGCTAGAAGTCTGACCAATGTATATACGATAAATGCCGAAAATAATTTAGTTGAGACTACAGCAAGCCGTGACATCAATTAGGGATAAGATGGCGGCAAGTGTGAATTCATTGTTTTATATTGTTTCAAATAAATCTCAGTTCATTTACAATGCAGAGATTTGTTTGGTATAATGTAAATTCACACTACCTCTTGGATATGTTTTTCTGTATATTTACATTGTACGAAGTACATAAAAACTGCAGCGGTTCTACTTCCCGCCCTAAGTAAGTAATTTGTAATATTACAGTACATTTGTTTAGTTATTTATAAGTTGGAAACCTAAAAATTTTGGAAACTGAATTTTCAATCGCGGTCGTCATTTCTGTAAGTACGACAGAACGCGTTACCGGGCAAATAATGTTTGTAAAAATGTCCTTTGTTGCTAATGTTGACGTAATAACTGTACCGTAACGTAGCAACGTCACTAAATGTGAAAATGCAAGATATTTTTACAAATTAAATTTGAAAATATATTATTTGACAGATTGAATTCAGAAATGTTTCATCTATCAATATATACCGTGGAAATGTATATATAGACCTTCCTCTGTCAGGTAAATATTCAATACCACAGTTATCATCTTTAAGTGAACGGTGCAAGGAAAATACAGAAAAGTTATTTATCCACCACTAAAGAAATGCTATCTAACTGAGGCGATTACAAACAAAGGGGTGTAAGTGATTTTTTCTCTTGAAAAAAGTAAGTGTGTAAAGGCATTAATGTCTTTTTCGAGTTACCTGGGGGAAAACACTCATCACCTGCAGTTATCAATTTAATTACGATTATTTTCTTATACAATTTCAACTTTAAAACTGTTTTCTCAATACTGCAAAACCTGCACTTTTGCTTCTGACCTCCTCAATTATACAACGTACCTATTTTTTTAAATACGTGTCAAATTTGTAATGCAAATAAACCCATAATTATACATTTTTTTTAATCTTTCGTACTCCTAAAATATAGTACTTTACATTGAGTTCTAATGAAACTTACACTATTTCGGCAATACTTACTTACTCACTGGTACTACCGAACTCATAGGCCCATGGCCGCGCGGACATAAGCTTTCCATAGATCCCTATCCTAAAGTAATGCTTTCCAATCATTCGCTGTATAATCTACGTCCATCAATTCAAAGTTAAAATTATTCTCCCATCCCATTATTGGTATACCAACTGGTCGTTGTCCCTTGGGTTTTCCTACTAGAATCTTCTATTTCGACAATAATGTGACTAACCTGGTACTTTTCCTGTCCCTCAAATATAGGCTATATTAATATATCACGTGACACACTATATATGCATTTGAAAGCTAACTCATTAAAAATCAAAACACATTTAACTCTAAATTTGCAAATATTCTGTTTTTCATTCATGTGGATAACTATTTCTGCCATTCTGTTTTAAAAGTGAACATCCTCGTTATTTAAAATGAACAAAACTTCATACCGCGAGAGGCTTTCAAGACAATTGATCTATTAATTGGCTGACTTCTTGTGTCATTTTATAGAGGTAGGTAAATGTAAGCCTACTAGTCTGGATCGCGTGATCTTGGAGACTACAACTGCCTTCTTTAAGTGGCTTTTATTTTTTCTAGTGTTTCTAGGTGTCACTGTTAGATGTTGTCTATCGTGTAAGTTTGTATTGGGATTATTTTGGTTTCCAATCGTGTCATTGCCGTTTTCATGCTCAGAGATGTGATTTTTTATATCGTGCATCGCTCTCTCTGCCAGTGTTGCTCTTTCAGTGATGTGCTTTGCGTAGCATTTTGCACTTTGTTGCAATCTCATGCCTGGATATTTTTAGTCCGATACAATTTTCAATGCTCTGTCCTGTATGAAGATTTATGCTATTTCCCGTATTCTTCCGCCGTTTGTGAAAATCATCATTTCGGTCTTTTCTACATTTATTTCAAATTTATTTTCATTGTACCATTCTTCCATAATATTCATTGTTTCCTGTAATTTTGTGAGTTCTTTTGACCTTATTACTATGTCGTCCGCATATGCGTACGAGATTATTCCCTCCCTTTGTGTTTTTTTCAAAACATGTGAACGCTACCATATCGAATTGTGCACAAAGAGATCAAAATCATTAAACGCATATGCAAAGCACCAATAGTAAAATCTTACATTAATCTTATTTCTCATTTGGCTGCTATTAGAATAATAAAAAAAGTATGTAAAGTGATCCCACTATATTCCATAGACGATAATGTAAACAGTATGTGGTCAGGATGTCTCCTCATTCTTATAGTCGCTATTTATTAGAGCAGCCCAAATTCATCGCGAACCTGGGTGGACACCGATCTCCTAACTAACTAACTAACTAACTAACTAACTAATTGACTCTATCGAGCTCGAAGGTTTATGATTGCGCGGACATAAGCTCTCCATATATCCCTATACTCAGCTAATGTCTTCCAATCATCCACTGTATAATCTACATCCCTCAAATCATTCTTGGTCTACCAACTCGGCGTTTCCTTATAGTCACCGATCTCCTACTGACCAATATTTCATGAGAACATTCGTTCTCCATAGGTTCCTGTGGACTTGTGCCAAGACATAATACATTAGGTCGTTGGATTTTTCGATTCCTCTATTAATTATTATATGGAAATTTCCACATTAATGATTTTGCTCCTCCTATTGCTTGCTTTGTTCATTAACTCCAGGTTATCTACTTATTTATAATATCGATCTTATTGATTTTTCTCCTTTAATAATTCTCTATGTTTTGCAAGTTAATACATGACACTCATTTGTTCTCAGACTACAATATTATACACTACATAAGATAATTATTTCGGTAGATTAACATAATGTTTTAGGTCTAGTTTAATGTAAAAGTTAACACAACAAATTTCATAAAACATCACGAAACCTCTTGAAAGAAGTGAGTATGTAAAAGCATCAAGTTATCTGGTAAAAGCACTCATCACCCCAAGTTATATATTTGTGAAGGTGTAAAGCGATCCTATCACAGGTCTCAGAGAGCTATTGAAAAAGTAGGAGATTATGGCTGACACCTCTTTAGACAATTGGAGACTATTTATCTCCGAGTTTTCAGTACTGCTTGATGGACATTTTTAGTTAAAGGAACATATCTGGTTCTCATTGATTTTAGAGGCAGAGTAGAACCCAGTAATATGATCCTTCTTCTTCTTCGGTTTTACCCCACTTACAGATTTGCCGTCTTCAGTTTCCATTTATCTCTATCATTGCAATCTCCCTCTTCCAAATTCCTATCATCCATTATAGTTCTGACGTAGGTTTTGCATTTCAATATTGGTCTGGCACGTTTATTTCTTCCAGGGGGTGACCCTTGATATATATTTCTTGGCCATCTTTAATTTTCCATTCTTTGTACATGGCCATACCATTTATGCGTTTGATTTTCAATCCTCTTAACAACAGATGTGGTGACATTCATTTCTCTCCAAAGGAATTCATTTCTTATTTTATCCTGTCTTATTTTTTGGAGGCTGACATGATCCTACCACAATTTTTGGTCAAGTGATAAAAACCCTGACCGAATCTGGAATCGAACTCGTGACCTCCCGGCTTGTAGTCTATTGCCTTAGCAAATTATTCAACGTGTTTCCAACTTTTTTTTTCAGAATATATTAATGAATTTTTCCTATTCTAGCTTATTTTGATAGTCATATTTAAACACTATTACATTCTCTTTTTGTTTATTTTATTTATTTATTTATTTACTTATTGCACCACAATTGGACTCCTTACTTTTGTGCTGGGCGGATGAAAAGAAATGTGAATGAAAAATAAACATTAAACAGGTACAAGATGACTTGCCCAGCTGAGCCTTTAGTTATGACTCCGGTGCACACGAAGACAGCAAAGAACAACACAATAAAACAAACGCATATCATACCCAAAGTTAGAAAGAGGAAATGTTTAATTAATATCAATCCTAAAAATATATCTAGGACCATCAGGGATTCCATGACCTTGACGATAGTGGGAGTGTTTCCAGCTAAATCAGAATTAACATGGTAGGGCTACCTATACTGAATAAATCTCCTAAAATAACTTCCAAATTTTCCATGGCCAGTCATAGATTTTGTTAAAACGAAATTCGGATTAAAAATGTTTTGCATTTAGCCTGTCGTGTACTGTAGGAAAGAAGAGCTATTTAGTCAAAAGCTCATATGGTTGACAGGTCGTAGTTATATCACTTTATCACTGTACTTTGTGTTGTCAATCCTGTTCACTTCTTAATTTTCTCGGAAAAATTTACATGGAATATCCCACAATTAAACAAAAAGCAAACATTAATTAAGATTTATAGCTTTTTTGGAAAACCTTAGCCTCAGTTATTTTTCGTATGTTTCAAAATTGATGCAAATGCTAAAAAAAGTTTGCTTCCTCCTCCTCCCATCTCCATGAGGAGTGAGTATGAGGGTGAGTGAGAGGTTGAATACTTTCCTCTATTTCTAACTATGCCAGGATAACCCAAACAGACACCTACATTACACCCTGGTGTTGTTAAAGATAACTGTGTTAAAATTACATACACTTTAAGAATATAAAATAATATTTCTCTTTGCTTGATATTTTGGCGTGGAGTGAGCGATGCAGCATAGAACACAGATATGGTGACGAAATTAAGTGTGAAATTATCTGATTTCGTCCGACAATTTTCAAGTTTTTTTTTTCTTTTACTTATTAGGCCTATTTTGCTGTCACTGAACGTCAGTGAACACAGATGAAAATTGATTGTTGGTCATGGATAACTATCGTTGATGTCTTTTTATCACAGCTGGTAAAACAGTGTTGTAGGCCTATACACCTTGTACACTATGCTACAGATAATTTGTTTAAGTGCAATATAAATGTAAATACTGTATTTTTAGAGTTGTGCATAAATAATTTAAACATATAAAAATAAGTAAATTTATATGAAAATAACTGTAAAGTTATATATTCTGCTATGTTCTAAATTCATTTCACATTTGTGGATTTAGAAAAGGCATATGACACTGTACCTTTACAAAAATTGTGGGAAGCATTAGAAGATATGGCCATAAACGATACAATTATTAATGCTATAAAAATGTTTATAAGAATGCAGTATCTAAAATTAAATTTGGAAAATATATATCAGAACAAATTAAAGTAACATACGGCCTTCGTCAAGGTTGTAGCATATCACAAACATTATTTAAGATATTTATACATAAAGTACTGTCAAACTGGAGCAAAAAATGTTCAGGAATGAGAGTACCAATTGGAGATGGATCAACAGATACAATATATACACTGTTATTTGCGCATGACCTGCTAATAATTGCTCAAGAATATGAAGACATGGAGTTTATGTTCAGAATAGTATTGGATGAATGCGATAACTGGGGTTTGAAAATAAATTTAGAAAAAAACATTTTATATGGGATGTGGAGCCGAAACCGAAGATTTGATATTAGAAGATGAAAAGGGATATATTAGAGAATGTGAAGAATTTGAGTACCTGCGAGTAAAATTAGATAAAGAAGATAAAGAAGAAAGTGATATTAAGAACAGAATAAATAAAGGTGGAGCAATAACAGCAATGATGAATGGAGTCTTATGGAACAGACATATAACCAGGAAAAATAACGTACAAATATATAATTCAATAGTGAGAAGTACTGTCACATATGGAGCTGAAGTTTGGAAATTCAACAAAATTTAGAACAAAAACTTATGTCAGATTGAAATGGATTTTGAGGAGTGTAGCAAGACGTTCAAAATTAGACAAAATAAGAAATACTGTCATAAGAGAAAAAATGAATATTGGTTATTCAATAATAGATTGCATACGGTATAAGCAATTAAATTGGTATGGGCACGTACGACGAATGCAAGAAGAAAGACTACCCAGGAAAACATTGGAATGGTGTCCACCTGGAAGAAGGAGGTGAGGAAGAGCTCGAAACTCGTGGATGCAGGAAATAAGAACTGGAATGAGAGCAAGAGGACTGGAGGATATGGCATGAGTGCAGAGAGACGAGTGGAGAAGAAAAATAAAACTTTAGGCACAGAAAGATATGTACACATTAAAATTCTGTATATAAATAAATAAAAAAGATACATATATATATTGTAATATTAGTGGCTATATATCATAATTTAGGTTCAGGACCTTTGTCTAATATTCATTTATTATACCATTTTACATGAAGATTCTTCTGGATTATTTGTTATTTATCATCGGTACTGTAAATATATTAATCTCAACGTTTTTATAAAATTGGTGAGTTTTATGAAAAAGAAATATAATGAGAATAAAACGCTTGGACACAGAAATAACACATTATTTTATTAAAACATGAATTTTGATTCTTTATAATAAAAATGTATTATTACACATTTTTAATATTTTCACTACATGTTTATAGATTAATATTACATAAAAATCATGATTCTACTTACACCGTAATCATATATTCTGTTTTTTAAAAGTTAAATATGTAATTTTTCTAGGATGTCTTCATTTTTTATGATCTAGTAGTGTGTATCGAGCAGTCTTTTGAAGACAAATCGAACATATTATTATATCGTAAGTTAAAATATACAATACATTATTAGACTTGTTGAATAAGATAAATTACATAAAGTAACATTTCAAAATTCTTCTAACTCTGTAATCTAACTAAGTGTAAATCATATATTTACGGTGTACTGTTATGTTCTAGTGTTTATTGGATCATTATAGAAGATAATTTTACGTGCAACACATTGTGGTGAACACTAGCAGCACTCGCAAGAAATAATTAGTATCTGTTTCCATCGCCAGTCTACAGAGCTTCCCAATCGAAGTGCCTGAGGAAAACTTGGTGAAATGTTTAATTCTCTTCAGCTGATATATCGTCGATTTGCAGTACTTCAAATATCTAAACCCTTAAAAAAGGTTATAGCATAACCCCTAAAATAATGACTGATAAACGTAATTTCTTGTAATTTTATTCGAGTTAAGAATAATTTATGCATTATAGTAGAACAATATTTAGAAGATAGTAAAATATGTCGTTCTTAATATTACAGATTATATATTTAATATAAATCGAGAATATTGTTCAAAATAAATCGTTACAACTTTTATTGCACAACACACTGTGTTCAGTGTCACAGTAACGTTATTAATTTATATAATTTCGTCATGACTAGGAACAAAGTCACTTTTGTGTAAACTTCCCATTATAATTCGCCATCAGATTAAATTGGAGGTTTTCAAAGCAGTACTTACACTGCTCAAAAAAATAGGGGATATTGTAGAATAACCTATTAAGACTATGTTTTTTTGGAATAGTATTAGATGCAATCACTTTCTATTAGTCCAAGATAATGTAAATAAGAGTTTGAAGTTGTTACGTAACCTCGGTACCACACCAGAGGGCTGTGTCTGTACTGTTGATGTGAAAGTGTGGTGTGGGGATGAATGTTTCGTTGCTGTTTTTAAATCCAGTCCAGTTTTCAGTTAGTGAATGACTTGCATTAGGGACAGTGATGCCTTGACAACGTGATTTACCTGAACCAATGGTTTGGAGGGCCATAAGAAGGATGGAAGCTGGACAGACACAGCAAGAGGTGGCACAAGCCATTGGGGTGTCTCAAAGCGTAATTTCAAGACTTTGGAATCATATTCAAAGAACATACTGTTCACAGAAGAGCCGGATAAGTTCGACCAAGGGCAACAAGAGCAAGGGATGACCGTTACCTCTTGTTAACAGCCCGTCGGAATAGACAGCATAATGCAACTCAACTGCGAAATACACTTCAAACAGCAACAGGACGCAGGGTGTCAACTCAAACTGTCCCTAATCGACTGCATGGAAGTGGTCTCTATGCCCGTAGGCCCATGGTGTGTACCAGGTTAACTCCACAACACCGTAGAGATCGCTGAAACTGAGCGGAGGAACATCGTGGGTGGAGGCATGCTGAATGGAGATCAGTTCTTTTTTCTGATGAGTCGCGATTCAACGTGGAATGTGATAGTCGGCGTGTATTCATCTGGAGGGAAAAAGGAACACGAAACAATCCAGCTTTTGTACGTGAAAGATCCCCATATGGTGGCGGTGCATTGATGGTGTGGACAGGAGTCAGTAGTGGTGGACGTACGGACCTCTACGTCATCCAAGGTAGTACTTTGACTGCGGTAAGGTATAGAGATGAGATTCTCCGACCATTTGTAGTGCCTTATGCTGGTGCCATAGGTGATTCTTTTCTTTTTATGGACGATAATGCACGACGCCACAGAGCTGGCTTGGTGGACGACATGAAATCCGATTGAGCATGTGTGGGATGCATTAAGGTACGTACACATATGCGCGCCGCGAACACGAACGGCGCGCGCGCGGCGCGCGCGGCGCGTGTTATGTTCGTCGAAATTATTAATTTCAACGAACCTCCTGCGATCCATAGGAAACCCACAAAACTTCAGTAGACATTTTGCAGAGCAGGTGTAACCAACGATGCCTATTCCCTTTCCGTTCTCCCGCTTGTCCTGCATTCTTTCCCAAAAATAGGGACTTTTTTTACATGCCGCGGGACGCGGGACAAATTGTTAAAAATCGGGACTGTCCCGCCAAAATCGGGACGTCTGGTCACGCTTATTACTTATTACATCTTATAACTTTATTTATACTTTTTCAAATATTATAGCATTAAAGGAATTTAAAAAAATATATGATTTGTATATCCATCCATAGTAATTCTGCCCGAAGGCAGGTCCTTCACTGAAATCATAGCATTTTCATGCTATGCTTGCAGCTTTACTAGGGAATTGTGTAGGTGTGGTAGCTTCCCGTTGCTTTCCACACCGGTGAAGGATGATGAGATGATGATGATATGATAATGATAAGGATGATGATGATGGCCATATGATTTCGGGGACCGTTTGGGCCTTAAAGTTTTCCTGACATTTGTCTTACAGGTGAGGAAAAACCCCGATAAAAACCTCACCCAGAAAAACTGCCCCGACCGGGGATTGAACCCGGGCCCCGCTGCGTGACAAGGCAGCACGCTACCTCGAGACTACAGCGGTGGACATGATTTGTATATATATGTTTAAAATTATTAAGAATCTATCTCACCATAACATGGCCTTAATTTTTAATAAAAATGTACATGATTATTATACTAGAGGTTGTACTTTATTGCACAAAGATACTAGTTTCTAAAAAAAAAAGGTATAAAAGGGATTCGTTATGCATTAATCAACCATTAAAATAACTACTTACCTATTGAATATCAACATTTCACGAATGTTAAACATTTTTCTAATTGTATAAAAAATATTTTTTCTCATTGCTTTCTTAGTTAATTTTGTTAATTTTATTATTATTAATATTATCCTGTTTAAATATTGTATTTATATGTGTATATATATTGTGCATCTATAGTAGTTTGTATTACTTAAACTTATGCCTGAATTTGTTTTCTTGTTTTTATTGTTAATTGTTTTATGGCCATTATTTTTTGTATATTGCCCCTTAACATGAGCAGTCTTGCTCTTTGGAGTCTTTGAAGAGATAAATAAATAATTAGCAATAAATGTGTTTATATATTGTATTGTTTTGTGATACTTCATACATAATATTATGAAATGAACGTCTTAAATAAATAATGTTTTCTAAATAATTCTAATTTATTTATACAATTACAGTACACACGAAAAAAAAAAACACATATCATTGAAAAAAAAAACAGGCATCTCCTTTCAATGATTTTTTAAAATGATCCTTATGTTGTGGATCCCACAATAATTGCTTGCTTCTATAAATGTCAACAAGTTTTAACACGTTTTCCTCTGACCACTCCATACTCAAATAATAGGTGCGCACCGAAAGCAACGAACCTCTCAGGTACCCGTCCAAATCTAAACAGCGAACCATCAAAGTGTTTGTGGAAAAAACCGACAATGAGTGGATCGAGGTGAGAGACGCGCGCGTGGCGCGCGCGGCGCGCGCGCCGTTCGCGCGCACCTTAAAACCCCGTCCAAATTTGACGAACATGGTGCGGCGCGCGCGCCGTTCGTGTTTGCGACGCGCATATGTGTACGTACCTTTAGGCAGGCGCATTGCAGGCAGACCAGCACCTCCCACAACTGTTCCAGAGCTGCACATTGCTCTTATGGAAGAGTGGCCACGTATCCCCTAGAACTCATTACTAACCTCATTGCATCAATGCCACACAGGTGTGAGGCAGTGTTAGCCGTTCGAGGAGACCATACACCATATTAAAAATAATCATTTTCACCCATGTTAATGTTGCTTTATTTGTTAGCCATATTCCTAATCAGGATCTCTTTGACATCTGGTGTGGTACAGAGGTTACGTAATGACTTCGAACTCTTGTTTACATTCTTTTAGAGTAATAGAAAGTGATTGCATCTAATACTGTTCCTAAAAACATAGTCTTAATAGGTTATTCTACAATATCCCCTAATTTTTTTTGAGTAGTGTAGTTTCATAAGATCCTAATTAATAACTCTGTCCCTATCACAACACAAAACACAACTAGGTGCTGGGAAGATATTAAATCGGTGTAGATGTTCCTCAAGTTGGTCATGGACAGTTAAGATTTGACCTGCTGCAACTGATTTTTTCCTTGACTTTTTGGTGCAATGTGAAGTGTTGCAAGACGCGTTTTCCGTTATTTTTCACCAAGCTGATGATTATATACTGTCGGTACATTTTATTTACATGTTTATTGACAGCAGCTTCAAAGAGTTGATGTAGTTGTGTGATTAATTGGGGGCCTTTCTTGGCTAATGTGTGTGTTATTTCATTACCTTGTATTGCACAACGGGAAGGAATCCATTCAAGTTTAATAATTTTCAAGATATTTTGGAAGTCTCTGAATAAGGCTTGAATGTTTGATACATGAGAACATGAGGAATGTTTATGTGTTAAAGCCTGTATTGGTGATTTTTATTTAAGCTCAGTAAAATACTACATTTTTGAAACTTTCTTGCCTGACTTACATTTGCTGAAAGACAATATTTATGAATTTTAATTTTCCATCCGGGTTGATGCAGTAACTTCCAATGTTATAGAAGGAGAATTCTGTGCCTTATACATCACCTCCAGCCACTAGCTCAGATCCAATATGTATATATTTAGTTATATCATCTTCATCTTCTTATTCTTCTTCTTACGAAAAACTTAAAGGCCAAATGCCTGTAATGGTTTCAGTCAAGCATTCTCGGTCTATCTTTTCTAGATCATCCCAAAGATCTCTTCCTTTGAGGTCAGTATTGAAGCACGACATAACATACATATATATGTGTAGCCATTCATCTTAAGGAAAAAATCTGTTAACAGTTCTCAGTACCGTTGTTTCAGTTTCATGTTTCATAACATCGTCTGCCAATTTTAGCCTGTAACAGCCATAGGGCCTGTATTTTGTTTCATTCCGAGACCTACAAAACGCAACAAACACACCAATCTACAGATGAGTTTCAAATATATTAAAGTTAGTGACTGTACTACTAGCAGTTAAAATCTGTTTGAACAATAAAAAATAAACATCTAATATTTATACATTAATAACTTGTTAAAACAAGCAAATGTTTTTAAGTCCTCATTTTCAATAAACATATAATAAAAATGATATCACACAGCAAATAAGGATTTACTCTCTGAAATAAAAGAACACAGTTATTTCAAAAAATAGATTCGAAGTTAAAGATATGATCTGTAATACTTTAAGAATTTGAAAATACGCTCATAATAAGACTAATGGAAAAATGTATCTACATTATTTCCTCTCATCACGAAATTCTGTAAATATTATGTAACATATAAAGTTAGTAGTTGAATGCAGGCTTTCACGGCCGGTAATCATAATGTTGAGTGATTCCGGGTTCTGTGGCCGTGGTCCATAGTTGGTGTTGATACCAGACGTTTCGCCCTCAACTGCGGAGGGCATCTTCAGTGGCGAGTGCTTCTAGGCGTGTTTCCTGGTCGGAAGCTCTACTTAGAGTGAACGCTGCGGGCGTTGTATTTATACTAGTTGACCATTAGCCAATCAGCAAGAGCCACGCCCGCTCACCCTGCTCCCACCACTAGTATCAATACAACGCCCGCAGCGTTCACTCTAAGTAGAGCTTCCGACCAGGAAACACGCCTAGAAGCACTCGCCACTGAAGATGCCCTCCGCAGTTGAGGGCGAAACGTCTGGTATCAACACCAACTATTGACCACGGCCACAGAACCCGGAATCACTCAACATTATTATATAAAGTTAGTGTTTATAAAACAAACACATTATCAGCTCTATGCCCGTCTTAACTCCCACATTGCTCAGCAAACCGCAAGAAGTAAAACTGAAATATACTAAATATCATCGCGCTATGTTTAAAATGACTGAAACTTCAAAAAACTGTGACAATAGTTCGTTACAATGAATGTTACATATCGTTCACTAGGTAGTTCAAATGAACGGATTCTTATGTCGTCCATGCAACGTTTCTGCATAATTACCCCCTTGAGATTGAATGACCTTGATAGTGGTGGGGGATTTCTGTTTTTCAAGACCAGAAATATCATAGCTATTAACAGACCCCCGTTCCTGGATAAACAAACTTTGGACGAAAACCATACGAAGAAGCAATAATCAATCATGGCCAGGTTAAGTTTGTCTTTCCAATATCAGAAATGATGGGAAAGAAATCAACTGGTAGAAACTACATATTAGCCACGGAGTAGGTGTCATTTCTACAGAACAAAATATTAAACAAGTACTTCCTGATCCTCCAAGTTGGGGTTTGGTTGTCAGGCCAGTTCCGTAAACATTTCCTACAAAAGAAAGACAAATATAATGTATAGTCGAGAAAAACATAGTTGCAAGGCCAAATCAATAAATCAGTGTTATGATATTATTTATATTTTTCGATAAACTTACTTCTTAAAAGCATCTCAATACAAAGAAAATCCTCAAACGTCTCGTTTTTCAAGCTTGATGTTCTTTTTAGTGCCGCATATCTAGAAAGAGAACCAAATTATTTAGTTCGCTTCCCAAGGAACCCAGTCTAAGGATTTTTATGCCCTGAAAATTCACATTGCTGGCCGTGTTTGAACCCATGCATTTTCAAATCCAGGAGCAAGTATGTTAACCACTATTCCAGCAGTATCGATTACAGCACCTGTCATGGAGAGAGAGAGAGAGAGAGAAAAGAGATGGAAAGAATGAGAGGAAAATACATGTGCTCTAATTGTATGCGTATTTAACGTATTTTCTCAAATTATTATCTATTGTTACAATAATGTCACTTCTTTAAAGTTATCTTTGCCATTATGTATATTATAAAATTAGATGTTATTGCAACCAATGTCCATGTACGAAGATCGTGTTCATGCACTTAATTGTTATCGAGGTTCCTATGTTTTTACACTGTAATAGATGTTATTGGTCGCAGTGCGACCTACATTATGAATATTTCAACAGAGAAAACTATGTATAATCTATCGATAATGACGTAGTCCATTGTTGAGCCACAAGCCTCTCCTTTGTAAGGAGTTACCGGTACAAGTTAATTTTTAGTTACCTTATTTGCTAATAGGTGTCATGGATGACATGCGATGAACACACCGACCCAATGAGACATCTAACAGGCAACTAAGGTATAACTAGGAAGTTGAAGTCAGTAAATGTTATTTAGAGGCCTATTTATCCAGGCCTAAGGATCTTATAAGTGCCTGAAAATACTTCGGACTCGGGACCCACAGTTAAGAAAGACTCTCTCCTGGAGGACGTGTTCCTTGAATTTTTCCGTCCTAATATATCCATCGACCCCGGCAGGGTTTGAACCCACGACACTCGGAACCAGAGGCAAGGAGAAAAACCACTAGTCCTCCGCATCAAAACTATATATAGTAACCATGTAAATTTATAAGGGCTATATTCCCCTAAGGCACAATTAGCACATTTATTAAAAGAGGATTTATTTCATAAGAATTTGGACAAAATGCACCGCTTTGTTGACAACACGAATGATACAATAACCGTAACTTTACGAAGCAACGTCGCTAAATATGAAATAGAAAATTATGGTTTTAAATGATATTAACAAAATATTAATATTTTACAGATTGGATTCAAAACTGTTTAATCTGTGTAGCTGAGATTTACAGACAACACTTCCTCTATCAGGTAAACATTAAATACATTTTCAAATATCTCGTTTATCATCGTTTAAATGCTCGTTATTATTATATATCGTGATGTGTATGAGGCATGTTAATTGAAATTATAACAAATATTAGTCTCAAATTACAAATAATCTAATTTATATAATTTCACATAATATTGTGTTATACTGTTTTTATTAAGCTTCTGCGTTCTTAAACCCATAAAAACTTGTTGGCACAGAGAGAGATCTACCAACTCTCTAACCACTTACAACTATTATATTTTTTTTCAGAGGAAGTCTATAATCTAGATGGTATATGGGTAACATGTTGTCAGCCTACCGATCTTACAATATTTACAGCTAGTTAACTGAAACTGGAGCCGCTATATTTTAGAGTTACCAAAATTCCTCATGATGCTGACTGGGCAAAATTCCATAAGAACAAATTGTCCTCATAGTAAATCAAACTAACGCACATTCCGTAGCCCCGCGCCAAGGCATGATGCTTCATCCCGATCCATTCTCAATATTCTATATTATTAATTATATGAAAATTTCCAGGTCAATTATATTCTTCCGTCTATTGATTTTTTATTTATAAACTCCAGGTTATGTAATTATTTGGGATATCCATATTTTAACATAATTATTTTCATTAGTAATTATATCTTTGTTGATTTGTACCGTTTCCTCTCCTCTGCACAAATTTCAATTCAGGATTTATCCAAACTCATCACATACATTTCGTTCATTCGACCCTGTGACGTAGCGTCAGACGTGATCGACCGGCACACGTGTCGTTCACAGACTTCTATAAATATAGGAGCTTCATCTCAGCCCTCATCCCAACCCTATGTTGGACACGAGTTGAGGATATTATATAATAATAATAATAATTACCTTTATCGAGTTAAACTACTGCTTAATGTTTATTATTTTGTCTTCAGAATTTAAAATTATACATTGTTAAGTTAGGTGCCTACGTGTTTAGATAAAAACAAAAAATCTACCAAATCTAATTTAAGATAAGAGTTAACAAAACAATTAAACTGCACAACACGTTACTCGGTAGAATCCAGTGACTGCTGGGAATATCGAACATAAGAACAGGATTATTTTTCTAAGATTTTACACAGAGAGTGAAATGCCCGAAGCAGATCATGAAGATGTTCACTTGTCCATCCTGTCTTTGAAGTGGTACATCTTTGTTTAACAGAGACAAAAAAATATTTCGTTGGAATACCTACATCGGGGGAATGAAACTGCCATAAGCACTCATGGCACAAATAACTAACATTTTTCCATCGTTTCCAATGAGTAACATAGCTCACACGTTCTGGCCTCATTTACTGTAAGAAGAGATGTGGAATTCTTGACGTTGATATCCAGTTTATGCACATTGCATATAAATATAACTGACAATGCAATATTGGCAAATGGGAAACGTCACTCTATGAGAAACTCAGGAACCTATTAAAACTAATAGCCTAGGGATTCCTTTTAAGGGAGGAAAGCAGATTACAAGCTATTTGAGAATAAAGTTCTTAGGAAAAATTTAGACCAAAGAGAGATGAAGAATACAGGTGAATGGAAAATAATGAATAACAGTGAATTACATGGTCTTTATAGGAAGCCAGATATAATGAGAACTGTTAAGTCTCGTAGACTGCGATGGGCAGGACATGTGGCACGCATGGGGAATGAAAGACTTGCATGGAAGCTTCTTGTAGGAAAACCTGAGGAAAACCCCCCGTTGGTAGACCAAGAATGAGGTGGGAGAATAACATTAACTATGATTTGAGGAAGTAGATTATACAGGGAATGATTGGAAAACTTTGGCTCAGGATAGGGACATATGGAGAGCTTATGTCCGCGCGGCCATGAACCTACGGGTTCGATAGTGCCAGTGAGTTTAGTAGTAGTAGTAGTAGTAGGACTTTATTAGACAAAAAGTAAGATATTTACAATATTATTTACAAATATGGGTCGCACGGGCAGTAAGCCGTACGTGCTGTTGACAGTCCGTTACAATAAAGTAATAATTGGTACTAGTGTAAAGAAAAATAAACAACAAAAAAAGCAATAACATTACAATTACATAAAGAAAACACAATTAATATTACAATTAAATAATAACACAATAGCATTATACACTAATTAATTTATATATAATTGTTAATAATTAATGGTATTGCATTTTGATAACATATATTTTTATTCATGAATGAGTGTTGTCCTTATTTTTCGCGTTTTGTCCAGAAATTTACCCAGGTTTATCCAATTTTCTGGATTTACCAATAACTCGTAGCATGCCAATCTTTCCCGATTTGAATTTAGAAATCTTTCCGGTAATAACTGACGTCTCCAATATTCTAAATCATTACATTTTCCTAATATATGTATCTCATCTTCAAAGTTCCCGCACATTGGACATATTCGCATATCGTGATCGTCGCTAATTTTTAGAAATTTCCATGCCCCTAGCCTAAACCAAGCAAGCCCTGATCTCTCCTTAAATCCTAGGTTGAGTATATACGATTCTTTTCCCCAGACGTGTTTTAGGTCTCTTTGTAAACACAGTGAGCGTTTTCCTGTACATTCGGCGAAAGTATCTTGTTGGTTTATATCTAAGTACCTCCTCCTTATTTTTCTCCACACGTTCTTGCGATTTTCAGTCCCTTTTTCCCATATCCAGCCCATCCCAATCTTTTGGAGTTCTCTCCTAACCTCGTCTGCCCAAAATTTAACATCTATGTTTTTAATTTGGTGGTCGTAACAAATTGCTCTAAGCATTGTTTGTTCACCTTGGATTACTCGCAACCAGTATTTGAGTACACGAATTTTACAGTTTATGTCGTCCTGGAATGACCCGAATTCATATAAAATTCCACAGTTAGAAACGGCCTTACTAAGTCCTGTAATATATTTTAGAAAATGCGTATATACCTTATTTAGTATTTCCGTTCTTTGGAAACCCCAAATCTCACTACCATAGTGCATTACTGGCCTGACCATCGCTCCATACATTTTTTCTAATGTGCTGACTGGAATATCAGGCACTCGACCCAGAATACCGAGTACACTGTTAAGTTGTCCCCTCCCTTTAAATAATGCTATATCAATATGTTTTTTCCACTTCCCGTTCATTTTCAACGTCGTACCAAGATATTCAAAATGTTTCACGTTTTGAAGTACTTGATCTCTGTATTTCCATTCCTCTGCTCTACCATAAACCGTCCCATTTTTAAAGGTCATTGTTTTTGTCTTACTAACATTTACAGTCAATCCCCAATTCCTACAGTATATTTCCAGTAGGTCAAGACCTCTTTGCAATCCCTTGATTGTCTTGGAACAGATAATTAAATCATCTGCATACAACAGGACTGGGATTTTAACATTTCCTATCTCCGGAGCCTCAATTTCTCCTTCTAGCATTACGTCTACAATATCATCAACGAATAGATTAAATAGCATTGGTGATAAAATGCAACCTTTTCTCACTCCCCGATTGGCTTCACTGCTCTCTGTAATGTGCCCTTGGTCTACTTTTATACAAAATTTAACATATTTATAAATTGACATTAAGGCATGTATCATTTTATGAGACAATGCTTTCCGATTTAATTTTTTCCCAAAGTGCGCTTCGGTCCACAGTATCAAATGCCATCTTAAAATCAATGAATGCACAAAATAATTTACCCCCCTTCATTTTCAGATTGTCATCAATTAATGTTCTCAGAACAAATACGTTGTCCACCGTGGAGTACCCTTCTCTAAAACCTGCCTGATATTTTGAGAGCCTATTGTTCTCTTTAGCCCATTGTCTTATTCGTTCGTAAAGTACTTTACAATATATTTTTCCGAACACTGACAAGAGACAAATTCCCCTGTAACTTTCTGGTATCTGTGCCCCACCTTTCCCTTTGTATAGCGGTTGGATGACACCTGTCGCCCAGGCTTCCGGATAATCTCCTCCATTAAAAAGTTTGTTGAACGCAGTTTTCAAAACGTCTAATAATTTATTGGATGATATCATATTTTTCAAGAATTCCCCTGGTATTCCATCAATTCCAGGTGCTTTACCATTCTTTAAACATTTAATGGAAGAAACCACTTCATTTTTCGAAATATCCTGATCCAGTAATTGAATATGAATTGGGTCAGGGATCTCAACTATATTTCCTTGATTATATCTTAACCTCTCATTTCCCAGCACCCTATCAAAGTAACTTCTCCATTCCCCGGGCGTTATTCTTGTCCGATTTATGGACTTTACTTTGAGTTCCCTTATCGCTTTCCATATGTCCGCAATGTTCCCACTTTCAGTCGCGACTCTCATTTCTTCGGATTTCTTATTTTGCCATGCTAGTTTTGTTTCTCCCAATAATTCTTTATATTCCTTTCTCTCTTGCGCATAATTTTTTCTGCTTTCATCTGTGCTTTCTTTTCTAAACTTTAAAAGACTACTTTCGACAAACTTCTTCTTCTTTTTACATGCATTATTGTACCACCCCTTGTCCTTCTGGTTCATTGCGCATTTAACCTTGAATTTTTCCCCTGCATTTTTGAAAAGATTCTGTCAAAGTTTTAATAATTTCCTCCCTGCTAAGATCATTTAATTGCAGATCCTGTATTAGCGTTTCCAAACTCCTGATAAATTCTTCTCTCCGATCCTCGATACACCTGAAACGTGTAATTGGCCGCAATATTGTTGCCACCTCATCATTAACTGTCTCACTAATACCTTTCATATTTAAAATAAGTTTGTTTGGGAAGTGGTGTGATTCGATTCTGGAAACTATACAGAAATTACTTAGGACTGGAATCATGTCTTGTGTGCATATTGAATAATCGATTACGCTACCTCCATTTTTATTAATAAATGTCAGTTTCTCCATTTTTATCTTCCCCATATTTCCCATTCAGAATATCAAGTTCAAATGCATCGCAAAATGCCAACAATTGGTTTCCTTCTGAATTTATAATCTTATCTTTGCTTCTCCTACCCTCACCTCGTGTTTCGTTATCATCTGATTTTATAGTGATATTTTCCTCCCCACTCCTACAGTTAAAGTCCGCTAAAATTATTATTCCCGCTTCCGGAAACCTATCTTTTATTTCTGCCAACGAGTCAGACAATTCAACGAAAAAATTTGGATTGGCATACCTGGAATTTAGTGGTTGGCGGTAAATAGACAACAGACACATTTCTGCTCTTCCTGTATGGTAATATATACAAATTGCCTCTTTTAAAGCAATATTTACCTTTTTAATATATGGGTCTAAGTTAGCTTTATATAAAATGGCAACACCACCTGGATATCTACCTCTCTTCCCTCTAGTTTCATTGCCCTTAAAATAACCTTTCATATTACATAGATTTACGCATTCATTAGCTTTTAACCATGTTTGACCTAGAGCTAATATATCAAAAGTCTCAATAAACTCTACACATCTGTCCATTGAAAGTTTTTTGTTTTAACCCTTCGATATTCCATGAACCGACTGTCAACAAACCCTATTGTGTTCCCGTCATTAGTCTTACCTGTATTTTTCGAACTTTCCCCTCTCAATAGTTCCTTTTCTGCGGGTAAATTCAGCAGTCTTAGTGATTTTCTTGTTTGAATTCTTGTGTCCGCCGGACGTTCACCTCTTAGAGGTGGGGTTTTCTTTTTGCGTTCGGCTCTTTTGTGCTGAATGTTTATTGGATTCCTCGGAGTTAGTATCGTAGTGCTCCCTCTCTCTTTCTCTCGTGTAGAATTTTCTCCCTCCTCTGCTGTAAGGAGACCACCTGCTGTTGAAGCGTCCCCTGTAGGATTTGGGGACTCGCTGTCAATGACCTCTTCAAATTCATTTTCAGGGTTGTCCATATTTTGTAGTTGTTCCCTGCTCCAGATTCGTCCATTTATAATCAATTTATTAAATTGCAGGATTGCATGGCCGCCCTGCCTCCTCGACTCGAGCATGTGTCGCGTAAGAAAGTCACTTTCGCGACGCACATTCTCACTAAAATCTTCGGCAATATTGATACCGGTCCCTTTAAGATATTTACTGCCTCTAAGGATCCAACATTTTATTTTGTAGTGTGATCATTTGCATACAATCGGTCTCTTTCCACTATTCCAACGACCTACTCTCTGCGCTCTTTCAATATCACTGTCCTGCAAATCAATCCCGATTTGCGCCACTACTATTTTAACTATATGTTCAGTTTTCCTCCCAGCTCTCCCTGTCTTCTTCATGCACTCCATATATCACAATATTATTACGGCGACTCTGGTTTTCGAGATAGTCTAATTTAGATTCCAGCCATTTCAATGTGTCCTCCATCCGATGCATGTTCGTCTCAATATCACGAATTTTTTCACCCACGTTGCACTTTTCAAACACCTCTTTCACTTCAGATGACAATGTTTCAATCAGCTTTCTAACTTCTTCCATAATTCTTTGTCCCCTGCACACTTCAACCACTCTAACAAAATCACGTCCGCTCAGATGTAAATGTATACCGCACTCCCAGTGAGTTAATTAGTAGTTAGCTACCTTAGGGATTCCTAAAATTCCCAAGCAGCTAATCTCTCCCGCAACTGTTCTCTCAATAGTTAAAATTAAGTTTGATTCCGTTTTCCTCTGTAAACTCGTAATCCAATTCACGTAATTTTGTCAGACTCAAACCATGCACCATATTTAGAGATAATATTAACGTGGTTACAATATGGATTGTGGTGTATTCTTATGAACGACTTTTTAATATGAAGTTCGTGTGGTGGAATGACGATCACAAGGGAGAGGGGGTAATACCAGTGACCTTGACCGGCCTTGTCACAAGTGTTTAACCTAACTTGACAGTCACATGTTCACTTAATAAATGATAGTTATCCAGAATATTGATGCAATCGTGTTGTTTTGTGTTCCAGCAACATGTATAACTGAGAGTGATATCAATATACTTGAAAAAAATGTGCACTTATATGAAATATTTAAACAACAATATTGCTGAAAGCCAGAATCACATAACATACACTTTCAAATGTTTCAGAAACTATAATCACAATGACTTCCGGAAGTGTTCACAGTAGTTTCCTTAATCTGGAGTTAGAGAGCAGCACTTATTACGAGATAATATACCCTATAGACATACCATACTGTTTAAAATAATCCATTGACCGCCATTTCCCGATGACCGCTATTCCCACATATTACAATCCCAATGTCATATTATCTAATATTATAACGTAATGCCACTTTTTTAAAGATAAATCTGTGCTTATGAATATTTAAACTAGAGATTACACGAGAAAACTAGATGAAATTTAATATTTAAATCAATAAAGGGGTTTCGCGCTATAAATTAGACCTAATAGTATTTAAAATTAGACGAAAATATCGGAAAGGTCATATAGAAAGAATGGAAGACAACCCACTTTGCAAATAGAGCTAAATAAGACCAAATAACGGGAGAAGAACTAGACGAAAACCTGCCAAGAGATGGATAGACAGCGAATGCTACACATCCAATACGTCTTCCTCCGAGGAATGTTTGTGGAAATAAGCAATATGAAAATCCTACAAATTATGAAGAGGAGGAAGAAGAAAAAGAATACATTTATTAAAATGTGAACTTGATAAAACTTCTGTGTAAAATGCGCTTTGTTGCAGAGCGATAACAACAATTGTGACGTAATACCTATAAGATTACGAAGCACGCCACTGAATTTAAAACTGAAAAAAAAAACTTTAAAGGAAATGGATAAAATATTAATATTTTACAGATCAGATTAAAAATAATTAAATCTCTGAATTTTTTAAATTCAAGTTTTTGGAAGATCAATAGACAATTATTCTATCAGGTAGTTTTTAAATGTTTGTTGAAATATCATATTTACATTCGTTTAAATGCTTATTGTTTGGTGATACAGTGTATATACTGCATAATGTAATTTAACTTATTGGTCATTATAACAAATTTCTCTTTAATGTTACAAATATTCTGTTTCACATCACTTTATATAACAGTTTGTTATTCTGTTTTAAAATTAAGGAACTCCGTTCTTTAAATTAAATTAAACACCCTGGTGTATAGCCCTTAGACTACCAGGCCAACAGGGGGCAGGCGATAATCAAAAGAGTGTATGTGTGACGACTGGTCATCCTGCCGAGTCCCTCAGCTGTTATAGTCGCTACTGATTACAGCTTCCCTAATTTCTTACGATTCTGCGTGGGTATCGACCTCATACTGGCTCAAATATTATGAGAAAATATCTTGCCCATCGGGAATCGATCAAGCGCATGTCCCATTTATCTGAACCAAACTAAGATGCCATAGAGAGCTCTATATTGTATATTATTGTATGGAAATTTGTTCCTTTTTTTGTTTTTTTTTCTTTATAAACTCCAGATTATCTATTTGTTTGAAAAATCCATTTTATTAATATATGTTTTTTCCTTTGATGCTTCCAAGTATTTTTTAAATTAATACACATCGCATATTTGACCTCAGAATTCAAACTATATACATTTGTGTTATAAATTTAGATATTGCAGCATCATCTTTCAGGTATAATTTAAGATACATTTAAACAACATAATTACATTTTCAAAAAGTATCAACTGTCTTGTTGAAAAAAACTAGGGTTTAAAGGCATAAATGTATTTCCCGCTCAATCTTGGGGAGACGCAAACAACCCAACTTACCTCACGGTTAATTGTTTTAAAAAGTAATAAAGTTAGTTATGTTGGTCCCAGGGTCATCATAAAGCACAACCTAAATATCACATAAGCTAGAGAGAGGAGCAGTTTAATTAAATACAAACCTAACAAACACAACACTAGGGATTGTATAACGTTGATATTAGTGGACATGATTGAATGTTTCAAAACCAAAAGTAGCAAATCTATTAGCAATTTTCCATTATAAGACAAACCTTGGGCGAGAAACGAAAGAAGTTGTCTGAGGAAGAGGACGTCAACCAGCACCAATTGGGAAGAGAACGTTTGGTTTTTTAAATGAAGAGATGTTGCAACTGAGATCAACTGGTAGGAGCAACAGCTCAGCCGCAGATAAGATAACCTCTTTCGGGAGAAACGTCAAAAGAAATCCTGGACCTCTAATTTAGAAGTTGAGTGTTTAACCCGTCTCAATACAAAACACGTACGAAAGAAAACGAACTAGCCTATATAAAGTCGGAAAAAATAGAGTTGAGAAGGATAAACTAATTGTTCGATCAGAATATTACAATATTATTTTAAACTGAATGACTCTCTTCAAACAATCAAGATTATTAGCATCGCAATTCAAATTTTCGCGCGAAAGGACCAAAATAATTTTGATCAGAGACTTGAAGATCTTTTACTTGCGTACGTCTTGACAGGGGACTCACATATTCAGATCACGTCCAAATGAACCCATAATATGGACTGATACACACAGAAAAATCCACAGAACCCACCTGGGTTTGACGTCATGAAGTTAATCACCAGAGGCAAACGTGATCACAACTAGTGCACCAAGATCGACTAAAGCACCTAAGAAGTAGAAGAAAAAGAAGAATAGAATAAATACTTCCTCCAATTTATTTGATGCCCAAAGCTAATTTTATCTAAAACTATAACTTAGTGACACTTTTTAGTAGATAAATAGTGCTTACGAATATATATATCATCATCATCATCATCATGAACAAATTCGTTTTAGGCCATGTGGCCTGTACGGTAAACCTAGCGAAGATGGTCTTGATCTTTCCACCGATGTTTTGGTCTTCCTTGGTCCCTATGTCCAGATGGGGTATATTGGAATGCCAATTTTGGAAGTCTATTTCTTGCCATTCTTCTCAGATGATTTTTCCATTCTTGTTGGTATCTTTGGATATCTTCATTTAAACTTGCTACTCCAAGTTTTCCTGTGATAGTAGTGTTCCTTTGGTGATCCAGTCTATTAACTCCTAACAATGATCGTAAGAAGCGCATTTGGCTTACTTGAAGTTTATGAGAGTTTCTTTTATTTAAAATCCAAATTTCACTTCCGTATTTTAGAGCAGCCTTTGATGTGACGTCGAATATATATATATATATATATATATATATATATATATATGACATAAGAAAAATAAATGACTGGACGGGATTTGAACCCGGACCTCTGAATTGGAACTTCAGAGTACGGTCCATTACACCACCGGGAAAATTTAATACAAATATGTATTTATCTTAAATACGTATTCTCCATTATTACAAGATGTGGCGAGAACTCGGTCTTCACTGCCACCTGATAGCCACTATAACAAGTAAGCAAATTATAGAGAATATGTTTACTTTATAGCAGTGACGCTTTATCCATGTTATAATTAAATCTTTGACATTGAGCAATGCAAGCTTAATATGACATGATAAGAAAAATAAATGTCTCGGCGGGATTTGAATCCGGACCTCTGAATTGGTACCTCAACGTGTTATCCATTGCACAACCGGGCAAATATAATAGAAACATTATTTTTCGCTACATCTTGTAATAATGGAGAATATATATTTAAGAGAAATAAATTTTTGTATTAGGTTCGCCCGGTGCTGTAATGGATAG
The DNA here is from genome assembly GCA_030220185.1 of Diploptera punctata. Classification (NCBI taxonomy): domain Eukaryota; kingdom Metazoa; phylum Arthropoda; class Insecta; order Blattodea; family Blaberidae; genus Diploptera; species Diploptera punctata. The sequence continues at coordinate 196,651 of JASPKZ010008704.1, read as the reverse complement.
CACGCTGAAGTGCCAATTGAGAAGACCTGGTTCAAATCCCGTCCGGGTATTTATTTTTCTTATCATGTCATATTAAGCTTGCATCGCTCAATGCCAAAAATATAATATAATTGTAACATCCATCCATAGTAATTCTGCCCGAAGGCAGGTCCTACACTGCAATCATAGCATTTTCATGCTATGCTTGCAGCTTTACTAGGGAATTGTGCAGGTGTGGTAGCTTCCCGTTGCTTTCCACACCGGTGAAGGATGATGATGATAATGATAATGGTAAGGATGATAATGATAAGGATGATGGCCATATGATTTCGGGGACCGTTTGGGCCTTAAAGTTTTCCTGACATTTGTCTTACAGGTGAGGAAAAACCCCGATAAAAACCCCACCCAGAAAAACTGCCCCGACCGGGGATGGAACCCGGGCCCGCTGCGTGACAAGGCAGCACGCTACCTCGAGACCACAGCGGTGGACAATTATTATAACACATATATATATATGGATGTACAACAATACAAGGGGTATTTTTTATATGACATGTGACTTTTCCCACTACGTTTAATTAGGCCTAATATCTTATTTTAAAAAAATCATATAAGTTTTGTATAAAATACATCTTGTTGCACAGCGTAACACGAATGATGATGTAATAACTGTTATGTTACGATGCTACGATACTTAACGTGGGATTCATTAATATTGTAAATTAAATTGTTAAAAATATTAATATTGGAAAGAATGAGTTCAGTGCTCTTTCATCTGTCGATTTATAGATCTGGGATTAGTAGACAAACGGAAAGAGTACGTACGTCTCCTCTATCAAGTGAATGTGTCATCGATTAATAGCTTCATAATATGGTATTACATCATATATATATATAGTACAATATATAGGCTCGCCTCTCACCGTTGGAGTGTCGAGATAGTTTCTTGGTCACTCCATATGGGTTCCGTAGTGGATGAAGCGGATTCTGGGCAGGGTTTTATTTGGGATTTCTGCAGTTTTCCTCCGCAAAAAATGAAAGTCCACCATTTCTTTACACTCATCTCATTCATTTAATTTCTGCTATCACTATGTATTATATCAAATAAGTTACTTTTTAATCCATAATTCTCTGCGTGGGCGAGGGCAAAAGAACTAAAATCGCAATACTATCGTCCAATGTAAAATATATTTTGAGTTTAATAAAAAACGAATTGAAAAACAAAATTAAATAATTAAATAGTTTCGACAACGAAATGGATGAAGTAGTTATTATACATAATGATACTAATTCTAGATATATTGCTGAAAAGACAAAAATAAATACAATTAATTAAAATAATTTGAACTCTCAAAAAATATGCAAATATATAAGAAAAAATATGTGGATGGAGAACATTTTGCAAATGCAAACAACTGGCCAAATCTTTCACAAATTATGTCGAACCTTTAAACACCAAAGACAAAACAAAATCCAATAATTAACATAAAGATTGAGAGAATTTTCAACTTTAAAAACAATTTGGAATAGAACAGAATAGTAATTAAAACAGAATCCTGGAAAGAATATACAAATTATATTTTGGAAATTTAAAAATGTATTAGAGATTTAAATATTGTAAAGATAGTGGTGGGATTCAAGCAAACTATGTTTAAACTTAAGACAGCCCCGGACACTTTCTAAAATAGGGATTTTAATGGAGACTGTCTTATCAGTTTTTAATTACTTAATTACAGACGGAAAATCACTAGCACTCTTAATATTATACTTTAATGCTAGTGGCGCAGAAAAATTAACGATTTACTAACACTATTTAACAAAATTCATTTAGATATAATTTTAATAAGGGGGGACCAACACCTTCAGCCATTAAAAATATGGCATATTTCAATTTTTTCTCAGCAACATTGCTTGTTACAGAAATGACATTTGGTATGTGATATCTATATTACAATGTGAGCATGTTAAGTACAATCTGACTTCAGTCGTTATGGTTAATTAATATTCTAAATGTCAGCTGAACATTTTGCATTGTCTTGCCTTTCCTTGATAATTTTCCTTCATTTCAATATATTTTAATGATTCTTGTTTTATTCATCATCATCATCATCATCATCATCATCATCATAGGACATTCACGAATTTAGGTCATTTGTTGACCTGTTTCAGCCTCAAGAGAAACACCATCCAGAAGTCTTTTGAGTGGGCGTCCTGGTCTTCTTCTTCCTGCAGGTTGACATCTTAACATTTGTTTGGGTATCCTGTGATCTCCCACTCGATGAACGTTGCATCCATCTTGACTTATAATCAGAAATTTTGTTTTCTACAGGTTCCATGTGTAATTCGCCTAAGATGTCTTCATCTTTTTGTGATCTAGTAGTGTGTATCCTGCAGTCCTCCGTAGGTTTTATTTTACTCATTATTAGTATTATAGCTACAAAATATACTTCAGTTGTTTAATTATGTAAAGTGTAAATATGGTGAATAAAAATTAACATCACAGTTCCCTCAATAGACCGAGTCAGCGGAGAAATAACTTAAACAAGTTTTTTGTAGCACAACTCGAACTTAGCTCGAAATTAGTACAGGTCATATACGTGTATTTATTTCATTGTGTGTTTGTTTATATAATGTAGACCTAATTCTATTATGAAATGGTGATCACGATAAAATAGGCACTTCTAATGGCATTACAAACCTGAATTTGCCTTGAGGATTGATAAAACCCTAATTCAAGGTTATCGGCACTGCGTTTTGAATTCGGGACCTATCAAATACAAATCCCAAAACTTACCGCTTGAGCCACCTCGCTCTATATCCGCACGTGAGATAAAATACATAACCTCACATTCCCCAGTCTTAATGGAGCTACAGAAATTAAAGATTATAAAGAGAAGAAATCAGAAATAGAAACAGAAGAAACACATTAAAAACAAAATACTGTTATAGAATTGCCTCAGTGTAACAAGTGGGCCAAAAATATATGATCGTACTTGAAATACATTATAAAATGGACAGTTAATAAAAATTTTGAAGAAGTGGCCCAATTCAAATACACAGGGACAATAATTACAAACAGAAATGATGCGAACAAAGAAATTAACACAGGCTAAATTCTGCAAATGCATCCTATTATCATCACAGGGATTCTTGTCATCTCCGACTTCACAAATAAATACCTTAAACTAAAAATATATAGGCCCTGACATGATTATTCTCCGAGTTATATGTATGCGAAACATTTTTATGTATTGAGTTAGTTAGTTCATAAGAAATATTTTCACCCGACAGGAATTCCATAACGATGCTGGCGGGTGTATTTGTGTTTCTCGAGTCCCCAGTAACTAAACTAGGAGTTGTATAGTTACATAGTTATGGCTAGCCCGTCCTTCATTGGAAAATCTTGGCGAGAAACCACGCACAGAAGGAATTGAGAAGAGAATATCAAATAGCATCAATGTTGGACGAGAAATGTTGACTTTTCAGCGTTAGAAAAGGTGGAAGAGAGATCAACGGGTGGGAGGAACACTTTAGCCGTAGAAAAGGCAACTCTCATACGGGAGAAATGTTTAAACAAACCAATACTTTCAATCAGTGTTGTGTCCTATTTAATAATCAGCGAGACCCTTTAAAATGTAAACTAATTAGTAGAGCTAGGAATTTTAGGTGTAACATTTTGGTGAAAAAGGTGCAAAAAAGGTGCAAATATAAGTGAATTTTTTTTTAAATAGAAGGTACAAATTTTCCACGTTAATTATCATGAAAGAGTACCAAAACATATTACACCAAGTAACTCACGACACAAATTAAAGTAATGTTGTCATATATTTAAAATTCTGAGTAAAACAAGTCCCAGAACATTATGTTATTGAAATCACAAGTCCAGAAAACTGTTAAAGCAGATATTATTCAACAACTCAAATGTTTAGAACATATCTAAAAAACGTTCAATATCTCAACTGTCCATCAGTGGTTTCGTCTAATGTAAAATATACTGGTTTCACCTTCTACTTGACTGATCTTTTTTAATTTATCTTCATGCAGAGGTTGAAGGTACGATTTTCATCTGGGACAGACTTCCCAGTTTATTTCTCCAAATATGCTTTCATAATAGGGTTAAGTTTGGAAAGAGGAATACCACATGTCACAAATGTCTTTACTGTATCATTAAAAAAAATGTTTTTTATTTATTAAACTTGAAGAAGGCAGCGCCTCGCCAATAAACTAGATTGTCGCAATACACATTTACTGCTTCGTTGTTCCTTATTTTTCACATGTTTTGCATATGGTGCTTTTTCCCTACGTTCAACTAATAATATTATTAAATGCAGATACATTTCGCAATAGTAAATACTATGCGAGTTTGGGAAGCCGTTTTTACGGAAGCGAGGAAATGATTAAAAACCGAGTGATAGCAAGGATTCTAATTTCCGAGATTCTGTAAAACACATCACAAACATGTGTTGTACGTATATTTTTTTTTTGCACGATGGCATTTTGAAAATAATAAATAATAGAAAGCAATAGAAAGCAAAACCCGCATATACAAAATGATAGTTCGACCAGTTATCGTATATGGGCAGAAACTAGGGATGATACAACAAAAACTAATCAAATAATAAGCACATGCGAAATGAAAATCTTAAGAACTATTCAGGGGAAAACATTATTTGATAAAATACACAACACAGAAATTAGGGACAAATGCCATATTCAAGACATAATCAAATTTATTATAGATAGACAAACATATTGTAAGGATCATAGAGAAAGAATGGAAGAAAACCGACTTGCAAAAAGAGCTAAAGAAGATAGACCAATGGACGGGAGAAGAACAAGAGGTAGACCAGCCAAGAGATGGATAGACAGTGAATGCACATCCAGTACGTCTTCCTCCGAGGAGTGATTTTGGGAATACACAGGATGAAAATCCTACAAATTAAGTTTAAGAAGAAGAAGATAAATAATAGTAAAATAATAACAGCTTTGTTGGAAATATTTGCGTTTATTATAAACAACAGAATGACGTTAGCAGTCTGACCAATGTACATTTAGTAAATGCTGAAAATAATTTAGTTGAGACTACAGTAGACCGTGACACCAATCAGGTGGCGGCAAGTGTGAATTTATTGTTTGATATTGTTTCAAACAAATCTCAGTTCACTTAAAATGCAGTGATTTGTTTGGTATAATGTATATTCACACTACCTTTTGGATATATTTTTTGTATATACATTGTATGTAGTATACATAGAGGTCAGTGGTTTTACTTTCTGCCCTTGGTAGGTAATTTGTTATATTACAGTATAATTATTTAGTTATTTAGCCTATAGGTTGGCAAGATCTAAATATAGGAAACTGAACTTTTAATCATGGTCGACATTCCTGTAAGTACGACAGAACGCATTATCGTGCAAAAAATGATTGTAAAAATGCCCTTTTTTACTAAGTGATAACAATAATTTTGACGTAATAACTGTATCGTAACGAGGCAACGTCACTAAGTGAGAAAATAGAAAATATGTTTAAAAATTATATTCTAAAATACATTAACATTTCTCAGACATTATCCAGAAGTGTTTCATCCATCTGTATGTACCGTGGAAATGTATGTACAGACTTTCCTCTATCAGGTAAATATTCAATTACATAAGTTATCATGTTTAAATGAAGGGTACAAGCAAAAATCCATGAAAGTCACTTTTCCAACATTAAAAATTGTCTTTTAATTGAAGCGATAAGAAACAAAGGAAAGCAAGTGATTTTTTTCTCTTGAAAAAAAAAGGAGTATGTAATAGTATTAATATTTGTTTCGAGTTAACGCATCACCCGCAGTTATCATTTTGAATTACCTATGACTTTCTTACATAACCTCAACTTTTAAACTGTTTTCCCAAAACTCGCACTTCCGCTTCTAACTTGCTCAGTTATACAACTTACCTACTTTTTTAAACATGAGCCTAATTTGGAAGACAAGTAAACCCATGATTTAAACAGATTCTTTTAATCAAACAATATATATATATATATATATATATATATGTTATAATTAAATGTTTAACATTGAGCAATGCAAGCTTAATATGGAATGATAAGAAAAATAAATGCCTGGACGGGATTCGAACCCGGATCTCTGAGTCTGTACCTCAGTGTGATATCCATTACACCACCAGGCGAATCCAATTCAAACACTTATTTTTCTTATATATGTATTATACTCTCCATCATTACTAGATGTCGCGAGAACTCTGTCTTCACCGCCATCTAGCAGCTGACTATATCAAGTAAGCAAATTAAAGAGAATATTTTTACCTTATAGCAGTGACGCTTTATAGATGTTATAATTAAATGTTTAACATTGAGCAATGCAAGCTTAATATGGAATGATAAGAAAAAAAAAATTTGCTTACTTGATATAGTCAGCTACTAGATGGCGGTGAAGACAGAGTTCTCGCGACATCTAGTAATGATGGAGAGTATAATACATATATAAGAAAAATAAGTGTTTGAATTGGATTCGCCTGGTGGTGTAATGGATATCACACTGAGGTACAGACTCAGAGATCCGGGTTCGAATCCCGTCCAGGCATTTATTTTTCTTATCATTCCATATTAAGCTTGCATTGCTCAATGTTAAACATTTAATTATAACATCTATAAAGCGTCACTGCTATAAGGTAAAAATATTCTCTTTAATTTGCTTACTTGATATAGTCAGCTGCTAGATGGCGGTGAAGACAGAGCTCTCGCGACATCTAGTAATGATGGAGAGTATAATACATATATAAGAAAAATAAGTGTTTGAATTGGATTCGCCTGGTGGTGTAATGGATATCACACTGAGGTACAGACTCAGAGATCCGGGTTTGAATCCCGTCCAGGCATTTATTTTTCTTATCATTCCATATATATATATATATATATATATATATATATAACGATTTAAATTTATAAGGGCTATTTTTTTCCCTAAGCACAATTAGCACATTTATTAAAACGAGACTGATTTCATAAAAATTTGGACGGAATGCGTCTTGTTGAAAGCACGAATGACACAATGACCGTAACGTTACGAAGCAACGTCATTGAATATGAAATAGAAAATTACGGTTTTAAATTATATTAATTAAATATTAATATTTTACAGATTGGATGCAAAACTGTTTAACCTGTGCAGCTGAGATTTACTGACAACGCTTCCACTATCAGGTAAATATTAAATACATTTTCAAATATCTCATTTATCATCGTATAAATACTCGTTATTATGATGTATATAAGGCATGTTAATTGACATTATAACAAATTTTACTCTCAAATTAGAAATATTCTATTTTATATCATTTCAGATAATTCTGTGTTATACCGGTACTATTTTTATTAAACTTTTCCGTTCTTTAACCCATAAAAACGTTTGATCTATCAAATGACTAACCAGTTAGAACTATGATTTTTTTTTCAGAGGAAGTCTATAATCTAGATGGTATATGGGTAATATGTGGTCAGCCTACCGATCCTACAATATTTATAGCTAGTTCACTCAAACTGGAGCCGCTATATTTTAGAGTTAACAAAATTACTCATGATGCTGACTGGACAAAATTCCATAATAAAAAATTTACTCATAGTAAATCAAACTAACACACGTTCCGTAGCCCCGCGCCAAGGCATGATGCTGGATCCCGATCCATTCTCAATTTTCTATATTATTAATTATATGAAAATTTCCAGGTTAATTATTTTGTTCCATCTATTAACTTTTTATTTATAAACTCCAGGTTATGTAATTATTTGGGATTTTCATATTTTAATATAATTATTTTCATTAGTAATATTAGAGCGATTCCATGAAAATGTCACACCGAGGTGAAAACTTTGAAATTGATGCAGGAATAATTTTTTTGGCGTAATATATATCTTTAAGGATCAAATTTTCTGATTCTATAAGATAATGTTCCAAAAGTGTATTATTTTAATCAAATGTTGGTGGTAGAACTTTTAATATTCTAAACCTGTAAAAACACGCAAAATTTTACCAATTTGGTGTTTAATGATTTGGTCGTATTAATTAGTTTTATTGTAAAAACTGTTTTGTTAAACCGAACTTTGGTCCTCCCTAGTCGTAAATGTAATAATATTAATTGCCTTCTAATGTTCTATATACCTTAAATGTGCCCTATAATTGTTAACTGCAAGCTATGATCAGTCAGTCATTTTGCACGTATGGGGAATGAAAAACTTGCATGGAAGCTTCTTGTAGGGAAGCCAGAGGGAAAACGCCCAGTTGGTAGACAAAGAATGAGGTGGGAGAATAACATTAACTATGATTTGAGGGAAGTAGATTATACAGGGGAATGATTGGATAGCTCAGGATAGGGATGTATGGAGAGCTTATATCCGCGCGGCCATGAACCTACGGGTTCGATAGTGCCAGTGAGTAAGTAAGTAAGTAAGCTAGCTATAGTTAGTCAGGTTCGGAAAATGTATACAAATTACTTTACACAACATAATAATTGATGAAATAAAATTTCTTCTTTGATTCTAAGTTATCGGTACAACTAACAAAAAAGTGTTGAAGACATTTTCTTGTAAAGTCATTATTTTTCCCGCTAGTGTCCCGTGACTGACTGACTTTTTTCTATCATAAGTATATTTTATATAAATCGATTGCGCACAAATGTGCAAAGGTGATAACACAGCTAAAAATCACTAACACTAACTTGGTCTTGCGTAATCACAAATTGTTTTTGTTCTTTGTGTACATGTTTCGATGTGATATCTTTCGCATTTCTGTTCACACACTTCGCACATGCATGACATCTTCGGGTCATGGAATGTTTTATCTCTACACATTAGGTGGTGGAATCCATGCACGCTTAATCCTGTGATGACGTGTCGTATCTGGAAATTTGCTTCTGTCCAGTTCCTATCTATCATCGCTCCGGTGCTGAAGAATACCGGCCATACTTCCTCTCTTTTTCTGCGTAGTCTTTGTAGCGCATGCTTATAGGGTTCTGTGGTTGGTAGTAGATATGATGTTTTCAAGTCCTCAATAAGGAAAGTCTCCCTTGCCAGTAGGTACACTAGACGGCCTCTTGTCGTTTTAGATACTCCTATTGCCCTTTTTATGTATGTAGCTTTCACTTTTTCCAGTGTGTTCAGATTAGCTTCTGTAAGATGTGGCCATATGATTTCCATCCCGTAAGTTATTATTGGAAGGATCTTTGCATTGAATAGTTTCATCGCTGATTCCAGGCTTAGAGCTTGTATATTGCGTATATCATTTATTGCCATTATTGCTTGCGTTGATCTTTCTGCTAAGTGTTTTGTGAAGCTTCTTCCACTGGGTTGTAAAGTAATGCCTAGATATTTAAACTCCTTTACTATTTTGATGTTATCTTTGTCCAGTTTTATTTCTGTTGTGGCAGGGATCTTTCCTCCGTTTCTGAACACCATCATTTCTGTTTTTTCTTTGTTTATATAGAAGCTGTGGGTTTTACACCATTCTTCCATAGTTATTATGGCGTTCTGAAGCTTACTTATATCCGTTGATCCGATTACGATGTCGTCTGCGTATGCATATACGAAAATTTCTTCTCCTAGTTCTTCTATTTTCCTTACAAGTTTTTCGGCTGCCATTATGAATAGCAGTGGGCTCAATGGATCTCCTTGCAGTACCCCATTTGTCTGTAGTACAGTTTTTGATTTTGAGAGACCATCAGATATACTATGCTATTCTTTCATTATTGATGTAATGATTTGGGTCCACACGTTCTCCTCTCCTAGGGTACTTTTCAATTTGCTTATTATTAATCCTCTGTCCATTAGATCGAAGGCTTTCGTAAAATCTACGAAGACAGTGTACAGCTTCTGTTTTCTATCGAGTGCTTCCTCTATGTTTTGAAGGAGGAGTTTCACTGCCGTTTGAGTTGATCTCTCTTTCCTGAATCCAAATTGCGCTTCAGGGAGCTTTTCTTCGATTTTTCCCCTTATTCTATTTGTTATTATTTTTGTTAGGTTCTTGAAGGGAACGTTTTCATGAGCGATGCCCCTGTTAGTGCACCACGTATATGAAGGTTCCGAGGTAGAGGGGAGATGCGCCGTAGACATTGCGCGGCAGGAAGGGTAAAGAGGGGAGAGGGTGGGGGTAACTACCAGGAGAAAAGGATATTGGCATAGTTCACAAATATTCCAGTGTAGGGAGGAGAACGACGCTACAATAATGAGCCGAAAAACACACTTTCGGTTCACTTGTATGTCCTGGTTACAGCTTCCTCCTGTAGTTGTCGCCTCGTTACGGTCTCCTTCTTCTAGTTCTTGTGCGGCATCCACAGATGGCGCCACCTGTCCATCGCCGCGGCTGTCTTCCCTCTCTCTCATCGCTTCTCTGTGTGGCTTCCTAACATCTTCCACTGTTTTTGGTTTTTCGTTATCCTCGTTCTTTTCCGGAATATCCATTCCTTCCTTTATTTTTATATATTCCTTCATCGTACTTACCGCTTTCAGGATGTCTTCTTTGGTGTCTTTTTTTATATATCCTCCTGCCTCCGCTATGTTGGTCAGTTTTTGTAGAGCGCTTTCTACTCTTGCAGCTAGTGCTTCCGTCATCTTGACTCATCCTCATATATATATATATATATATATATAATATATATATATATATATGCCAATACGCATTGTGCAGTCAGTTGCTTGCTGCACTCCGCTGAGGATTAACATAAACATGGTTTAGGAAATCTGGTAGACTGTTCGGCTCAGCTCTTACATAAAATAATTACTGACCCTTTTTACACGCTTTATATTAGCTTGACCTGTATCTATCTATCTATCTATCTATCTATCTATCTATCTATCTATCTATCTATCTATCTATCTATCTATCTATCTATCTATCTATCTATCTATCTATCTATCTATCTATCTATCTATCTATCTATCTATCTATCTATCTATCTATCTATCTATCTATCTATCTATCTATCTATCTATCTATCTATCTATCTATCTATCTATCTATCTATCTATCTATCTATCTATCTATCTATCTACCTATCTATCTATCTATCTACCTATATATATATCTATCTATCTATCTATCTATCTATCTATCTATCAATCTATCAATCTATCAATCTATCTATCTCCTTATCTATCTATCTATCTATCTATCTATCTATCTATCTATCTATCTATCTATCTATCTATCTATCTATGTATCTATCTATGTAACTGAATCTTTCAATGCGATTTTCACCCACTTAAAATAATTGGATCGACTTGAAATGTTGTATACTTCTAAAGGACCCGTGACAATACAATAATTAATTTATTTCATAAATTCCTGGCCAGAATCATCAGAAAATCAATAAAAGTGTCTTTGTAATTATGTAACGGAATCTTTGAACACGATTTTCACCCACTTAGAAACATAAGATAGACTTGAAACTTTGTATACTTGTATAGGACCCGTGACAATACAATAATTTCATATTTATTTTCTAAAATCCTTGCCAGAATCATCAGAAAATAAAAAAGCTCTCTTTGTATTTATGTAACGGAATCTTTGAACACGATTTTCAACCACTTAGAAACATTGGATCGACTTGAAACTTTGTATACTTATAAAGGACCCGGGACACTACAATAATTTCATATTTATTTTCTAAAATCCTGGCCAGAATTATCAAAAATAAAAAAAATTAAAACTGGTATAATAGGTTGCGGACTTGTAGACTTCTTACTCAATCGTTGTAAGAGCTCAGTTGGTAGAGCGTGGAGCTAGTGTAATATGATTCCAATAATGCATAGATCGCTCGTTCAAATCCGGCTGGGAGGATTTTTTTTAGAAGATTATTAATTTTAGCTCATACTACAATGGTATCGAATTTAAAGATACTTACATTTTTATCTTATTCTGTAAAATATTAAAACTAAAAAATAAAATATAAATAATAGTTTTAAAAAACTAAAACAACACGCTTTATTAGAAAACCGAACTCAAAAATTAAAAATAAATTTAATTTCCAACACGCTTGGGATAAATTTAAAGTGGTTAACAAAAAATCATCGCCAACAAATATAGAATAAAACTAGAATTATCAACAAAAAGAAAATAATTTTACCATCAAAAGTGTGGGGTGCTTTTTATGATTTTTACATTTTCTTCTTAGAGACTCTACATTTACCAATATCTGTTTATTATCAAATATATTAACTGATATAGTGCACCCCACGCTTTTGATGGTAAAATTATTTTCTTTTTGTTGATAACTCTAGTTTTATTCTATATGTGTTGGAGATGATTTTTTGTTGACCACTTTAAATTTATCCCAAGCGTGTTGGAAATTAAAATTAATTTTCATTTTTGAATTCGGCTCTCTAATAAAGCGTGTTGTTGTTTTTTAAAACCATTATTTATTCTGTGTCAGTCCACAGCAGTGGTCTCGAGGTAGCGTGCTGCCGTGTCACGCAGCGAGGCCGGGTTCGATTCCCGGTCGGGACAGGCTCCTGGGTGAGGTTTTTTCGGGGTTTTTCCTCACCTATAAGACAAATGTCAGGAAGCCTAGGGCCCAACGGTCCCAGAAAATCATCCTGTCAACATAATCATTGCCATCATCATCCTTCACCGGTGTGGAAAGCAACGGGAGGCTACCATATCTATAATTCCCTAGTAAAAGTTGCAAAGCATAGCATGGAAATGCTATGATTGCAGTGAAAGGCCTGCCATCGGGTAGAATAACTATGGATGGATTTATGTGTCAATTTGAACTAAAAGACAGTTAGGGGAAGCATTTAAATATATTCAGGAAAAAGATTGCAGTAAACGAAGCAGCCATACTTGTTGATTTCTCAGAACATTATACCTACAAAGAACAAAATGAGATCCAGGCAGGTGATTGGAAAAATTAGCATATCGCAATATTAACTGCTGTTGCCTAGTTTAGATGGAAGGTGACAGAGAAGTTCAGAAGAAATACTTTGTTCTAGTGTCAGGTTATGTGACACATAGCAAGTGGCTACAGATGTTTCCGAAAGAAAGGTGTTTTTTTTACTATAGTGGATTCTTCCGGAACTTGAGGTGATAAAAAAATTCAGTTGGAGCAGCAGGTAATAGAAATGGGCCTATACATTTAGCAATGTGACACTGCTTACTTGCATATTTGAATTTTGACATAAAGTGGAATTTCTTTGAATCGTACAATGGAAAGGTGGCTATAGATGCGATTGTTGGCCAAGTAAAAAGGATGGCACGAATATATGAAAACTCAGGAAAAAAGATACAAAATGGTGCAGAATTATGTAATGTGAGCTGTAAAACCAACCAAATAACTGAAGTCACAAAATGATATAGAAGAAGGAAATAATTTTTTAGAAAAACAATTTGAATATCTTGCATCTATCGCAGACTCATTGCGTATACAACGTGAAAGCGTTGAACTATATGTTACAGAGTATGCACCTGTCAAACAATCAGAGCAACAAATTCATAAATTCGTGTGTTAAAAAACTGAATGCCGTGACAGGCCTAGATAGCCCTTGGCTGCTAATCTCACATCCAAGTATATCAATCACAGAGGTGGACATGTGGTCAGCATGTCGGATACTCCTGCCGTTATGGCTGATTTTCTAGACTGCAACCGCTAAATAATGTAGCTGCCCAAATTCTTCATGATTCTGGGCAGACATCAATCCCATTGTGGCCGAAATTTCATGAGAATATTTATTCTCTCATGGGGCTCGAATCAGTGCTCTCTATTGAGACATCTTGATTGAAACCATTCAGTTACAGCGTGGGACTCCATGCGTGACTGGAAACATTATTTTTATTAATTGGTCAAGTCACGTTAGCGGTGAAATGTTTATATAAGCGATCTGATACATCGATGTTATGATGTGAGTCATCGGAGTTATGTTTTTATGGTTGTTTAAAAGTAGAATTTCCTACGTCAGCAATTGTTTACTAACTACAGCTTACTCATGAGATTTACGATAATTTCGTTTGAAAGTACATGCACTCGGATAAATAACTAACTTATTAAGAATGTGTATATATTCTGGAAAGCTTGCACGTTTTATTTCCAAGTGCGACAGGCCTAGAAAACCCTTGGTCTACCACCCAACAGCTGGCCTCACGTGCACATGTGTTAATCACAGAAATTGACGATCATAAGGCAGTGTAGAGGTAACATGTGGTCAGCATGTCGGCTCACCCAGCCGTTATAGTTGGTCTTATCAACCTGGAGTTGTTACATATTGTACCTACCCAAATGCTTGACGATGCTGGGTGGGCACCGGTCACATACTGGCCCAAATTCAATGAGAAAATGTCTTCCCTCATGGTGACTCGAACCAGCGCAAGTTACATAGCACTGCGCCAAAGCTTCTTGCCTTAACCACTCGGATATGGCGCCGAACTAAATTGTAATGAGGTATTACACATACACACATGCATACAAGTTTAGTAGGCATATTTAACAATAGAGAAGACTCTTTGATATTAAGTATTTAATAGTATCGTTATTTTACATAATTTAAAATGGCACATGGCAAGCGAGTTCATTTAATTACATTATTGATTTAAATTAATATTTATTTTACAGCAAAATTAAATTTAACAATTTTTGTAGAATTGATAAAGTATTTGCAGTTCTTTATTAATCTATGTTACCGAAGCTGTTTATCTAGTTTCATAGTATTATATTACATTTGTGTAATATTTGCATTTTTAAATTATAAATAAAAATCAGATGTCAGTCACAAAATGATGTCAGTAAGTCACACATCACATATAGGCCATAACATCGGTATTAATTGTGATTTAGGTTTATTTTTTTCCGTAAAAATATAATTTGAAACGTGCCCTCCAAATGATATTTTGGAAAATTGAATTAAAGATCACATTTCTGAGAATTACGTAGATGAACATGTTAAGCTGCATGATGAGTTGACATTTATGTCAGTCAGTCACACATATTTTGATAGATAATAAATAACACTTTTTTCTTCAGAAGTTGTATATTTATGTACAATCTTAATCAGACAATTTTCCTCTATCATATCACGTATATAACACCTCTAATTTCAACCAATTGCAATATTTATGAAAGCATTTTCCAGCAAAAGTTTATTGTAAAGTCAGTCAGTCACGTATGGAATTGCTCAAAATTAAGAATCCAAGTTGTGAAAACTTGCTTTCGTTTCAGATGTGTCTTGCTCGGCTGTCAATGGAAGGAGATGTCGATGAATAAACAAAAATTAAACTCGTCTATAAGGTTATAAATGCAAACAAAACACAACGAAACTGTCATTTAGCATCATAGAGTTTATATTTTTGTTATCTGTGATCGACTCGCATTGCCCCTTCCCTCGCGCTACGCATAGAGTTACTGTTTAACTAAGTTGTTTAAGGATGTCCAATGTTTTGTTTGAAACGTGAAATTGACAACAACAACAACAACAGTTGGCTAACAATGAAGTTTGTTTCAAATTAGTTTCTATATTCGTACGTCTTTTGTCGTCATTTAGTGTTTTAATGCACTTTATAGAACACACGTTGCATAAATCTCATCTTGAAACTACAAACAAGTGTATATCGTTATCAATAAAAATATGAATATAATTTTATATAATGTAAATGGACAACTGATAACAAATGAGAAAAATTTTGAATAAGTGTAATTACCAAAAACAATAATTACTAGAAGGAATAAACGGTAGGTGTACAAATAAATTGAACATATGCTCAATTCTGTAAATGCGTGACATTATGTATTACTTGAACTCTTGTCGTCGCAACACTCTCTCGAAAAAAATTGAACTGAAAATATAATAAAACTGTTATTCTTCCAGTCATATTATAGGGATGCGAAACGTGGACTTTTACTTTAAGGAACGAGAAGAGATTACGAGTGTCTGACTTTAAACCTGTTAGGACAAAGAGAGGCGCCACGGTATATATTGACCGCGTGGCTACTTTATAGACCTGACCTTTTATGTATTACTCTAATAAATAGACTTAAAACTGAAAATCCTGAATCCAATCTAACTTCTGAAACATCCAAAAAGAACAAATATAGAAATTGTTTTAAAAAATGTCTTATATAAATTAATAGATCTCAAAATATCTTTCGAATGACCTCAAATCAATTAGAAATATGTTAAATAATATCCATGCGCAACAGGTCAAGAAGGCCTTTGCCCTTTCAGTCACATCCAGGTATATCAGTCCACAGATTGGACACACCTGCTCTAGGCAGTACAGTGTCGGGTCCCCCCCCCCCAGGTGTTACAGCTGGAACCTCTCGGTGTTCAGTCCCACACTCCATGACAGAACTTTTTCTCCACTCACCACGAGGACTAACTCAGCTACAGTGCGGTACCAGGAATAAGTAACTAACTGATTGGGATTATTGAACCCGTAGGTTTATGTCTGCGCGCACATAAGCTTTCCATACATCCCTATCTCGAGCTAATGTTTTCCAATCATCCCGTATATATTCCACTTCTCTCAAATAATAGTCAATATAATTCTCGAACCTCATTCTTGGCCTGCCTACTGAACCGCTTCCCTCTGGTTTTCTTACAAGAAGTTTCCATGTCCATCTCCCATTCCCCATTCGTGCCACATGCCCTGCCCATCGTAGATTTAACTCTTCTTACTTATTATATCTGGTTTCCTGTAAAGATCATGTAGCTCACTGTTAAGCAGTCTTCTCCATTCGCCTGTGTTTTCATGTGAAATGCTCCAAACTATGGGAATAATTAACAAAGTTACGACACTCGCTATGAACGTGTTTTGTATAATTACATAGTTAACACGGCTTAATGACGTCAAAACTTATTTCACGTAAATTTATAATCACTTTCTTTTTTTTTTTAATCTTCACTAAGTTCTTTCCTCTGCTTCATTTTGGACTCCCCTGAAGGGAATACATGCTCATTGTGTATTAACTCCAAGTCTGTTACATGAAATCTCCAATAGTCAATACTTGTAAACCTCAGTTTAGGTTACGTGATAAAGTATCTGAAAGAGGATCCTTAATTGGAAGAAAAACTAATGGAAGAGGAAGTGGAGACTACAGAACGGTTGGATAGATGGACCGTTGAGGAGAAGTATGGAAGGAAGAAATTTGAGGGAAGAAAATGCCTTTGGATAGGTAGGAACGTCTGTCGACAAATAAATTTGGGTTGAAGAAGAAACACTGTATTGTGGAATATTCTTAAACGACATCAGTCGTTCTCAACTAAATTAAATTTATATTTGAAAAAATTGGGTCAACAGAAATTTTAAATGTAGTTGTGGGAGAGACTGATGTATCACGGTCCTTATTTTACTATTTTTGATTGAAAATATCCGAGTTATTTTTGTATATTATTTTAATGTTTTAACATCTATATGGCAACACATGGCCATTTATATTAAAATAGGCATAACGGTATATTTATAATGAAAAATAGGTCCATCGATGTGGTCTCAGGTAGTGTCGCAGCGGATCACGGTTCGATTCCAGGGTATATGTTTATTTTTTCAGGGTTTTCCTCAAATGTCACGAACGTTTTAGGTACAATCAGTTATTGAACATCATCATCATTATAATGAATGTGTGTGTTTCTCCATAACGTTGTGTTCTCTTGGAGGAGGTCCTGACATTACTTATTCAGAAAAACCCTCCACGTCCTCGTGCCATAATACAATTATGTGTGATCCGTTTCCCGACAGGTCGTGTGCCCTCAATAAAATGTAATACAACTAATAATCTACCGAAGACAAAATTATAGAAACATTATAATAGGATGAATTATTAAGGTTTAAAAACTGAAATTTACAGGTTGCAGGCCTTCATAATTGAAGCATTTTGAAAATTCATAACTCTAGAAGTAAAAATAACATAGTTTACAACAAGGTGAGAATGGTTCCACTTGTTCTTCTAAGAATCTAAATACCAATAAAAAATAAAGCATCTATTATTTTTCCAATAGGCTGTAATTATCATTTTTATGTAGCCATATTGTTTAACTTTTTAATTTCACAGACTCTAATTTACTGAGTACGTCTACAGGCTAATTATTTAATCCACTTCTGATGTTTTTTAATGGAAGATCTTTTACACGTTAACAATTTAACAATGAACTTAATTTGTGGACAGTTGTAAGTAAAAGAATAGAAAAAAGTAGCTACTTAGGTCACATAAAAAATATGATATATAAATAATTTTGGAAGGTAAAATATGCTACATTAATGAAATAGAGAAGGAACGATATTTACAAATGTAATTATCGTTGGAAGTAAAGAAAAGCCTGGACGATATAAAATATTGTTACAATATCGTATCAACACACAAAAGTACTTATACCCAAGTACATATAACACGTTATGCTACTCGCCCAACTCCTTTCATCATGTTACTAGTTGTTGTGCTAGTTATACGAGTGAAGAAAAGTAATGCATCAATTTATGTTACAACGAAGTACTATTATCCTCAATAGAAAACATGACCTTTTCTTTAGCAATTCATTATACGCATTCAGTACTTGTTTTCATATTTCTCCAGTCGGCTGCTGGCCTCACATCCACATGTGTAAATCACAGAGGCAGGCGAACATCTAGCTAGTGTAGGGGTGACATGTGGTCAGCATGTCGGATCCCACAGCCGTCATAACCGGTTTTCTGAACATATAGCTGCAACTTAATGTAGCTGCCCAAATGCCTCACGATGCTGGATGTGCACCTGTTCCATACTGTGCGATATTCCATGAGAAAATATCTTACTCCATGGGGACTCAAACCAGCTGTTCACCAAGGCGCCTTACCTTAAACCACTCGGCGCGACTGTTTACTTGTGTTGAAGCATCTGATGAAGGACACTAGTGGGGTCTAAAAGGAGCGAGAGTCAGGAATATTCACGATAAAAATTCTAATAAAATATTTATCTATAATACATAACAAGTATGAAGCTAAAATAATTACGCACAATGTGGCCTATTTAAATACAAATATAAGCTAAAGTAAACTAAACAAATGCAATTTCCAAGCGCAGTTGCTCCAAACATAAGGTAGGCATTATGCCAATTGATATGTTATGGGAACATTCAGACTATAACCTACAAATCAAGTATCAAACCTAATTTAACAATTTGTCCTTTAAAAGGAGATTTATCGAATGTAAAGCTATAATCTACATATTCCTCATTATTTGCTTATCTGGTTGGAGTCCAGTGCCTGCTGTGCCTCTTCCAGTTGTAACGTAAACAATCCAGATGTATGACTGAATTTCCATTCATCGAATAATGGTTTTAACTCTAAGCGCTCAAACACAACAAATATACATCCAGCACATGTCTATATAAGTTAAATGGAGGAATCTTAAATTGTAATAGATTAAATGAGCACTGTTATATCCTTAACGCATGCGAAATGCAGAACACGTTCGGATTTCAGTTGTTTTAAAATGACCCCCTTCAGTAGAATTTCTTAAAACATAGAAAAAGAAACAATTTGAAAGGCGGAGAGAAACAAATTATTTTCAATGCTGTCAAATAGTTTAGTAAAAAACCCAATATTAGCCATTGAGGATGTGGTGAAAATATCAGAATTTACAGGTGAGTTACCATAGAGCATATATTCTGCTCATAATGATATTACAAATAAAGGATATGTATCGACATCATGGAAAAAACAATGTCTGATTATGTAGACATATATGTCATGTTTTTTCATAAATAAATAGGAAATGAATGTTCATAATTATTCGTACCATATTACTTATATTATACAGTCTTCAAATACTAAGAACAATGTTTATATCGGTGACATTTTCTTACACGATTCAGTCATATGGCGGGTAAAATTAGCACCACGGTTCCCCCAATATACAAAGCAATACCTTATGCAAGTTTGTTTACAGTACAACTGTAACTTAGCTCGGATACAGTACAGCCTAATGTTACATAATTCAGAATGCAACACCAAGTCCAACCACATTGTACGATGTATTTAATTAAATTAAGTTCATTAAGAAAAAAGCCAGTCTGCAGCCGACATTTGGTGAGTTAAGAGGTCGAAGAGCACGCAGAATCTCCTGAGGATGTCTACCGCAGTAGTAGACGAAACGTTGAGTGTTAATAAAACCAGACCATGGCCATTTAGCCCGAAAGACATAAAATACATGAATCAAAATACCTGCCGTGAAAGTCTACAATTTTACTAAAAGAATAAAATTGAGGTTAGGGTGAGTTACTTCTTACAGAAAGACTCGGAAGTCAAAAACAAACTGGGAAGTAATGTTAGTTAAGCAATTCTGGGAAAAACTGCACTTAAACTAACAACGAATATTTTGAAAGTCCTAGAGAACTACAGTGCGCATGCGCCAGATTTTATAGAGGCAGTGATAACCCACCATCGAACCGCATATCGATTATCATCCTCGATTATTATTGATAGCTTATGCTAGGTGTCAGCATGTCGCTATGAAATTTATATCAGCAATCTTTGCAATAAATCCCGAAATCTATTTAAAAAATATATAAATAGTATTAAAATTATCAAATGTTTATTAAAAATGAGTGTACACCTATCACTCCCTAATGCTATTCCATCCAGCGATAACCAAAAACAGCGATAGAAATATCATAGACTAAGTAATATACTCTGTGTAGAAAATTTTTTGATTCCAACTTTCGGGGCATTCAATTTTACCCTATTAACCAAATTATATTCTGAATTGTAGAGCATCGTGAGGAATTTGGATAGCTACAATAAGCAGCAACTCCGTGTTGAAAAAGAAACAAATATAACGGCTGTGCGACCCTACATGCCGAGCACTTTTTACCTCTACACAGGCTCGATTATTGTGATTAACACATGTTGATGTGAGGCCAGCAGCCGGCTGGTAGGCTAAGCGCCTGAATTGAAAGGCTACCGTAAAGAAGGCATATAACTCAATAAGCTTTTAGTATATGTCGATCCTATAGGCGATAACGAGGCACGTTGTACTGAGTAGCACCACCCGTTAGACCTATATAATGCAAATGGACAGTGATAACAAATTGTGGAGATTCTGAAGAAGTGACTGAAATCAAGTTCCGGAACAATAATAATAATTACAAATACACAAATAGCTACAAACAGGAATGAGGTGCACAAAGAAATTAAACATAACCTCAATTCTGGGAACGCGTGTTATTACACATTGCAGGAACTCTTGTCGTTCCATCTTATCTAAAAAACATAAAAATATATGAAACGGTTATGCTTACCGTTATATTGTATATATGCGGACATGGATTCTCGCATTAAGGGAGAAGAAAATATTACGAGTATGTGAAATGAATGAACTTGCAAAAAATGTTTCACCTAAGACAGATGAACAGGTGAATGGAGAAGACTGCGTAAGCTCCATGAAGTGTACGAGAAATTAGATCTAATAAACACAGTTAAATCTCGTAAACATGGGCAGGACATGTGGCATGAAGGGGATCAAAGAGGAACATGGAAACTCCTTGTGGAAAACAAGAGGCAAAGAGCCAGTAGGTAGACGACAGAATAGCATTAACTCAGGTAAATTATACTGGGGATCATTGCAACGGATTATCTGAGAAAAGAAATGTATGTCGATGCCTCCTATAATTTCAAAAGACGAAAACTTTTCACAGTCAAATATGGGAGATTATTGTGAACGTTGACGACTATATGAAAGAGGAACGAAAAGAAAATGAACCATTTTCACCCGTGCATTTTAAACAAGTGATAAAAATTCAAGCAATTAACACGGAAAACTACATAAAATGGTTATGTACCATGATGATTCTAAATTTACCCCCATACTCTAAGTTGTTGAAAACGTTTCGTACCATAAGACATAATTAAATAAAGTACCAACATCAAATTCCTTTAAAAGATATATATGCGAGTCTGGTTAATTGAACATAATATTAATTTTGACTATTTAACTCATGCTCCAAATGGAAGTCAATGACCAATCACATTTCAATTAATTTTGATTTACACAATCACAGTCGTTTTACACCTCGACTTTATCAATTTAATTTTATCACTTTAAAATCAAGCTCCTCCTTTTTAACATCCTGAATAGGTGAGAGCATTATTTTGCACTGACTGACTCTCTAAGAAATACGTTGAATATATATTTATATATTAAGATGTAAGAATCCAACAATGTAAGTAGCTCCCTGATTGTATATATTGTGCACGGACGTAACCAGATTCTGCTTGCGGGATATAATAAAAAATAAATATAAAGCATGTAATAAGAAACCACTGTTTGCACTTTCTTAAACGTATTATTTCCCAGCTATTTACGTTCCAGAAATATATAATTGACATATTTACGTCATAGGACATCAGAAATTAATTAATAACCTATAATGTTGGTTATAAACAGTATGGTGAATTTTATTTTTTCTCCACTATGGAGCTTTCTTACAATATTGCGATTATTTGGCAATAAATAATATGATCTGGTTGTAGTGATGAACAAATGAAATATTTGTTTTCAAACATTGTCGTTTACGTTAAATATATAAATATTTAAAAAAATAACAATATTTAAATAATGATTTGTGAGTAAATGGCTTAATTTTATTCGTTAAATAGTCCTAAGAAATTCCACTCTTAATTTCCGAATTCTCTAGATAAATTCACTCGTCACTTCGTGACATCGGGAATTTATCGATAATTTGGAAATCACTCGTTGCATTACTTACAATAAAAATGATACTAAAACATATTTATATGATTTAATCTCAGCAAATAAAGCAACGCACAAAACCTACATAATCGATACAATACGTATTAGCCGAAAATAACCATACAGTTTTGAGATTTACATCTTATCATCCCGATTTAAATACCATTGAACTAAAGTGGAGAGATGTATAACAGTGAGTTGGTGGTAAGAATTAAAGATGTTGAAATGATTTGAACAAATTGGTAAAGAGGAATGGGGGAAAATGTGTGTAATAAAGTGGAAGACAACAAACGTGAGTACTGGGAGAAAGATGGAATCCTGGAAGAACGAATTGAAAAAATTATAATTGACAATGGTGTGGAGAGCAGCGATGAGGAGAGTTAACATGAAACTGACCAAACGGAATGTGAAGATAATCTGTCAGGTGTTGAAGAACTGGAAGACTATGGTTTAAATTCATATATACGGTATGAATATACTTCCTCCATGGATAAAGATGACCGTATATCAATTAATTTTTAATGTGAGATTATAAAAATGTATGTCAGTGACTGTACTTACATTCGCTAGAGAGCAGCTAGAGAGGGAGTTAGCAATGACGTGTGGTCATACTTCCTATTGGCTGAAATCTACATCTGATACATACGAGACTCGCATCTAAGCCCCCATTACAATTTTTCATTGTTCACGAACTATTACTAGGGTTATATTCTGATATTCAGGCGCCTTCAGTGCGACAAGACATCGTTACCCAAGTGAGCTCTATGCACTTTTTAAGGCTGATTGTGTTTAATTTAAAAAAGTACAGATAATTTAATTTAGGGACTTATATTGATTTTAGAAATGCCTTTCAGAGAGTAAATTGTTACAAACTAAGGAAGATATTATAAAACAAGTTGAGACAGTTACATTACTTACAGCAACTAAACAACATCATCTTCAATATTCAGTAACACAAATTGGACGGTGTTATGCAAAAACCGGGTATGTACCATCATCTAAGTTCCGAGAAAAATACGTTTAAAGTTTTTTTTAACTCTAGCAAGAGCTATTTAATTATATGTGACTTGATAATCACTTATATGATAATACAGTTCGTACTGATTGGTACTGTATCAGTAAAAACAGTGTATATTTATTCTAATGGTCAATATTTCAATACTACATTTAGATGTAATGAGAATGATGTGATAATCGTTCTGCATCAATCAGTTAAGCGCCACTAGTTGGTGTTTACACTGTCGATGCGTATTAGTGTGGGGTATTTTATTATGTATCAATCAACCAAGCGACAAGGGAATACGTATGTAAAATAATATATCACAATGTTAGTAGTGCTTGTTTGCACAATTGATATCTTGTTTTGTAATATCCATACGTATTACATTGTGAAATGTGTGCGTTAAATATATATATATATATATATATATATATATAAATATATAAATCCAATTCATGCCGGACTGGTCGAAGGTGATAAGCCAGACGAAAAAAGTACCTTGGTCGAAAGAGTGACGATCTTTTACCGTAAAAATACAACCGTAAAGAAATGCGGACATGGGTTCAACTGGGGTAAAATTTTCCGGAGGTCAAATAGTCCCCCATTCGGTTCTCCGGGCGGGGACTACTTCAGGGATCCCATGCCAAAGGCTCAAACACAGGGACATGTTCCTAGGAACATGGAATGTTAGGACTTTATACAATAGTGGGGCACTAGAGATATTAACGCGGGAATTAGATAAATCGCCCTTGGATATAGTCACTTTACAGGAAGTTAGGTGGCCAGGAGAAGGTAGTCAGGAATCAGGAAGCTTTACATTATACTGCAGGGGTGCAGAAAAACCTGCATTTGGAACGGGTTTTTTAGTCAGAAGAAGGATCCTATCCGCTATCCGAGATATTAAGTTTGTAGTGATAGGATATCATACATAATTCTAAAGGGTAAACATCATTATTTTATAATTGCAAATGTACATGCCCCCACAGAAGATAAAGAAGACAAGTTCAAGGATGAGTTCTATGAAGAATTAGAATGCTTATTTGATAGCCTTTCACGATATCATACGAAAATTAACTTAGGAGATTTTAATGCAAAGGTGGGGCGGGAAGATATATTCAAACAAACAATAGGCAAATTCAGTCTTCATGAAGATAGTAACGACAACGGGGTTAGATTAGTCACATTTGCAACATCGAAGAATCTCATTGTTAAGAGCACAACATTTCAGCATAAGAATAATCATGAATACACGTGGACGTTCCCATTCTGTAAAATTTGAATTAAAAAACTTGAAAAATGATGAAATGCGGCAAGAATACCAAATCAAAATTGCTAATAGATTTAAAGTACTGGAATCTTCAGATGACAATGTGGCAAACGAAGAAGAAACTGATATAAATAAAGAATGGGAGGCTATAAGAGATACTATTAAATCGTTAGCATCAGAAAGCATTGGTTGTTCAAAAAAGAGGCAAAACAAGAAATGGTTTGATGAGGAATGTGCTGACATTGTAAAGAAAAGAAAGGTAGCAACAATGAAATGGTTACACGAGCCAAATAAGGTAAATTTAGAGCAATTGGGTAGTATTAGACGGGAAACCACCAAGTTACTAAAGAGTAAAAAGAAGAAATATTTGAGAGAGAATATTAATGATCTTGAAATAAATGTAAAAAACAGGAACATTAGAGAATTATATCAGCGAATTAGTATAGAGAAGAAAGGGTTTCAGGCTAGAACAAACATAATTCGGAATTAAAATGGGGATATGTTTGCAGATTCCTGGAGTATATTAAGTAGATGGAAAAGTTACTTTAATCAGCTATTAATTGTACATACAGAACAGGACATTGAGGAGGATAATTTACAGACAGCAGAAACGCTAGCCACAGAGCCAAGTGCATTAGAGTTTGAAATGTCGATTGAAAAATTGAAGATGTATAAAGCATCAGGTTTAGATGAGATCCCAGCAGAACTGATAAAATCCGGGGGAGAAATAATTGATGGACAAGATATGCTGGTTGCTTAGTATGATTTGGGAAAAAGAAGCTCTTCCAGATGAATGGAAGGAATCAATTATCGTACCAATTCATAAGAAAGGAGATAAAACTGATTGCAACAGCTACAGGGGCATCTGATTACTTTCAACTTCGTATAAAATTCTAACAAATATATTAGTAAGCAGACTTACTCACTATATAGATGACATTCTAGGAGATCATTAATATGCACTTAGAAGAAACAGGTCTACAACAGATCAGATTTTTAGTATAAGACAGATTTTAGAAAAGATATGGGAATATAATAGTACTGTACATCAACTATATGTAGACTTCAAAAAAACATATGATTCAATTAAGAGGGAGAATAGTTGAATGCAGGCTTTCACGGCCGGTAATCGTAATGTTGAGTGATTCCGGGTTATGTGGCCGTGGTCCATAGTTGGTGTTGATACCAGACCTTTCGCCCTCAACTGCGGAGGGCATCTTCAGTGGCGAGTGCTTCTATGCGTGTTTCCTGGTCGGAAGATCTACTTAGAATGAGCGCTGTGGACGTAGAGGACGTTTTATTAGTGGTGGGTGCAGGGTGAGTGGGCGTGGCTCTTGCTGATTGGCTAATAGTCGTCTCCTTGTTGTCACTGGTGTTAATGCATTTATTTTCTAGTGTATGAAACCAGGCCTTAGACAGTTTGATACCTTCTTCTTTTCTGTTAATATTTCCCTTATGCTTGTGTATTTCTATAGCCTCTCGGTATAATCTAGGGAAATAGTAGGAAGTTGTGGCTAAAACTTGTGTATCGTCGAATAGAATCTGGTGTCCATTCGTAATGGCATGTTCTGCTACAGCTGATTTATCCATTTCTCCTTGTCTGCAGTTTCTTTTATGTTCTGATAAACGGGTGGCTATACTTCTTTTCGTGGTCCCTATATATGATTTACCACACGAACAAGGAAGTCGATATACGCCGCAAGTGGAGAGAGGTGGCCGAGGATCCTTAGCTGAGCGAAGGCAGTCTTCTATTTTTCTTGTAGGTCTGTAAACTGTTTTTATGTTGTATTTTCGTAGGAGTTTTCCGATACGATCTGTGACTCTTTGTACATATGGTAAGTAGGCTATGCTGGTTGAGGGTGTGTTATCCATTCTGACGTGCTGTCTTCGTGGATGTATGGTTTGTCTTATTTCCTTGGATGTGTAGCCATTTTTCTGGAAACAATTGAACAGATGGTGTTGTTCTTGTTTAAGGTGTTGTGGTTGGCATAACTTAGTCGCTCTGTCGAACAGTGTCTTAATGACACCTCGCTTTTGTCTTGGATGGTGGTTAGAGTCTTTCTGCAGATATCGGTCTGTGTGTGTAGGTTTTCTGTAAACTGTATGTTGAATTTCCCCATTGCCAGTCCTTATTATTTGAACATCCAGGAAAGCAAGTCTTCCATTATCTTCTTTTTCCATTGTGAACTGTATTTGGTTGTGTCTGCTGTTAAGGTGATGAAGGAAACGTTCCAATTCTTCACTGCCATGTCTCCATACTACGAATGTGTCATCAACATAGCGAAACCAATGTTTTGGAGACTTGGGAGCTGTTTTTAGTGCTTCTTCTTCTAATTTCTCCATGAAAAAATTCGCTACTACTGGGCTTAGAGGACTGCCCATGGCTACTCCGTCGGTCTGTTCATAGTAGCTGTTGTTCCATTGGAAGTAAGTAGTAGTTAGTACATGCCTGAATAAATTGGATATTTCTTCTGTGAAAATCTGTCTAATGTAGTCCATGGTCTCATTTACCGGCACCATGGTGTAAAGGGAAACCACATCGAAGCTAACCAGTATATCTTGAGATGTTACGTTTATATTCCGTAGTCGCTCAATGAAATGTGTCGAGTCTCTGATGTAGCTGTCCGTTTTTCCAAGGAGTGGTTTCAGAAGTCCTGTAAGATGCTTTGCCAGTAAGTAGGTCGGGGACTTTTAGATCTAAAAAAAGCCCATCGCATATACGACCGTACTGAACGTGCTCTACTCAGAGAACGCATCCAACAAACACGGAAGGAGTTAGCAACTAACGACGCAGAACTCTTTACACTTCACATAACAATCAGTAACAGCATTCCTTACCATTATTGGAACAAGATCGACAGCATTACATACAACTCAAGTGAAGCAACCATGTTAAAGTCTACTAGAACGCAGATGAAGAAATTCGACTTTCTAAAAATGCAATCGCGACCCTTACAGCAATCAGTCGGTCTACAACATTCCGTAACAAACCTGTCATCACGCACGCTGTCAACTGAAGAAACATCTGTACTATCAAAAGGAGGCAACTACGCCATCACACCCACATCAATGCCAGTAGAGGATATTATCTCTAACATCGAGGCAAGCATCAAGAATTTCCCCTTGCAAACAACTGATGATATTCGTTATGAAGCTGCAAGAATGCTCCGTCGCGCCCAACCACCGAAAAGCAATTTAACTAAGAACGAGAGACTAGCGCTAAAAACTTTAAATAATGATAATAATATCACCATTTTACCAGCCGATAAAGGAAACTCTACAGTTGTTATGAATACACACGAATACAAAGAGAAAATAATAGAGATTCTGACACCAGAAACATACAAACCTATCAAGCGAGACCCTACATCCGGCATTCTTCGAAAAAACCAACAATCTTATCAAGCAATCGTCCTTGCCAGAAGAAATTAAGAAGAAATTACGCGTATCCGAAGCTCAACCTCCAAGACTCTATGGTCTTCCAAAAATACACAAGAACAACATTCCACTCCGGCCAATTGTCAGTGCCATCGGTTCCCCGACCTACTTACTGGCAAAGCATCTTACAGGACTTCTGAAACCACGCCTTGGAAAAACGGACAGCTACATCAGAGACTCGACCACATTTCATTGTAGAGACTACGGAATATAAACGTAACATCTCAAGATATACTGTGTTAGCTTCGATGTGTTTTTACCCTGGACACCATGTGTGCCGTAAAATGATACCATGGACTACATTAGAAAAAACCTATTTTCACAGAAGAAATATCCAATATTATATCAGGCATGTACCTACACTACCTACTTACTTCCAATGGAAAACAAAACACTACTATGAACCAGACCGACGAAGTAGCCATGGGCAGTCCTCTAAGCCCAGTAGTTTTTTAAGGGTAAGTAGCGAATTTTGTCATGGAGGAACATTAGAAGAAGAAGCACTATAAAAAAGCTCCCAAGTCTCCAAAACATTGGTTTCGCTATGTTGATGACACATTCGTTAGTATGGGGACATGGCAGTGAAAGAATTGGAACGTTTCCTTCAACACCCTTAACAGCAGACACAACCAAATACAGTTCACAATGTCCAAAGAAGATAATGGAAGAACTTGCTTTCACGGGATGTTCAAATAATAAGGTCGTCGTGGCCATGGGGAAATCCAACATACAGTTTACAGAAAACCTACACACACATACCGATATGTGCAGAAAGACTCTACCCACACAATCCAGTACAAAAGCGAGGTGTCATTAAAGACACTGTTCGACAGGCCGTCTAGAGTTATGCCATCCACAACACCTTAAACAAGAACAGTCGCACCATCGTTTCATATGTTTTCCAGTGTCAAATGGCTACACATCCAAGGAAATAAGACAAACCATACATCCACGAAGACACACACGTCAGAATGTATAAACACACCCTCAACCAGCGTAGCCTACTTACCATCATGTACAAAGAGTCACAGATCGAGCGTCTAGGGCGAGTCCACTGCAGAAAGACTAAAGTGGCGAAGCAAACGTAAACAGTGAGGCCTGACAGGTGTAAGCCCTATGCTCAGAATGTACGAAGGAATCCCTAACACTCTCTTAATACTGTCTTCCGCTCATCTAATGCATCGCCTCGGCCACCTCTC
Source organism: Diploptera punctata (assembly GCA_030220185.1). Taxonomy (NCBI): domain Eukaryota; kingdom Metazoa; phylum Arthropoda; class Insecta; order Blattodea; family Blaberidae; genus Diploptera; species Diploptera punctata. The sequence goes on along the minus strand of JASPKZ010008704.1, from coordinate 167,062 downwards.
TCCACTTGCTGCGTATATCGACTCTCTTGTTTCTTGTGGTGTATCATATATAGGGACCCACTAAAAGAAGTATAGCCACCCGTTTATCAGAACATAAAAGAAACTGCAGACTAAGGAGAAATGGATAAATCAGCTGTAGTCATTAACCTGTCCATTAGCGAATGTACACCAGATTCTATTCGACGATACACAAGTTTTAGCCACAACTTCCTACTATTTCCCTAGATTATACCGAGAGGCTATAGAAATACACAAGCATAAGGGAAATATTAACAGAAAAGAAGAAGGTATCAAACTGTCTAAGGCCTGGTTTCATACACTAGAAAATAACTGCAATTAACACCATAAACATGACACCAGGAGACGACTATTAGCCAATCAAGCAAGAGCCACGCCCACCTCACCCTGCACCCACCACTAATAAAACGTCCCTCTACGTCCACAGCGCTCATTCTAATTAGATCTTCCGACATAGAACCACGCATAGTAAGCACTCGCCACTGACGATGCCGCCCTTCCGTCATGGTTGAGGGCGAAAGGTCTGGTCTCAACACCTAACTATGGACCTAGCGGGCCGACATAACCCGGAATCACTCAACATTACGAGGGAGAAGTTATATAGTAATCCTGCGGGAGTTCGGAATTCCTAAAAAGTTATTTAAGACTTATCCGAATCTGTCTAAATGGCAACAAGAGTAAGGGTTCGGGGGGGCAAACAAATTTCGGACACTTTTGAAAAATCCAGAATGGGTTGAAGCAACGGAGATGCAGCATATCTCCTCTACTATTTAATTGTTTACTAGAGCACGTTCATTTAAATCTTAGGGTCATGTAGGAAGGCTAACAACTCAATGGTTATTAATAAGCTGTTGGTTTATGCTGTATGATGTAGTATTGTTAACCGATAACGAAGAGATATTAAGGGACAATATGCACACACTATTGAGTAACACTAAGAAATAAGAATTAGGACTGGAAGTAAATATCAATAAAACTAAATATATGGCCACAGGTAGAAATACCTTATATAATGGAAACGGGCAGCTAATGAGAAATGAGGGGAGTTTTTGAGGAAGTGGCTGAATTCAAATAACCTAGGAACAATAATCACAAATAGGAATGAGATGCACAAATAACTTAAACATAGACTCCATTCTGGATATGCGTGCTATTATGCATTGCAGAGACTCTTGATGTCCTCAACTCCTTTCAAAATTACGTTAAACTGAAAATATATAAAACTCTTATTGTGTACCAGTTTATATTATATGGGTGTGAACATGGACACTTACTTTAAGGGAGGAAACGAGATTACAAGTATTTGAGAATAAATTACTTAATAAAATTTTTTGGACCAAAAAAGAATGAACATAGCAGGTGAATGGAGAAGACTAACATAACAATGAACTACATGGTCTTTATATGAAGCCAGATATAATAAGCAACAGTTAAGTCTCGTAGACAGGGCATGTTGCACGTATGGGGAATGAAAGACTTTCATGTAAGCTTTCTTATAGGAAAGCCAGCAGGGAAAGCGCCCAGTTGGTAGACCAAGAATGAGGCGAGAATAACATTAACTATGATTTGAGAGCTTTAGTCCGCGCGGTCATGAAACCGACGGGTACGTTAGTGCCAGTGAGTAAAGTAAGTAAGTAAGTAAGTAAGTATGTAAGTAAGTATATAAATCCAATGTATTCATACAATTATAACATACAAAAAAACACATACAAACGAAAAAAGCATGTTGTATACAATTTTGTAAAATAAATTTTTTCTACCTTGGGAGTAAAACATCGATAGACAATCATCAAATTTTACACTGATAACACGCACATGTAACTGTAAGCAGTTGGACAACAGTAAATAATACAAATAATTTATATTTATATATATATATATATATATTAATATTAAAATTTTCATTGATCAAAATTAGAAAGAGATACACGTTTTATTTCACAAAAAAATAGGAGAACGAATTTTACTAGGTGATGACCAGTGGACCTCCTAACACCCGTCGCCTCTGAATTGACAAGAGCCTGATTTTTTAAATATTTATGTTTATAAAATATGAGTGTATCGACTTGATGCGCGACACACGCACAGGGCAGCTCTTATAAACCATATCTACATTATTCTCAGCTCTGGATGTCGTTATAACAATACAACATCACACTGACTTGACAATCTTCACCGTTTATTGTAGCGCCAAAACCAACAATACTCATTTATGTCATCAATTGTATAAGAGCGGCAAACATTTGGCGTTAAGCTGAATGGTGATTAAAAAGTATTTTATGAAGATATAAGTTTCATAGCCGTTTGTTTGCTGAACACAGAAATCTCTGATAGCACTGATGGTGTTTACATTTTCTCTTTAATAATAAGGCTATGTATATATATTTGGCGCTAAAAGTGTGCGTACGCTTACTTTCAGGACACAGTGCAACAAATCACATTTCAATCTCTCTTTTTTAATGGCGCTTAGAGCCGGGTTGATGTAAAACGACCGCCGTCCAATTTTTAGTTGTTCGTATAGATGTGGTATAGGTTAGAATTCTTTTTTTAACTGATTCGTCGAGCTGCTTTGTCCTTTACTATTCCATATGTGATACGTGGTGTGGGATGTGTGAGTAATGTACAGCCGTAAGTTTGTTGTTATTGTGTTAACTTAGGAGATTCCACAAATACAATAGATGAAATTTTAAATTTAAATCGATAGGGAACTTTTCAACTATCGTTCAAATAATAATTTGATTAGTAAATTGATTTAAAAATGTTTAAAAATTCTTCTTGTGATAACTGTGACGTTAAGAAGCAACGACAACCTGAATGCGAAATTTCAAAAAAAAGCGTTAATATCTGAAAGGTGTATACTTTATCAATTGCAAATTTTATCAATTATATATTAGATGTATAAATTTATACAGTTTACCCTGTCAGGTAAATGTTTGCATTTATTTTCAAATGCCACATTTATCATAAGTTTAAATGTTTTTAATATAATATCACATGATTAATGATTTGTAATTTCTAAGCTTTCAGAAACTTTCTTTTTGACAAACTTTCCTTTTGACATTAAGTTTTGCCCGTGTCTTTAAAACTAAACTAAACTCAAAGGCGCACGAGCCTTGCCCTACCCAACCGACTGCTGGTCTCACATCCACTAGTGTCAATGTTCTTTCTTAAATCTTACTTCATGGATTTTAGGAAACTTAAAACCAGGAGTATTGTAGATTTCCTGCTTCATTAAACCTGTAGATACACAAGGTGTCAAGTTTCATGTTTCTCTGACCAGGTTCGCGTTTAGGTCATTTTTTCTGGCTACTTTCCCAGTAGAAAAGAAAGAAACAGTTCCTTATGTAACGAAGCTGTAGATGAAGAACAAGTTTCATCTACCTCCCCACACTGCAGCATGTTGAACTTCCCAATGGAAAGGTAAGTTTTTCACGCCAGCTGACTGAGACGCCAACTTTGAAATTGAAATTAAAAAAACTGGGTTGTGGAAACCATTCCAACTACACTGTTCCAGGTACTGTACTGACACTCGTGAGGCTGACCGTTTGTAATTTATTGTCACAGATATGGATTAGGAAGTAAAAATGTTGTTTTCTTTTCTGTGTTTCTTCTAATTTAATGATTTGAGGGAGATAAATTAATCAAGAAATGGTTTGAAGATACGGAGCTGAGATAGGTTTGTATGGAGACCCTTGTCGCCACGTGGCCAGTGAGTTATGGACGCAGATTTAACAAACACAAATGTGTTTGATTCGTACATATAGTGAATAAACACAAACACAATTCCAGTCCTCGCTTACTGACTCACTCTAGACTGCTTTTTGTGTCCAAGCAAGTTGGGAATTTTATAGAACAGAGATGAGCACAAGCACAGATAAACGTGTATTGTCCGATCATACATTTTTTCTTTAACCGTAAATATCCGCGGCTGGACATTTAAACAAGGAGCAATACATTCACAACACCCGACAGAGATAGGATTCGATTACCCAGTAATCTACCAATCAATTTCAATTTGTATCTGTTTAAATTATTTTTAAGAACGATATGCTGTAAAGCAGCGGTTCCCAACCATTTTCGACTCGCGTACACCTTGTACAAAGATCTGAGTTGAGTGAACCATTGACTTTTAAATATAAAATTTAATTCCAAGCAAAAGGTTTAATAACCTTAAATTAACTTAACCCTTAACGGTTAAAACCTACTCAGGGATTCGCGGTAAATATTAATTTATTGTTAACCCATTGGAGACACGTTTAAAGCGCCTAGCATGTTCACTGGGAACCCAATTAAATCTCCTCACCGCTACTCCGGCTGCGCTGGACTTTAAATCAGAATACAAAATACACATACTGTGTTCAATCACTTATGTTTTCAGATATTTTGTTTACCCCTGAATTTCCTTTAGTATCTTGTACTTTTACGAATAGCAAAGGAATACGGTTGCCTACCTGCTACCCTCTTTTGTGTGCATTGTAACGCGTTATGTTTTGTTATTTTCAAGGCTGTGAAAGTTGACAAACATTTCAAAAACCATCTTTATTGTAAGAGTTCTCGGACATTTGCCTCTAAAGTAAACACAAATCATCTTTTTCAAACCAGACCGAAAACAATAACTAAGCGCAATATACATACTGTACATAATAAAAATAAATATATGAAAATATAAATACGCATAGACCTATACATTATAAAATCAGGAAAAGTTTCTTCGTATATTCTTTAATTATCTTAGTTATATATCGACCTGTAACTTATAAAATACTATAGATAAAAACTGTACGAAACTCACCTAATATTTCTTACCATCAGTAGCATGCACGGGTTACGTTGTCACTATATATTATTTCATCGTTCGAATCTTCGTTTCCATGATAATTCACTACAATCAGTGTCCCATAACATTTCATTCACTACTTCTCTTAGTTTCTCACTAGCAATACGTTGTGATTCTATGTACGGACATATCGCAAAAAAAAAAAAGTTAAATTTACAACTATGAATTTTAACAAATAAACACTGAATTTATATTCACTTATCTTTTACCGTAATAAATGCCTACAGCTATAGTCTACTATTCTGTAAATAATAACTAAAATAAACTATACACTACACTAGGCCTATACATATTTACTTTACATAAACAAACAACAAATTTTACTGACGGTGAACCGAAAATTTAAACCACTAAAAAAACCTAACTTCTTACGGTGGGGGTTATAACACAACAACGAGTCTAGCTCGTTGTGGGGCTGTTTGGACTTTCTACCTGCTCACGAGGGAGACTCGTTAAAAGTCTCCAATGGGTTAAAATGATGTGTTAAATACCCGATGTTACACGTAATTATTATCATTATTATGATAATGTCGCAAAAATTAAGGAAAAAGTAATAGGCGTAGGGTCGATACCCGCCATTATGGAACTTTTTGAACAAACCCCTTCAAATATTTTGCGAACCCTGGGGGTTTCGCGAACCATATGTGGGGAAACGATGCGGTAAAGCCTTCATCTTCGGATGATGGTTGATTTAATAAGAGGGTTTTAAATTAATATTCAGCACCAAAACTAGATTATTACTGCGTTCCACCATCAAAGAGTCCCATCTACTTGTGTAATTATATATTTATTTGGTCTGCTGCCACACATTAAAATCACAATAAACGCTTATTTGACCAAGCGGAGAACAATAATAAAATCAAGATCTTAATAAAAATTGAATCAATCATTTCGAAAAGGGATCATCTACGATATTTTGTGAAATTCACTTTTTTCGGTTATTCCATGTTTACATACCTTTACTTGCTTCCACATCGATTCCGCGTGAAAAATACCTAACAAAGAAAAAAATACTCAATTCTTTTTACCACTTTCTGACTTTACCTTTCATGTAGTCATTTAAAAAAAGGATCAATTCGCCGAGTTGTTCCCTTTTCGAACGGACTTGCGCACGGAATGTGATCTTGACTTCAGCTGCATATCTATCCTCTTGCCGTCCTTTCTGTGTTAACAGAGTAAACACTATTAAAACCATGCTACAATCGTTATTTATGTATTATTTATTTAATGCAAGGCCCTCCCTTAGACAGAGTATAGGTAAAGGTGTTCTCAAAAGAACAAAAACTTTATTTTGCAATAAATACAATTTACGAATTTGAGTGTAATAGTGAATAATCCTAGAAATCGTAATCGGTCGGACAGTCATTGCCACCATTTTCGGGGAACAAGAGTGCAACTTGCTCAAACCAAAGCCCCCAGACATTCTGCAAATACCAGATGTGAAAACACACCCTGCCTACAATCATCAAAAGTAACCAATCAATCACAAAAAAAGGGATGATGTAAAGACACTTCATCAGTACATTCCTGGAATCCATCGAAATTTGTATGATGATTTTATTCAACTTGCCTACAACTACAACTGAAGTAGTAGAGAAAAACGCCCAAGATGTTCAATGATGAAATTTTTGGATGTTTCCCTTTTTTTATAGTCACTTCCACATGATGAATGTAATAAAATGTATACAGTATTATTCCATGTATGTATTTTATTTCGTAAATAATATTTTTTTTCAAACACATGTGTTTTAAAAATTTGTAAACGTTTCTTCTTCGGTCATTTCGAAAAGGGATCATCTCCGGAAAATTGTAATTTGTTTTTTGGGAAAACCATAATCAAGAAAGTCATGTAAATCGGTAAGTGAACGTGAATGGGCATGCAAATTTATTCAGTAGAAATTTCAGATTCATAGCTTTATCCGGCACAAATTGTATCAGTTTTTTTCCCTCTCCTGCAAAATTTGATCAGCTGTAAGAAGATCCCTTTTCGAAATGACTGATTCAATTAATCAATGAAGTTATGTTAGTGAGGTGGGTTTGGGCCAGTTTAAGTAAATGTTGTTGAGTTTGTTTGTGAACATTTTATGTCTTCTGATTGTAGAAATCACAAACAATCATTTTACATACACAAGGTCATGAAGCACCTTCTCATATCAACACGTGTGACGTAATATATAGGTAACTGGTGACGTAATTGAATATGACGTCATCGTCATTATTTTCTTTGTTCTGTGGTAACTAGGATACGGAAAGGGCAACCTACTCGGAGGTAGAAGAATTATTCTCGTTTCGATGCAAATCCGTCGGTAAGTCAGCAGTAAAAATGGATGAGTCATAAGAAACCATACAAAATGTAATTGACAGCAAATCTGCATCCTGGAAAAAAAAAACCGGTGCGAGCGGAACGGGTGGTAAGTTTTTTTCATTTCTTCTTATTTTTATGTAGTTAAGACATGGGTTACTGTCCAGTGGTGGATAGTATTAGGTTATTTCTTTAAATCTACTTCATTTCAGTCTGTTCTGTTTTCACCCGGTTGTCGCTTATCTCACGTTTTAGCACAGTTTGGAAGGCGTTACATTAGTCCCCGCGGGGCGCAGTACTCATGTTATTATTATCAGGAAGAATACAACTATATGTTAGAAAGTATTCATCAGGCGGCAAAAGAAGCTTTAGAACAAGCAAATAGAGAAATAAAAAAATTAAATATTTTTGGAATGAGGAGTTAGCAAAAGAAATAGCAAACAAAAAAGGAAAATATTTAATGTGGTTGAATACCAAAGATCTGAAAGAGAAAATACAATATAAAGAAGCTCAAGCAAGAGTTAGAAAGAAAATTACAGAAGCTAAAAATCAGAGCTGGGAACAAAATTGTTTAAAAATTCAAACATGTATTGGAGGAAAACGAAGTTCTGAATCTTGGAGAATTTAAAACAAATTGAGAAATAAAAGAAGTGGACAAACAAATGTACAAACAATACCTATGACTGAGTGGGAAAATTATTTTAAAACGTTACTATCAGAAAACAGGGTATTTAATTTAGACAACGTTCATAATATTCCAGAAATAAATGAAGATGAACATATACAATTGGACATAGAGGATATTAAAATGAATATTCAATCATTAAAAAATAAAAGATCTAGTGGTCCAGGAGGAATTCCAGCAGAACTATTAAAACATGGATCCGACCATTTATTTGAACGGCTGAGAAAATTATTTACAAAATTTATGAATGGTGAAAAAGTTGCTGAAGAATGGAAACTAGGATACATTTCGACGATCCACAAAAAAGGAAAAAAAGACCAATGTGAAACTTATAGAGGTATAACAGTAACAAGTAGACTCTGTGGACGTATACTAAAATATTATTTGGAAAAAAACTATAGTGATATGGAATTAGAGGAACAGTTAGGATTTAGAGCAGGTCGTTCCACAACCGACAATTTATTTTGCATTACTCAGGTAATAGAAAAGAAAATGCAATATGGACAGCCTTTGCACCTACTATTTATAGATCTAGAAAAAGCATATCAGAATGTCCCTGTAGAGAAACTATGGATTGCTTTAAGACGTATGGGAATTAAGACTATAATAATTGAAGCTATACAAAATTTATATGACAATTGCATGTCTAAAATTAAAATTGGCAGTAAATTGTCACATGGTTTTTTGATAAATAAAGGTCTTCGTCAAGGTTGTTGTCTATCACCGACTCTGTTTAAAAATATATGTACATGAAATATTAAAGAATTGGAGGACAAAATGTTCAAGCATGGGAATTCATATTTCAAACAACAAAACTTAATACAACTTACATTTTGCAGATGATCAGTTGTTAATTGCACAAGATTATGAAGATTTAGAATATATGACTAGAAAATTAATAGAAGAATATGAAAAATGGTGATTAAATTTGAACACGAAAAAAACAAAATATTTATCAATTGGTGAACCAGAACAAAATTTAATTTTGGAGACTGGAGAATCAATAAAATCTTGTAGTGAGATCACATATTTAGGAATTAAAATAAATAAAAATGGGAGTTATGAAGAAGTAATAAGCAATAGATATAATAATAAAAGGAAAATTTGCAATTGCTTGCCTCAATGGAATATTGTGGGATAAAAATATAAGTAATAAAAATAAATGAATATATATATATATATATCATACAATTGTTAAAAGCATCATTACTTATGGAGCAGAACTTTGACCATTAACAACAAAAACAAATAAGTACCTTTTGGCAACGGAAATGGATTTTATACGAAGGGCCGCAAGAATTTCAAGAAGAGAAAAAATTAGGAACTCAGTTATATGGGAGAAAATGAAGATTGAAGACACTATTTTATATTATGTTAAAACTCAGCAATTAAGATGGTACGGACATGTCCAGCGAATGGTAGAGGATAGACTACCAAAATCTGTTTTGGAATGGAAACCTGAGGGAAGACGAAGCAGAGGAGACCTAAAACCTCCTGAAGTCAGGGAATATGTTTATATATGAAGGAGAAACATCTACAACCAGGAGATTGGATGGACCGACAAAATTGTCTATTAGGAATCGGAAGATGTCAAAGACTTTAATCAACCGATGATCTATCTATCTATCTATCTATCTATTATCCATATGACAACCGGCTGTGCTGAAAACAATCTACATCGGTCATAAAGTGTGTGGCGCTAGAATTGCGTTCAATGTGCCCACTGTACAGTCCGCTCTTGAAAATCTGTCTTAATTTTTAAAAATTAAATCGCAAGTATCTAGTTTAGTTGCGTATTGTTCTCTCATTCAACTTGCAAACAAGTACACCCGACATAAGCAATTTGTTACAATCACTCTCGAATGTTGTTTCAATATAAAACTTGACTAAAACTACATGATTCACTTTAAAAAATAATATTTAAGCAGCGAGTAGTGTATACGGCATGTCCAAGGTTCAAATCCCGGTAGCAATAAAGCTCTCCCACATTTTTTAGTGTTCAAGACAAATGTTGGTCAGCCGTTACAGCTGGTTTTCCTACTCTGTAGTCGAAACTTATTGTATCTACCGCAATTACAAGTGATACTACACTGCTCAAAAAAATTAGGGGATATTGTAGAATAACCTATTAAGACTATGTTTCTTGGAATAGTATTAAATGCTATCACTTTCTATTACTCCTTGATAATGTAAATAAGAGTTTGAAGTTGTTACGTAACCTCGGTACCACACCAGAGGGCAGTGTCTGTACTGTTGATTTGAAAGGGTGGTGTGGGGGTGAATGTTTTGTTGCTATTTTTAAATCCAGTTCAGTTTTCAGTTAGTGAATGACTTGCCTTAGGGACAGTAATGCCTCGACAACGTGATTTACCTGAACCAATGGTTTGGAGGGCCATAGGAAGGATGGAAGCTGGACAGACACAACAAGAGGTGGCACAAGCCATTGGGGTGTCTCAAAGCGTAATTTCAAGACTTAGGAATCATTTTCAAAGAACATACTGTTCACAGAAGAGCCGGACAAGTTCGACCAAGGGCAACAAGAGCAAGGGATGACCGTTACCTCTTGTTAACAGCCCGTCGGAATAGACAGCAGAATGCAACTCAACTGCGAAATACATTTCAAACAGCAACAGGACGCAGGGTATCAACTCAAACTGTCCCTAATCGACTGCATGGAAGTGGTCTCTATGCCCGTAGGCCCATGGTGTGTACCAGGTTAACTCCTCATCACCGTAGTGATCGCAGAAACTGGGCGGAGGAACATCGTGGGTGGAGGCATGCTGAATGGAGATCAGTTCTTTTTTCTGATGAGTCGCGATTCAACGTGGAATGTGATAGTCGGCGTGTATTCATCTGGAGAGAAAAAGGGACACGAAACAATCCAGCTTTTGTACGTGAAAGATCCCCATATGGTGGCGGTGGATTGATGGTGTGGACAGGAGTCAGTAGTGGTGGAAGTACGGACTTCTACGTCATCCAAGGTGGTACTTTGACTGCGGTAAGGTATAGAGATGAGATTCTCCGACCTTTTGTCGTGCCTTATGCTGGTGCCATAGGTGATTCTTTTCTTTTTATGGACGATAATGCACGACGCCACAGAGCTGGCTTGGTGGACGACATGCTGGAAGTGGAGGGTATCGAGCGTATGCAATGATCAGCTTCCTCCCCGGACTTAAATCCGATTGCGCATGTGTGGGATGCATTAGGCAGTCGCGTTGCAGGCAGACCAGCACCTCCCACAACTGTTCCAAAGCTGCACATTGCTCTTATGGAAGAGTGGCCACGCATCCCCCAAGAACTCATTGCTAACCTCATTGCATCAATGCCACACAGGTGTGAGGCAGTGCTGGCCATTCGAGGAGACCATACACCATATTAAAGAAACATTTTCACCCATGTTAATGTTGCTTTGTTTGTTTGCCATATTCCTAATCAGGATCTCTTTGACATCTGGTGTGGTACAGAGGTTACATAATGACTTCAAACTCTTGTTTACATTCTTTTTGAGTAATAGAAAGTGATTGCATCTGATACTGTTCCTAAAAACATAGTCTTAATAGGTTATTCTACAATATCCCCTAATTTTTTTGAGCAGTGTAGTAGTCCCACACTGGCCGAAATTACATGAGAAAATTTCTTCCCCCTCAGTTCTGCACCGAGGCATGATGACACAAACCTCTCGCTTACGACGCGGTTACAGCGTTTTTAAATATCTCTCTCTATTATTATCTAATCTGCCAATTTCATTCCACCATTTCTCCATGCTCATCTCATCCATTTCGTTGATCTGCCCTTGCGATGGTGCGTCATATCGGCCCGAGGATAGTCGTGTTACCAGGACAGTTTAACGCACCACTAGTGAGTGTCACACACATACTAAACATGGCGAACATCAAAATTATCATTATGATGGCCAGATATGTAAGGACGGCATTTGTCTTACAGGTGAGGAAAAAAATTGAGAAAAATAACTTCAAATGGGATATGTGTCACACCGGTAATCGAACCGGGGTCCGTTGCGTACGAGGCAGCATCGCTACACCGAGACCACTTTTCATAATAACAGGGGAGATATGAATAAAAGTACGTGTATTTATATTTGTTTGTAGCAGTGATTCTACAGGACACACTTATATTGCGTTACAGGTGTACAGTGCACGTAATGTAGGTTGTGTAGATATTGTTAACATGGTAAGTTGAACACATCCTTATGAGTGCGAGTCTTTATGCGCTACTTGACCCATTTGAATGAGGTTGTTTATCGACCATTTACAGAATCTTTTCTGGGAATCCTCAGCTCGTGTCGGGTCGAGGGTTGAATCACGGGAGCAGATGAACCAAATGAAACGAAATGGGTGAGATGAGTGTGGAGAAATGATGGAATAAAATTGTGGCAGGGGAAAACGGGAGAAAACCCCGAGGAAAACCTTTAACATAATAACATATCATCGATCCACCATAGAGTCCCTGTAGTGTGTTGTAACACGCATTTGTGCATCTCATTCCTGTTAGTATTTATTGCTGCTAGGAATATGAATTCAGCCACTTCTTCAAAACTTCCATACCATGTATCTTGTTTATTTATTTTTGAAATATTTTAAATAAAGTAATCGAAAAATGAGTCATTGTAATTCATTGAGAATTTTCCAAATTATACAAAAATATGAAAAAGGTATAATTTAATGTTATGAATGGTTGGTTTTCACTCCAATCTGACAAATTTATCTAAATTGGCATACATTCTTCATTTTAAGAGCAAACAAAAAGATAAACCAGATTTCCTATGTGACGGACTTTTACTTATTTAAAAATCCACTGACTTCGGTCGAATTTGATTACACAGGTGTGGGAACCAGAGACGAGCATGTCCACTAGGATGTACACATAAGTGTTGTAACGTCAACTCTTCGTAATTACAACCAACTGTCAAACATGTGTTTCTGTGTTCCTGTTAGCAGCTTCGTTAAGAGGCGCCTTCCCATTCTGTTCTTAACTTATAACTTCATTCCAGCCTCCCCTGGACAGGACATGTGGCATGAAAAGTGCTGAAGTGTCTTGCGTTGTGTAATTTTTTACCTTCCATTTTATTAGCAGGCAATCGTCGGTTTATGGCATCGCAGACATACATTCACCTCCAACAATGTTATTCTCCCACCTCATTCTTGGCCTATGTACTTCAGCGCTTTTCCTCTGTTTTTCCTACAAGAGATTAGCATGCTTCTCTTTCCCCATTCGTGCCACATGTCCTACCCCACCCGCAGTCTACTAGCTTCCCATAAAGATCATACAGCTCACTCTTATGTAATCTTCTCCATTCGCCTCTGTGTTCATCTGTCTCTGGTCCAAACATTTTCTAAGAATCGTATTTTCAAATAATCGTAATATTTTCTCATTCCTTATAGTAAGAGTCCAAGTATCAGTTCCATATAATATAACTGTGACAATAGCAGTTTATTTTCAGTTTAATGTTTTTTGAGAGGAGATGGGAAGACATTAGTCTTCGCTATGGATTTCCTTAAACATTTCCCGCCCGGAGAACCGAATAGGGGACTACTTTATTCCCGCAAAATTTTCCCGCAGTGGAACCCAAGTCCGCGTTTCTTGACGGTTGTAATTTGTTAGTGAAAAATCGCAAGGTACTTTTTTCGTGTGGCTTATCGCCTTAGACCTCTTGAGCGTGGGTGTAATGATAAATAAAAAATAAGTTATTTCACGTTACAAAAAATATATTTTTAATTATTGTGATGTAACGTATCGAAGGTATCGCTGCAGCTACAACAGTTATGTCTCATGGGCAGGACTCAAACTACTTTCATTTGTTACATTGTTATAAATACACTGCAAATGGCTGACTACACATTCGTAAATCTGTCCACTGTTCTACTGACCTAGGTTTATACAATGAATGTATATTGTTTCCATGTCTTCATCTCCTCATTTCCTAAGTGGAACATAGGGCAGCCTGCCGTTTCACTTGTTCCCAGATTTTCCATCTTTCTTTTGTTTCCATATATCATGCGTTTTTTATATTCATTTCTTCTTAATTCGAGGAAACCTTAGCTTCCAGGTCACATAGCACGAGTGTATACAGGTTGTTACACTGAAAGCGTGCAAAAATTAAGCAGGATATATGGGCTGCTCTACTGTACAATTTGAGATGGGAAACTATGGTCAGAGAAGACGGCTTAAGGACTTATGGATTGATCGTCCAGATCACCTCCAGTGCGTGCTGTTTACTGACGAGGCCTCATTTCATCGTGATGGTATTTCGTACAGCAGGAATAGCCATGTGAGGGATGAAGAAAACCTCACGCTGTACCAGAGGCACACCATCAAGAACGATTTACTGTGAATATATGGGTCGGTATTGTACGACAAACTTATTGGGCCATATCTTCTACCTGATCGTCTGAATGGCTACCGATACTTGAGGTTCCTGCAAAGAGTTCTATCTGAGTTGTTGGAGGACGTACCCTTTGCTGTTCGTGAAAGAATGTGGATACAACACGACGGTGCACCGCCTCGCTTCACTGTAGATGTCCGTAACCATCTCAATGCTGTATTTCCTGATCGCTGGATTGCAAGGGCAGGCCCTATCCAATGGCCTGCGAGGTCACCTGACCTAAATCCCCTTGATTATTTTGTATGGGGATATCTAAAGTCACTTCTGTTTGAGACCCCAGTTGAAACGGACATGGAATTAAATGTCAGGGTTGTAGCTGCCTGTGATGTAATTCAAACTGCACCAGAGATATTTGTAAGGGTGCGGCAGACTCTTTTACGCCGATGTCATGCTTGCATTGAGTTTGGTGGCCGTCAGTTTGAGCAAGTCTTGTAAATGACGTTAATTGTATCAATGATTGTGTTTGTAAGTTAACTGTAACTAATGTAAATACAAAACATAATCAGTAATGTGTTTATTCCCACATCTCTTTAAGCTGAATTCTCGGATCCCAGGTTCCCTACCGCAAATTGTTTAGTGGAGCAACCCCTATGCACTGTTTAATTTTTGCACACTTTTACTGAAACACTCTGTATGTATATATCCACAGTAATTATACCCGAGGTCAGGTCTTTCACTGCAATCATAGCATTTTCATACTATGTTTGCAGTTTTACTAAGGACGTGTGGTAGCTTCCCGTTGATTTCCACACCGCTGATATAGCATAATGATGATGGCTGGGTCCTAAGGTTCCTCACATTTGACTTAGAGGTAAGCAAAACCACCGAAATATATATATAAGCCTTGTCACGCAGTCGACCCGAGTTCGATTCGGGTCCGGACAAGCTCCTGGGTGAGGTTTTCTTGGGGGATTTTCCTCACCTGTAAGATAAATGTCAGGAAGCTTAGGGCCCAACTGTCTCCTAAAATCATCCGGCCCTAATCATTACACTTATCATTATCATCATCATCATCCTTCGCCGGTGTGGAAAGCAACGGGAAGCTACCACACCTATAATTCCCTAGTAAAGCTGCAAAGCATAGCATGAAAATGCTATGATAGCAATGAAAGACCTGCCCTCGGACAGAATTACTATGATGGATATATATATATATATATGTACTACTATACATGTGTTTGACACTTTACTCCTCCTAAACGACTGGATCGAGTTTAATGAAACTTTTGTGTTTTTCCGATTGGGTCCTCGATGGTTAAATTCTCAATTGGACCCTCTAAAACCATTAGGTGTAGGAGTCACCTGAAGTGAAAATTTAAAAATCGCTTTCGCGGTGACATTTTTCGATTTTCACAACGAAACTCAGTATATGCCATTAAAATACCGAGATAGGTATTATCCAAATATGAGCGAAATCTTACAATCAGAAGTGGAGGTTTACTTCAAATCCGAAATTAAAAACTGCCTAAACGACTGCACCTATTTTGATAATAGTTTTTTTTTTGAGCTTGCATGGGTCCCTGGATGATTTAGATTCACAACTGGACCCAGTAGGTGGCGCTGCGATCGGGTTATAGGATTTTTATGTCAGATGTGTAGTCATCTGCATTGCCGACATATTCCGCGCCATAACAATGTGACGACATAATGCACGCTTCTTGAGCCACAACAAATGGCAGTGGGAGTTTTCTTGCAAACTTATAAATTAGTGAATTTCATGCTAAAAAAGTATCTTATATTTGTATCGCCCGGCCATGACACGAGAATTGAACGTCTGCCGGGTCCGCTGGTGTATATATAACTTATTCATACTCGTATCTCGTCACTCTGTGAACTTATAAACATGTTCCTCATCTTGTTTCACGCAGAAACTCTCCAAGTTTGATAACAATGACAATTATGTCTCTAGCGAGCGTGAATTAAAATGGCGGAATTCACGTCACAGCAGAGAGTGAAATGTTTTATTAATACTACAGATGAATGTGTTGTTCCTTTGGACCGCGATAACATGGAATCTGATGGATTACAAACCGAAATTATTATAAACTACATTTTATCAGGCAATTAGAGTAAATAGTAAACAAAGATAAACGTTTTAAAAAAATTCTATTAATGAATTACAAGGGAGTGAAGATTTCTTCCCACATTTCCATTGATCTTATCTAGTGGAGACCAACTAATATATATATTAGAGACATAATTGTCATATATATATATATATATATATATACATACATACCGATGTCCTTAGACAAAGGGACGCATCTTAACTCTTTTTTATTTTAGGTTTTTCTTACCATATTAATGTTCAGCTGTCCATTTATTTAGCCAAAGAGTGCCGGCGGTAGCATTGCTGCCGATAGGGCTACCCATGCCGGACTGGTCGAAGGTGATAAGCCAGACGAAAAAAGTACCTTGGTCGAAAGAGTGAGGATCTTTCACCGTAAAAATACAATCGTCAAGAAATGCGGACATGGGTTCCACTGGGATAACATTTTCCAGAGGTCAAATAGTACCCCCTTTCGGTTGTCCGGGTGGCGACTACTTCATGGAACCCATGCCAAAGGCTCAAACACAGGGACATTTAAGGGAGGAAAGAAGATTACGAGCATCTGAGAATAAAGTATTTATGGATATTTTTGGACCAAAGAGAGATGAACAGACAGGGGAATGGAGAATACTTACATAACAATGAACTACATTGTATTTATAGGACACTAGATATAATAAGAACACTTAAATCTCGTACACTGCGGTGGGCAGGACATGTGGCACTTATGGGAATGAAAGACGTGCAGCACCATTTTAGAAATAAAGCACACCATAGTCATCTGTCAGAAAACAATGAAACTTCGTGACATTATAAAGGAAGGATTGAGGATACTTTGTGTAAACTTTCGTTCATTTCTAATGTAAGGTAATCGATAACTAAAATTATGAGCACCCATTACATCTTACCGGCATTTTAAAATTATGTACCATAAACCATGGTGAGTTTATCTCACTTTTATGCTCTCTCTTTACTTCCAACACTTTTGCAGCGTGAAACTTATATTCAATGGGTTGAAGCAAAGATATGCACTATCTCCTCTACTATTTAATTTTGTACTAGAGCATGCCATTAAATCTTTAGAGAATGAGGAAGGCTTACAACTCAATGGTATTAATAAGCTGTTGGTTTATGCTGATGGTGTAGTATTGTTGGCCGATAGCGAGGAGATACTAAGGGACAATATGCACACACTACTGAGTATAACTAAGAAATTAGGACTGGAAGTAAATATCAATAAAACTAAATATATGGCCACAGGTACAAATACATTATATAATGGAAATGGACAGCTAATGACAAATGAGGGAAATATAATTGAAAACATCAGCAAGAAAATATTACAATTGTGAATTGCGAGAGAACCCAGTTACCCGATTGTACAGTGGAACACATCTTCCAAGCTGTACAAGACCTGCTTAGATAAATAACATGTCACTCTGCAAGATAAATATAGAGAAAGATTTCACATTGCAAACCCTCAGTAGCAGCGGAACGCCACGCTGTAGTGGAACGTTTAAAACAACAAAAGTCGTACATTTTATGGCAGTTAGCTCAGCCTTTCGGAACTGGTTCCATTTTCAAACAAATTTAATTTGTTGAGGACGACTGCCATCAAAGGTACGACTTTTACCGTTTCAAATATTTAACAAAGGCGCTAATAATGTTTCCTAAAAGTACTGCAGTCGGTTAAGGCAAATGATAAAAGCAGGTAAGTCGACAGGTCGAATCACGTTGGCGTCAGAATTTTCAAGCTGGCAGAATAATGACACAGCCTCACCAGACTATGTTCTGGGGGTAAAGGCGACCGTCATACTGGGCTGACAATCCGGCTGATATCTGTGACCAATTTTAATTTAACGAATTATATCTTGACGATTTTTTATTAAAGCTTTGTGTACAACTGCTGTAAATATATGACACGACTTTACTTCTCTCCCGAAGGAAGCCTCACTCAGGATTAAGTTATAAATGCGATGAGAACAGGGACTAGTAGATTCCATGTCCAGGATGTGATCGAAATTAAGAAAAAGATGGGTTTTTTTTTAATTCTCTAAAGCAGACGCCAATTTGTTAGAAAGGGGACTACATAACAATCAGCCACATGATTAACCAGACAAATTAAATCGTGTAGACAGCGATAAGCAGGACATCTGGCACGATGCCTTTGCTTGTCCAATAATGAAAAAGTCGAAATGTTACGGTTGAATCGATGTAGCATTGGGGTAGTGTTGCATTGTAACGTAGCTACGATTGAACGGTTTAATATTTCGGATGGATAATTATCATTCTGTGTGTGTAGCGCCGCGAGCGATTGGAAAATGTTACCCAGGTTTTGGGAGATGGAAGTTAGATAAGTTTCAATACATTCATTACACAAATAATTCATATTAGAATAAACACACTTATTATTTCCTACTGCAGCTTCATTACTTAGCTCTTCTTAAATATATCCAACGCTTCCTGTCCCTGATGATGTTTTATATTCAACTTTGTAACGGCCGGAGTGCGCTGCTATGATGTTTCAGGTAAACTGCTAAACGTCATTTTTAATTTATAGCGGCTGAAAACTCGGCGTGCTTCAAGTTCGGTTGAGGGGTTTACAAGTCACAAGCACATGCACTCTCACTTGAAGTCTAGTTGTTAAAGGTTTCATTCTGCACACGTGACCAAACGTAATTATTCTTTGTACTCTTATGAAATTAATAAGGTTTATATATTTTCCTTTGGAAAAATAATACTTTTTGTATTTCGGCCTTTACAAGGTCAGGTTTCGCACGCTTAAGGCAACACGGATCGTCCGGTGTATTATGACTTTAGTATTCTTGGATGCGAGAAATACATGATACGCTCTGTTGCCTAGTGTGTACCACATTCCATTGAATTATTTCCATGTAAATATAGTAGTGTAGTAGTTTACTCCCGATTGTGGACATTCTTAACAAATCTAATTTAGTTATGCTTATTTCCCTACATATGTCAGCTAGTGGTCAGCACATGACCTCAAGGACACATCTAGTAGGAAATTAAGGTATGACTTGGATGGAGGAAGGCAGATTATATTTTGCTCAGAGACACTAGTTTAGGCCTGAGGTTCTTTTACGGACTCACGGCTTAAAGTCTCTCTCGGAGAACTGGTCTCATTGGATTCTTGCGTCCTAAAATTCCATCTACCTCGGCGGGTTTGATCTCGCGACCCTTGATAATTGAAATACTGCACCCAGTCATTCACTCAGCCTCTCATTTCAGAGAAATAAGCACTTTTATCAAGAGTGAATAATTAATTAACTTGTAATTATTATCAGAAGTAGGGCATATATATATTCAAATGAAATGGAATTAAACTAGGAATTCATTGGTAACAAAATCAAAAGGATATAACCTACCATAAAACAATTTCATATGCAATAAATAAAACTCTAGTACTAAGTGTTTAGCGCTCGGTCATAGACCTGGACCTTTGCTATTGTGGTGAACGATACTAGTTGTTGACGCCTCAGGTTAGCTGCCTTGAGTGGTTAGCTAGATATGTCAGTGTTGGCTAACCTGAGTCTTGTCATGGATTGAACTGCGTTGTGTACGCATCATTCTTGTTGTGTGTGTAGCTCGTAGAGAGCGGTCGTGTTTTGTGGTGCTCATCTGCACAATAGTGGTTTAGCATCCACAAGAGCTTTAAAATAACTGTTAGTGAGAATTAAGGCTAAGAGATTAATAGCCGCACATTTTAAGGTGTTCGTAAGTGAAATATAAGTGTGATGCTTCGGCGTGAGTAATTACCTCTGCGCCATCTGATTGCTGACCGACAAACTTCCAAATCAGTCCTCTCTCCTTATAACCGAGTATTTCAAAATTCATAGTTGTATTTTCATTCTTGCATATGTAAATTTTTTCCCAAGTTGTGAGTTCCTTCGGTTTTTCCAATTGTTTAAGTCCTACTTTAGTGAATTCTAGTATCTATCCTCAAACCATAACTTAAACACAAGATCACAACATAGTCTCTTACATAATATACCGCAACATAGGACATCACATCACTCCATGTCATATACCATCTCCACTTCTCGCAACTGGAATTCCCTACCACAAGAAATAAGGGGCTGCCGGACATTGGCATCTTTTAAAAGAAATATAAATTTATATTTGCTCTAAACTCGACTTCATTATTATCCAGTGTAAGATATATATATTAATTGGTGTTTCCCGTATAATGTATCATATTTATATTATTATTATTATTACTATTATTATTATTATCGTATCATTATTGTTATTACCCTATGAAATGTTGTTTGTACATGACATTTACATTGCTACATTTATTGTATCTTTAACTGTTTATAATTAGTATAGTGTATATCTATATTTGTCGAATATTTATTTGTATTTGTGCTGGTTGAGTGGAAGAGAGGGCCTTATGGCCTTAAATCTGCCAGAATAAATAAAGTATTATTATTATTATTATTATTATTATTATTATTATTATTATTATTATTATTATTATTATTTTGAAACGAGAGGACTGAACACGATGTGATCACGTGGTGATCGTAATGTATGTGATTACTTATATTGTTGAAATATAGTCTTATTTTCACATATCTAATCTCTTGTGTCACAATAAATAAAATCCTAAATATACAGTCCACTTCAGAGAGAAGAACCTTATAACTACTTACAGGTTTAGAAATAAGGTTCCGTGAACAATTAACCTGTATGTGTAGTAAGTATATATTAACCTACTACATATTTTTGGTCCTCCGGGCCGGATATAACAGTCGCCTTGTGAAAAGTCGTAATATTGTGACACAAAAAGTATTACATACGTGAAGAACTATATTGCACAAAGAACAGTGAGAGCGTTACCACGTGGTGTTGCCGTGATCAATTAGTGGACCGCGACCCACTTGCAGACCTTCGAGCTTCGAGAAGTCTAGTTCCAGTGCAAGGAAATATAATTTTGATAGTGAATTGTCTTCGAGTGAGCTATCCTTTGATATCAACGGTGCTGTGACCTTCTAGTAGCGTGGTGGCACATTCTAGAGTACCATAGATGTCTGGTCGATTGGAAACCATAGTAGAGGCCTGAAAGATAAGTTACTATTGCATGCTTGTATCTCCTATCTTAGAGTTGATATCCCACCTCATTCCATAAACCTAGACTTGATATTTAGAGGACAAATTTACTAATTTAATCTGAATTAGTATTGAGTCGAGCTGACATTATATTTCAAATTGCCATTTTATTTGTGTGATTTATATATATTTTAATTATTTTATAAAATATTTGCTGTGTTATATTGTTCGGTAATTGGTTATTGGTCAAAATGTCATTTGAAAGTGAGACAAAGGCTATCCAAAAGCGAGGCATTCTCAAAAGAAGCCTTACTAATTTGGAAAATTATATTAATAGTGAAACCATTTCCCTAAACACATTAGTAGATAGACAAAATAAACTAGGAGATATTAGGGAACAGTTTGAGGCAGTTAAGAATTTCTTAGAACTTGAAGCAGATTCAAAGCCAGGTCAGGATCATGCAAGGGATCATGAGGATTTTGAAAATAATTATTATGAGTTGTGTGGCAAGGTCCAGGATTTAATAGAAAGTCTTCAAAAACCCACAGATAGTCATGGGTTTGATGATTCACGTGCATCTAGTAGATCGAGTTGTGGTTTTAAGTTACCGGCTATTCAGATTCCCCATTTCCAAGGAGAATTGACTGAATACCTCTCGTTTAAGAATACTTTTGAGTCCCTTGTGATTAACAATACTAACTTAGATAATGTTCAAAAGCTTCATTATTTATTATCATCGCTTGAAGGCCAACCTAGGCAATTACTCAGTAATGTGGCGATAACTGAAGGCAATTTTTGTACGGCCTGGAAGGTAATTCAGCAAAGGTACGACAACAGACGCATGATATTGTCTCAGCATGTTAAGTGCTTACTCAGCTTACCTTCTTGTAGTACAGGTACTGCTGCAGAGTATAGGAAAGTACTTAACCAAGTAAAAGGCAATATTAATGCCATAGAGATTCTTCAGAGTGATGTTCTGTTATCAGATCTAATGTTGCAGGAAATTATATCGAGTAAAATGAAAAGTATTCATAGGTCAGAGTGGGAAGCTAAACATGGTGCTACGAATATCCCTAGCTTAGTCGATTTTATGGAATTTTTGGAGAGAAAGGCTCAAACCTTGGAGCTCAGCGAATGTAAAAACATTGTAGTAAATGAGAAACCAGATGTAAAGCCTAAAGTCAAATCTTTCCATATTGCTAATGACAACAAATCAAGATATTGCCATAATTGCAAATCAAATAAACATAATTTACCAGATTGTGAGGAATTCAACCAATTAACAGTGGATGAAAGAGTACATTTAGTTGGTCTTAGATTATGTTATAATTGCTTTTCAAAAGGGCATACAGCGAGATTTTGTAAAGAGAAACCTTGTTCCAAATGTCAACGCAAACACAATACTCTAATACATTTTGAAGGAAAGCCTAATGTTGAGCATCCAGCTATTGTGTCTCCCACTGCTATGAAGATAACCTCCGGGCTAGGCTCAAACGTATTTCTTAGCACTGCCTGTGTTAATGTGAAAGATAAATTAGGGCGGTTAGTTAAGGTTAGAGCGTTACTGGACTCTGCCAGCCAGTTATCTTTTATGACTACAAATCTGTTGAGAAAGTTAGGTCTTGCAACCCAATCGTGCAAACTTCCTATTGTAGGTATTGGAGACTCAGATGTCTCTCCAGTCAGTCTTACTTGTAAGGTGCAATTGTTGTCCAGAGTGTCTAACTATAGGTTGAACTTGAATTGTGCTGTCGTAGATAATATCACATCTCAATGTCCTGCCACCGAGATTGATCATTCAAACTGGAATATTCCGTCTAACATTGTGTTGAGTGATCCAAACTTTAATAAACCTGCCACGATTGAACTTCTTCTCGGCGCAGATGTGTACCATGATATTGTTTGTTCTGAGACTTTGAGAAGGAAGGGATATCCCTCGTTGATCAAAACAGAGTTTGGTTACATATTTTCACGTGCCTTTCCTGAGCTTTGTATTAAGAAAAGGGTAGATCCTCGTTCGGTAAACATTGTGAAACTTGATTCTCTGGATAAAAAACTGGAAAGGTTCTGGCAGCTAGAAGAACTGCAAAACCCTGTTCTTAGTCCAGAAGAGAAAACGTGTGAACAACATTTCGTTGAAAACGTCCAAAGAGATGAATCTGGTCGTTTTATTGTAAAGTTACCTATACGTCTTGATGTTCCTTCGGTCGCTGAATCTAAGCATACTGCTATTAAGAGATTTAAGCACATTGAGAGTAAGCTTGATAAACATTCTCAATTAAAAGAACACTATGTCGGATTTATGAGAGAGTACAGCGATCTAGGACACATGGAGCTTGCACCACCCTTAGAAGGAAACAAGAGTACCTTCTACTTACCGCATCATTGCGTAATTAAAGAGTCTAGTACAACTACCAAATTACGAGTAGTTTTCGATGGAAGTTGCGAATCTTCTAATGGAGTTTCCTTGAATTCTACGCTCATGGTTGGACCGTCTATACAACCAGAACTATTGTCTACTGTCATGAGATTTCGTACTTATCAGGTTGCGCTATCTGCCGACATAGCAAACATGTATCGTTGCATATTGGTGCACCCCGACGACAGGGACTTGCAACGCATCATCTGGCGTGAGTCACCTAATGAGGCTTTAAGGGAGTATCGTCTTACTACAGTGACCTATGGCACTGCTCCAGCGTCGTTTCTAGCAACAAGATATTTGCTTGAATTATCTAAGCAATGTAAGGAATCACATCCTATCGCTTTTGATGCCATACAGTCTTGTTTTTATATGGACGATTTCATTTGTGGTTCAGATACCGTCGAAGGTGCACAAGAATTACAAGGTAAAGTGTCTTCTGTGCTAGATAGTGCCCAATTTCATTTAAGAAAATGGACGTCAAATTGTCCAAACGCTCTTGTTAATGTTCCAGAAGAAGACAGAGAAACTCTAACCCCTTGTAATCTTACTAAAGAGTAAGCAGTCAAAACTTTAGGTATCATATGGCATCCTTCTTCTGATGAATTCCAAATTCAGATCAAGATCAATCCAGATCAAAGAAGGATCACCAAGACAAACATTCTTTCCACTGTAGCTTCAATATTTGATCCGCTTGGTCTCTTGGGGTGTGTGGTAGTGAAGTGTAAACTCATCATCCAAGCTCTTTGGCAGTTAAAGGTAGAATGGGATGAGCTATTAGAACAATCTTCTTCTATAGTACAACATTGGTTGGAAATCTGTAATGATTTGTGTGTGTTAAATAAGATTCGTGTTCCTAGTAATGTAATGCCCTATGTTAATCCAAAATGTGTGGAAATACATTGCTTCTGTGATGCTTCAGAATCTGCATACGGCGCCTGTATTTATATTCGTAATGTATCTCAAAACAATCAATTACAAGTGCCTGAATTTGAGAAGTATTCTTCATTTCTCAAACTGAAACGAGTATATGGATATGTACTGAGATTTATCCATAATACTCGTAATAGAGAGAAATTATATTCCGGTTCCTTGTCTTCAATCGAGTTGAAACAAACGGAACTAATGGTGGTGAATCGCATTCAAGCCATTGAATACAAGAGGGAAATCCACGAGTTTACTTCCAAGAAACAAGTAGATTCTTCAAGTGACTTGAGATCACTTAACCCATTCCTGGATAAAAATGGACTTCTCAGAGTTGGTGGCCTTCTTGAGAATTCTCAGTTGACATTTGATGAGAAGCATCCAATCATATTACCAGCTAAAAATGTTGTGACTAAACTGTTAGTGAAGCATGAACATGAGATGTTACTTCACTCCGGTGCTCAAGTAGTTCTGTGTTCACTGCGCACCCGTTATTGGATACCTCGTGGTAAAAACACTATTCTTGGGGTAATTAGGTCCTGCTACAAATGTTTCAGAGTTAAACCACCCCGAACTAGTCAGATGATGGGACAACTTCCTGAGTATAGAGTAGAGCAAAGTCTTCCCTTTGTTAAGGTAGGTTTGGACTACGGAGGTCCAATTGTAATAAAGGGAGACAACCCAAGATCTAAGGTGAAATTCAAGGCTTACATAGCACTTTTTGTATGTTTAGTAACTAAGGCTATCCATTTAGAAGTTGTCAGGAGCCTTACTACTAAGGACTTTATTGCTGCCCTCTATAGATTTGTTGCCCGCAGAGGACGCCCTTGTCTCATATTGAGTGATAATGGTTCAAATTTTGTTGGGGCTAATAACGAGTTATTGAATTTTGTAGAGAAACATGCGAATGTTATTACCGAGATAATAGCAAATATGAAAATTGAATGGAGATTTATTCCTCCTTCTAGTCCCCATTTTGGTGAACTTTGGGAGGCAGGAATAAAATCGGTTAAATCCCTTATGTAAAAGACTATAGGTAAAACTATTCTTAGTTTTGAAGAATTGTGTACTTTGTTGTGTCAGATCGAGTCTGTACTAAATTCTAGACCTATCTGCACGCCCAGTGAATCCCATGAAGAAATGTACCTAACTCCAAGTCACTTCCTGGTAGGTAGACTATTAACTAGTACTATTTCTCCTGATATAGCCAACTGTCCCCTTTCCTACGATGCAAGGTGAAAGGTAGTTCAGGCTCTCTACAGGTCTTTCTGGCAACAGTGGTCCAGACAATACATGCAGTCGCTTCAGCAAAGGAGGAAATTGATGTCTGCCGGGAGATGGTGCCCAGCTGTCGGTGATCTTGTGATCCTTCGGGACGACAACTTACCACCTCTGGTGTGGAAAACTGGTGTGATCCAACAGCTTCACCCTGGGATCGACGGTGTGGTACGAGTGGTCACCATTAGGACTAAAACTGGATTATTTCGACGAGCCATTGTGAAACTTGTCCCCTTACCCAGTTGTGTTGAGAGATTCACCGATGTGTTAAATCGTGAGATCCCTCAAAGGGGGGAGTATGTTGACGCCACAGGTTAGCTGCCTTGAGTGGTTAGCTAGATATGTCAGTGTTGGCTAACCTGAGTCTTGTCATGGATTGAACTGCGTTGTGTACGCATCATTCTTGTTGTGTGTGTAGCTCGTAGAGAGCGGTCGTGTTTTGTGGTGCTCCTCTGCACAATAGTGGTTTAGCATCCACAAGAGCTTTAAAATAACTGTTAGTGAGAATTAAGGCTAAGAGATTAATAGCCGCACATTATAAGATGTTCGTAAGTGAAATATAAGTGTGATGCTTCGGCGTGAGTAATTGAAACGAGAGGACTGAACACGATGTGATCACGTGGTGATCGTAATGTATGTGATTACTTATATTGTTGAAATATAGTCTTATTTTCACATATCTAATCCCTTGTGTCACAATAAATAAAATCCTAAATATACAGTCCACTTCGGAGAGAAGAACCTTATAACTACTTACAGGTTTAGAAATAAGGTTCCGTGAACAATTAACCTGTATGTGTAGTAAGTATATATTAACCTACTACACTAGTAATCCATCATACAATGGAACCGTAAGCCCTTATACAATGGGGAAAAGTCTGCAGTTTCCTTTGTAGAAAGGACTTACAAGGCCGTGCCATTATTAAATAGTTATAACAATAGCTAAATGCAAAACTTCATACTAAAGGCTGGGAAGTTGTAAACAAGCAACCGGGTTTTCCTAGGTAAACTATGGAAAGAGTTGTTCCTAAGCAAATTTTAACTAGAACATGTCGCTAACAGCAGGTGCCTTCTTTGGAAGCATAAGGTAGATGCAGACAAACGAAAACCGCACTAGTA
The DNA here is from genome assembly GCA_030220185.1 of Diploptera punctata. NCBI lineage: Eukaryota > Metazoa > Arthropoda > Insecta > Blattodea > Blaberidae > Diploptera > Diploptera punctata. The sequence goes on along the minus strand of JASPKZ010008704.1, from coordinate 139,953 downwards.
AATATTACTCTCATTTGGTCAACCCTGGAAATTTGATATTAGGATGCAACTAATTTAAACGGAGGGAAGAAGACCACAAACGCCTAAGTTTAACACCCCCGACAACGCCCTCAAGATATAAATTACAAATCAAAAGTGTTGTAACATATAAACTGTTTGTGAGACGCTAAGATTTTTGGTGGAAGGGACGGATGCCGGCCCACTCAGAAATAATAAATATTTTTACTTAGCGAAAATTAGAGAATAGTCAGTTGCGAGTTTCGAGTGGCGAATGTGCCAGTAGAGACGGCACAAGTGATAACTACTATCTTGTGCGCCGGCCGCAAGCGCACTTTGTCTAAGTTTCAGCGCTATCATTCAGAGCGCACTTTTTAGTGTTACAAATATTGTTAGTTCTGACCCGATAAAGTCAAGTAACTATAATAAGTGATAGCGCATTTGTTTGAATATTGAAGTTAGAATAATTATTTAAACCAGCCACCAACAGCCTTTGGGTCAAATCGTCGTCTAATACAAGTGTAAACCAGAGCGACAATAAAAGTGCATCAAGACAGCACACCGAGTCTACTATATCCGCAGTGAATATACTTTCTCACGGATTCCCGAGATATAAGTCCATTGTTCTACCGAAACCTGAACCCAACTAGTCCGGGGCAATAATTGTCCATGAACACCATCCTGGGCATATAATTAAGCCTTACCCCGACTATAAATCCTGCTTCAAGACACACAGAATGTTTTATATAAAAATATTGTCAGCATTTGGAAATGCACTAAAGCTCTGATTTAGTTTACGGTAGAACGTGTTTCAGGCCCCATCATCACTAACTCTAACTGTCCCGTGGTCTGGCGGTAATTTTATGCACCGGTAGTGTTTGTTACAAGAAATAATATCATGAATTGTGTTTGACATCTCATCCGAGAATACTTTAGTAACTAAACACAAAGCAACAGAAAGTATGGAGTTTCTATCTGGGACAATTGTGCTTAAAATGTACGGTTTTATATCGGTGTATGACGTCACCACAGAGTGACAGTAAAATAATAATCTCTGTCAAGTTTTCAAAGAGTAATAATTATGAATGTAGTGTATATAGGAGGAGTTACATGTCTTGAGTTTTAATACACTTTGGTCACTAATTAACAAAATAAAGGATACTTACGTAAAAAATAACATTTGTGCGTGGTGTAGGATTTTATTCAAAATAAATAACAATTCTTTGTTACGTATGGTTTTGTTCTACATTATTTTGAGACGTAAGCACTTGAAAATCTTTATAACAGTTCCTTGCAGGAAAGGCAGAACGAAAACTCCCAATTGGTAGACCAAGATTGAGGTGGGAGAATAACATTAACTATGATTTGAGGGAAGTAGATTATACAGGGAATGATTGGAAAGCATTAGCTCAGGTTAGGGATGTATGGAAAGCTTATGTCCGCGCGCCATGAACCTACGGGTTCGATATTGCCAGTGAGTAAGTAAGTAAGCACTTGAAAATCTTTATAACAGTTCACTTTGTGAAGCAACTTTAATGTTCACGTGTTATGTCAAATTATACGTGGGAATTCGGCCGGGTTCGATCCACGATCGGGAGATTTTTCCTCATCTGTGGAACAATTGTTGGTAAACTTTAACCCCAAATAGTACCAAAACACTATCTGGCATCATAATTCATTTTTATATTTGCCTTGTTCAGTGTACATGTGTGTTTGAAATGCGTCATTTGTTTTAAATGTTCGTGTTGTTTCGGAGAAGGCACCGGATTGAGTTGATACCTTATTCGGCGAAGCCCTCAGTCTCCTTGTATAGCATGGACATGTTCCAAAGTACTGACATGTCGTGTTCGGGTGGCAAAGGAGACCTAAAAGTAGTGCCTGAAAAGACAGAGGTTACCCCATTAATTGGTGAAATTAAACATCTCGTGCCAGCTTTCTTACATGTGTCGGACTGCAGTGAAAAATCATGCATAACCATAATTTATTTTGTGTATATTGTAGCATAATTTTATAGGCATTTAAATATATCTCACTGATTCATTTTTCCACTATTTATTCAATAAATTAAAGTAATGTATCTTATGAGACAAAGTGCCAAATAAAGGATAAGAAATAAAGAAAGAAATGTGGTAATTATTTGCACAGACATGTTTATTTGAACAATTTGTTCGCTGAATAGTAAACTGAACCATTTCCATGTCTATTGTTTTTACAAACACATCAGTCATTTTCGTGTAAACGGGGCCTGTGGTCTTTATTCGAGTTTTCTAAACACCAAACTAATCAATTTTAAGCTATGAACCGTACAAAATGTCGGATATATAGAAAAAATAATTTCACTTTCAGTGAAAAAAGTGTAAATTAATTAAATAGAAGAAATTTATCAACTGATAATGATATATTTTTCGTCCAAGACCGTGGGTATCCTGCCTCAAATTGGTTGGGTTAATAGATAGAAAAAAAGCTAATCCAGCAAATTCTAAAGATAAAATACTCACTAAGTTTCTTAAAGCTAGGGGCGCTGATCTCCGAGTAGGTTATGTTATATTCCTCCTCCATTACCTGTGTTTTTATTCGCCTCAGATTTCATTGATATCAACTGACAAAAATGACTAATATGTTTGTTTTATTTCGGGGAAATCGTGAAAATTCTTAAATTACTACAGACCTGCTGCACTACATATAGAACTCTTTATTACATTTTTTAAATAATAACGCGAAAAATCACTCAATAAAATAAGCTATCACGTCGCGGTTCAACAATATCATCACGGTCACGTGGTTACGGCATGAATAATATTTGAAAATTTGTTTTGCTATAAAATAATTACAATTCTACGTTCTTTTATTTCAGGAAAATTCGAATTACAATAAACAAAATATTTTGTTTTACAACGTAAATGGATAAGTGAAAGCGTTAAACGGGGCTGTGTATAAAACACAAGGTGAGTTAGTTGCTGGAATTAACATAAACACTTTGGGTGGCTCTAATTAATGTGTTGAGTATTTCTTCTTCTTCTAAAATTTGTCACAAGTTATTGCGGTTTATATTATCACCTGCTAATAACCGACGCTTAAATAAGTGAAATAATAACGGTCAATTAAATTGTATGGTATACGCTGAGACGAACCAAACATGGCGGTTACTAGCTAGTTTTAATTTCATATTTCAGGTAAAACTCCAAATCTAATTGTCAGGTTTCGCTAATTTTTTTCAGAATACCTACCTCCGTTTATTTTAGTTGGATATTCTGTGTTTGGTTGTGAAACATCGAAAATTATGATCGCTAGAGCGATTTTTAAATTTTCGCTTCAGGTGAATTCCTACACCTAATGATTATAGAGGATTCAATTGAGATTCTATATCAACCAATGACCGACTCAAACACACACACAGAACTTCATCTAAATCGGTCAAGTCGTTTAGGAGGAGTAGAGAGACAAACACACGTACAGAAGAATTATATAAACGTATACAGGGTGTATGAAAAAGGATGGCGCAAACTTACATGGTTGAAAGTACACGATAACAGAAGCAACAATGTCCCAGTAAACATGTGCCCGCAAACGAGCCGTTTGCGAGATGATTACGAATGTATGGTTACAAGCCGCCACTGACGTCAATGTTTGTAACATTGTACGGTTTACTCCTTGCGCACTTGAAGCCGTCCTATGTTCTTTGTTTACAAAACTGACATTGCCGAGAGGTGAAGTTGTAATCAAACCATACACGCAGAACGTACAGGACGGATACAGTACACAGTCTCGTCTGAGCAGTGCCACTTGTGCTGTGTTGTAGTTACAATGGAACCTTAGAGTAACGAAGAGCATGTGAATATGCATTTCATGTACGGTAGGGCTAATGGCAATGCACGGGAGGCTGGACGCTTGTAACAAGAAACATATCATGATTGAAGACACCACGAAAGCCATACATTTACAAGGGTCCATCAGCGCCTGAGAGAAAATGGGGGTTTTGCACATGGCAGAGCAGTAGGTAGGCCTGCTCACATTACGCCTGAGGTTGAGAACATGGTGTCGGAAGCAGTACAGCTCTCTCCAGGAATCTCGACGAGAAGAATTGTCACACAAGTGCCTGTACGAAGCCACAGTAGTGTATGAATAATTTTACAGAGCAATTAACTGTACCCTTACCACCTCCAACGAGTTCAATGTCTCTATGATGCCGACATTGTTCGTAGAATGATGTTTTGCCAGTGGATGCAACAACAGACTGTCGTCAACCCTCGTTTCGCATGTAACATTTTATTTACAGACGAAGCAGGAAGCACACGCGATGGTGTTTTTAATTGTCATAATACATATTTTTGATGTGAAATAAGCCCACATGCTGTTCATGAGTCACCACATCAGCACCGTTTCTCACTGAATGTGTCGTTAGGGGTACCAGGTGATCATCTCATTGGGCCACACATTCTTCCACGAAAACTTAATGGACGGAGGTACCTTGGGTTTCTGCGGCGTCATCTTCCAGGATTGCTTGAGGATGTTCCCGTTCAGCAACGCCGGAGTTTGTGGTACATGCATGATGGAGCTCTGGCACATTTTGCTGCTGCTGTGAGACGCCATCTAACGCGCAGATACGGCCAAAGATGGATAGGTCGAGGCGGATCTGTACCTTGACCTCCAAGATCACCTGATCTAAATCCTTTGGTTTTTTTGTGTCTGCGATCATCTCAAAAGCGAAGTGTACAGCACACCTGTTAACACGGTTGAAGAACTGGAGCAGAGAGTTGTACATGCTTGTCAAGAATTCAGAAATTATCCAGGGGTTTTTCGAAAGAATTCGACATTCATTGCAGAGACGAGCACAGTATTGCACCCAGATGCAAGGAAGACACTTCGAACACCACCTTTAACAGGCGACCCATAAGTGAAGTGAATTGTGAAATGTAAACTAAATGAGAAGAAAAATTAATAGTAAAGTCTAAAATCAAATTAATTTGACCATACATTCGTAATTATCTCGCAAACGGCTCGTTTACGAACCCATGTTTACATGGACGTAGTTGCTTCTATTATCGTGTAGTTTCAACCTCGTGAGTTTGCGTCACACCCTGCCTATAGGCCTACAGTAATGATAGGCTTTTACAAAGTCTGTAAGTAGTGGGAGGTACTAAAAGTAATATATATATATATATATATATATATATATGTGTTGTGTGTGTGTGTGTGTGTGTGTGTGTGTGTGTGTGTGTGTGTGCTTCCTTTCATGGTACATTAATCGAATGAAAAGAAGAATATCCGTCGTACAGCAAATGCGTAAACTAAGCGAAATGCTAAAAAAATAATCATGGCGCCGCTTACACATTTAATTATCGATTTCAGATAACATCCACTTCTAATGGCTGGATTTTGTAGGTATTCGGAAAATAACTTCCTCCTTTTATGTAAATACCAATTACCGAGTTTCGTTGAGGAAACAGGAAATTACGATCGACAGAACGATTTTTAGATTTACTCTCCAGGTGTGCCCGCACTCCTAATTGTGTGGTTGCTATGGGAAGGAAAAATGTGTGAGAAATTATGTTTTGTTTTCCTTAATTCCAATTATTAGACATCAGACTGACAGCAATTATATTAACTAACTCACTAGCATTATAGTACATGGTTCATGGTCGCTCTCCATACATCCATATGCTGAGATAATTTTTTAGCGAATACCGAGGGAATTAATTTAGGTTGTTCTGATGTGAAAAAATTACAGATGCAAGATAAGATGGTACTAATAATGAGGAACTTATTTATTTATGAACAAAGTGTACTACATTGGTCAACCGAATGAGACGTTAATGCTTTCTCCATGTTGTCGATAGATATCCTTATTTACAATTTCGTAACGAGCAGAATGTATGCTCCATGCTGACTCACCTGCAAATTCTGCTGTTATTTTCACCACATCATCTATGGCTAATGTAGGATATATTTCATTAAATTGTTTGAAAACATTAAAAATAATTTATTTATCTCTTTTTTAAATACGTTCATTTCCAATGTTTTAAGAAATTCTACAGAAATGTTGCCATTTTGAAACAACTCAAATTCCAACGTATTAATAATAATAATAATAATAATAATAGCTTTATTTTACCTGGCAGAGTTAAGGCCTTAAGGCCTTGTCTACCACTCAACCAGGTTTAAAAAAATACAAAATAAAGTCTTAAATCTAAATTACAATATATATATAAACGATTACAAGTTATGAATACAATACAATTAATATTTATAATGTATTTTGATTTACTCTAAATTTAACGAATTAAATATATAATATGTACAAGATATATAAAAAAACGAGGAAAAGATTAATGACATAGCATAAATTAAATAAATAGAGAACAATTAATTATTAGACAACAGGTAACTGTATAAGCGTGACTTAAAGGTGCCAAGTGTGCGGCAACCCCTGATATCTTGAGGAAGGAGATTCCAGGAGCGGGCGGAGGCGGCTACTGTGAAGGAAGTAGAATAGGAGGAAGTGCTATGAAGAGGAATTGTTAGCAGACTGCTATCTTGTGACCTAGTGTCAATATTGTGGTAGGAGGATAACTTCTCAAATCTGGACGCCAGGTAAGTAGGAATGTAGGAATTCAGAAGCTTGAAAAGTAGCGAAAGAGAGTGCAATTTACGTCTGTCAGTAAGACGGAGCCAAGAGAGGTTATTAAAGTGTTCGGAAATATGGTCATAACGCCGGATATTGAAAATGAATCGAACGCAAGCATTATGAACACGCTGCAGTCTCTGCGACAAGCATAGTTTAGATCATTATATATAATGTCACAATAATCGAAGTGTGGTAAACACAAGATTCTGCACTAGGATTTGTTTTAACGAAACTGGGAGAAAATTCTTTAAACGTCTAAGATAATGTAAGATGGAGAAAGTCTTTTTACATATGTGTTTCACTTGTGTTTGCCAGGTTAAATTTGCGTCTAGATGTAGTCCAAGATCTATTACTGAAGAAGAATAAGGGATAATTATATTATTTATAGTAATGTTTCGAAGTGTAGATATGTCAAAGGTTGTAAGCAGTCTTTGTTGTCCCATTAGAATTACTTGTGACTTGTTAGGATTTAGATTTAGACCGATACTTGAAGACCAGTTAAAGATGGATATGAGATCGTCATTCATTTTCATCAAGCTGTTATAGAGAGAATGAGGAGGTCAATGTAGGTAAATTTGGAGATCATCAGCATAGAGGTGATAACGGCAGTGCTTTAGTACAGTTGGCAAATCATTTATGTAGATTGAGAAAAGAAGAGGTCCGAGAACACTGCCCTGGGGGACTCCAACCGGCACGTTACGCCAAGAAGAAGATCTAGAGTTTAATGAAACGTATTGTTGACGACCGTGCAGGTATGAGTATTGTGCATTGCGAGCGCATAAGAGTAAAACAATGTTTATTTAATCTACTAAAATGTAATGATATATTATATTTTAAGTAGCGGATCCGGCACACGTTGCCCTGCGCGAATGTTCAATTCTCGTGTCATGGCTGGACGATAAAAATATAAGTTACGTTTTCAACATAAAATTCACTAATTAAGACGTATAAAATACGTTCGCAAGAAAACTCCTCACTGCCATCTATTAACCGTACATCATGACGTCACATTGTTATCGCTCGGAATATGTTGTTAAAATGCAGATGATTACACATATGACCAAAAATCCTATAATCCGATCGCAGAGCCACCTACCGAGTCCAATTATGAATCTAAACCATCCAGTGACACACTCAAACACATAGAAATGTTCATCCAAATCGGTCCAGTCGTTTGGGCAGTTTTTAATTTCGTGTCTCAAGTAAACCTCCACTTCTAATTGTCAGATTTCGTTCATATTTGGATAATACCTACCTCGGGTTATTTCAATAGGATATGCTGAGTTTCGTTTTGAAACATCGAAAAATGTGACCGCTAGATCGATTCTTTAACTTTAACTTGAGGTGAACTCCTACACCTACTGGTTCTAGAGGGTCTAATTGTGAATCTAAACCATCCAGGTACCGACTCATACACACAAAAAATGTAATCAAAACCTGTTCAGTCGTATAGGAGTTGAGTGACAAACACACGAGTATATATATATATATATATGTAAAGATAAAGATATTTCAGTCTTGTAACACATCCTTATCTAATTTTTTGTCCGACTTGGAGTGTAGTTGTTTCACTGGAAATGATTTTTAACAATAAAAGTCTTTCATCACACATTCTGCATACGTGGCCAAAACAAATTAATCTTGTATTATTATGCATTTTTTTATTCAACGCCCCAGGTTGTCATTGACATTTCTGACATTCTCTCCTAGCACAGACGTAATTGCAACACACCTCTGATGTTGGGGCGCTCGGAAGGCGGAGTTACGGCTGTCCCGATGATGTGATGGGTCATGATGGTGCGCCAGGAGAGTCCTTAATCTAAGGCGAATATCAATGATGATGAATACGATGTCCACATGAGGTTCGGGGACTGTATTTCGTATTTAGTAAGTAATACCGACTTAAAAAGTTGTTCTGTAGAATTAAACATTTTCATCAAAATCGATCCAGTAGTTTAGTAGAGCGACAAACACACGTACACATGAGTATAAAGATATCCTCTTGTAGACATATTCTATATAATATCTATTTGTATTTCCTTTATTCCGAGTGTTAGAGAGCGAACAACATTTTCTTACACGTTTAATGGTCTTCTTCTTCTTCACGGTTTAGGCTTATTTAATAGCCTGTTCCGGCTCCAAATTGCTGCTCTTTCCATTTTTCCTTGGTCTCCCCAAGCTTCTTCTTCCCCGTGGTGAATATTTGTATGCTGCTTTTGGTACTCTATTCTCAGTCATCCTTGCCAAGTGCTCTTTCCAGTTTTTTCTGTATATCTCTATTGTTGAATTTAATTCCTCTATTTTTAGTTGTTGTCTTATTTCTATGTTATGTTTTTTGTCTGTTCTTTGATATCCTGCTATAGGTCTGAGGAATCTCATTTCAGCAGCTTGTATCCTGGCAGATTGTTGTGTTGTCACGGTCCATGTTTCGGATCCATAAGTAATAATAGGCACTGCCATTGTCTTGTATAATTTCATTAGAGTCTTTCCTGGCTTTATTTTTCGAAGTTCTTTTTAGTGTACCTGTTATATAATTAAACTTATTTATTTTGTTATTTATGTCTGTTTCTCATGTGTATGATATTTCGCAACCTAGGAAGTTATATGTTACTACTTGTTCTATTGGTTTATTTTCTAATATTATTTTTGTCCGAACTGGATGAGTACGCTTGAAGGCCATTGTTTTTTTATTTTTGTGAGGATATTTCCCTGTTGTATTTTTTTGATATTTCATTTAGATTAGTTAAAATGTTCATTATTTGTAAAAGTTGGTACAATTGATCTTCCAAGTTTTAGTCAAATATTTGCAGTCCCTCGCCTACTTTCAACACTACCATCCCCCAGACAAGTTCCTACCCTTTCTTCAAATGACAATGCCAATGAATCCTCACATTCTTCTCACCCCACCACTGCCTACCTGCTAAAATAACGTTTTTCTTCTCCTTCACCTACTCTTCTTAAAATCGCCTTCATTAACACTCAAAGCATTCTGTCTCACATTAATGAAATTCGACATTTATTTTCCGAATTCTCTCTGCACGCGATCCTAATATCTCAGTCCTGGCTTAAACTCTCCCTTCACTCCTCACTTGCTGATATCGACGGGTATAATCTCTGTCGTGATGATAGATTAGGAAAGAGAGATGGGGGAGTTGCGATGTATTTCAAATCGAACTTAGAGCCCAAAGGCATTCTTCACTCCTCCCCTGATTACAATGCACGACCAGAATTTCTTTTCATTGAAATTTCAGCTAGTTTACAGAGATGTCTCCTGTGCGTGGTGTACAAACCTCCGAAAGTAGAATATCTTAGGGGCATAGAGGCATCTTTATTAAGTTTACTTCCGCATTATCAGCATGTTATAGTAATGGGCGACTTTAACTCTAACTTACTTTCTTCCTCGCCATCAGCATCAGAACTACTGGCATTATTTCACGCATGCAATATGCATGTCTTGCCTTTACAACCAACCCATCACATATCCACGACAGATACATTAATAGATATATCATAACCACGACAAACTCACAGAAAATTATAAACTACAGACAGATATCTGACCGCGGCATATCAGCTCATGACGTCATATATATCGAATACTCTCTTCAGTGTCCTAGGACTCGTCCTAAATTATTGACATACCGAAATTTAAAAAATATTAACCAGCAAGCTCTAATTGCAGACGCTATCGAGACGCCGTGGCATGGCATTTGGACCCTACGTACAATTGACGAAAAATTGCTTAAATTTAACAATATGATATTAGAACTTTACGACAAACATGCCCCCTTGAAGACTAGACGAATTACTAAATCCCCAGCTCCCTGGATGTCCCACGAAATTCGACTACTGATAGCTGAGAGGGATGCTGTTTTTCGAAAATATAGACGGGACAAAAGTGACGCAAACTTAAGACAATATAAGACATTAAGAAACAAAACGAATCAAAACATTAGGAATGCTAAGTTGCGGTATGCTCATAGTCTCATTGATCCAAACACAAATGCAAGTGATATGTGGAAACGTATTAGATCAATGGGTCTACGGCAGCCGACAACCAAAGGAGAGAGCATTAACATATCACTGGATGATCTAAACCAACATTTCACATCATATGCCACACTTAACATAAACACTACGACCAAACAACAAACTATAGATGAGCTCCTATCCACAACTACCTCTTCCCGAGAAAAATTCTTCTTTTCCTATATAATGCCAATGGATGTTAAACTATCCCTGGACCGCATTAGAACTAAGACACAAGGTATAGACAATATAAGTATTGACTTTTTAAATAAAATACTCCATGTCATACTCCCAACTGTAACCCATATATTTAATGCCTCAATCATGACCTCAATTACCCCGAACTCTGGAAAAAGCTATAGTCAGACCAATCCCTAAAATTAAATTACCTGTAACACCAAACCACTTTCGACCAATCAGCATCCTCCCAGTTCTATCTAAGGCCTTTGAGCGCATTGTATATGGACAATTATCTGATTACCTTAACGTCCATAACATACTTGACCCACGCCATTCAGGTTTTAGGACAGGCCATTACGGCAACTGCACTTCTTAAAGTTACCAAAGATGCGCGTGAAGCAATGGACTGTGGCCACATGGCAATATTTACACTCTTGGACTTCAGTAAAGCTTTCGACACTGTTGACACTGACATATCAACAGCAAAATTACGCACTCTGAATCTTTCGGACAATGCTGTTAACTGGCTTGGATCCTATCTTCATGATCGCCAGCAATGTGTATACAATGCAGAACTTTCCTCATCCTGGCTATCACTGAAGGGTGGCGTCCAACAAGGTTCAGTGTTAGGACTACTTCTGTTCTCTATCTATGTTAACGATATATCCACTAGACTTACCTATTGTCGACATCACCTATACGCTGACGATTTGCAAATTTACATTCACTTCCATCTTGACGATGTACATGACACACTAGACAAATTAAATTGTGACCTAGAGTAAATTTCCCAAAGGTCGAAGAAATATGGACTTAATCTAAATGCTGACAAGACACAGTGCATAATTATAGGATATCGGCGAATCCAAAGCATTATAAATTACGAAAATATCCCTACCATTCTCCTAAATGACAAAAACATCCCCTACAGCTCAGTAGTAAAAAATCTGGGTATCTATATGGACCAACACCTAGACTGGAAAATCCAGGTGAATAACATCTGCAAGAAAGTGTTCTCAATTCTTCACTCCCTAAATAGTTTTAAAAACTTCCTTCCTACAAAATTAAAACAAATACTTGTACAGACTCTTATAATGCCACACTTCGACTACTGCGACATATTACTGACTAATCTGACAACTGATCTATCTGACAGACTACAGCGTGCTCATAATGCGTGCATTCGATTTATATTCAATCTCCGTCGTTATGACCACGTGTCTCCTTCATTTCATGCCACATTCAGGATTATGTTATAAATGAGATGAGAACAGAGACCCGTAGATTCCATGTCCACTCGATTCCAAAATATGTTCAAAACTGAGAAGATGATGGGTTAAATTATTTTTTCTCTTGTCTGAATGTTCTAAAGCAGACGCCAATATGTTAGACAGGGGAATAGCTAAGACTAAATAACAATCAGCTACATGGGGAACCAGTTGAACATTTCCAGATTTGATCCTATGTTAAATTTCTTTGTGCATCTCATTCTATTTGTGATTATTGTTCCTAGGTATTTGAATTCAGCCACTTCCTCAAAATTTCCCTCATTTGTCATTATCTGTCCATTCCCAATTATAAAATGTATTTCTACGTCTGACCATATATTTAGTTTTATTGATATGTACTTCCAGTCCTAATTTCTTAGTGTTACTCAATAGTGTGTGCGTGTTGTCCTTTATTATCTCCTCGCTATCGGCCAATAGTACTACATCATCATAAGTAATGCCAGGAGTGATTTCTAAATTATCGATAAATTCACGACTCACTTCGTGAGTCGTGAATTTATGTACAGAATTTGGAAATCAAGAGTGGCATTTGTTAGGACTATTTAACGAATAAAATTAAGCTGTTTATTCACATATCATGATTTAACTATAGTTATTTTAAAATATTTATATATTTAATTAAACGGTGATGTTTTAAAACAAATGAGAAACAATAGGTACGTTTCATCTGCTTATTTTGTTTGTCACTGCAACCAGGTCATACTATTTATTGCCAAAGGAACGCAATATTGTAAGAATGCTCTCTAGTGGAGAAAAAGTGAAACACATCAAACTGTATATTAATTCATTTCTGATGTCGTATGATGTAAATATGACAATTATATTTTTCTGGATTATTACCTGGGAAAAAATACATTTACGAAAGTGCAAACAGTAGTTTCTTTTTTCCGATTGATTCCGATTGAGGGTCTTTCCACTTTTCAGCGGTTGCCCTTTTACCAGCCGGCTGCTGGCCTTTCACATCCACATGTGTCAATCACAGAGGTTGTTTCTTTTTTTGGTGGTATAATAAATTGCTACAACTAGTTTTATATTAACTCCTGCAAGCGCTATGTGTTGACATCTGTGCACTATATATACAATCTGTTAGCCGTATTTCTTATAGGCTCAGTCACTGCAAAATAATGGTCCGACCTGTTCAGAATTTTAAAAGAAAGAGGGAGGTTTCTTTAATATGGTAAATATAACACTGATAAATATCTCGTGAAACACGAATCTGATTGGTTGTAAAACAGAAATCATTGAAACGTGATTGGTGATTGACTCCCATTTGGGGCATGAATTAAATAGTTAGCATAAGCTAACAGCTTATTAATACCATTGAGATGTAAGCCTTGCTCATTCTCTAAATATTTAATGGTATGCTCCACTACAAAATTATATAGAAGTTGGGATAGTGCATCTCCTTGTTTCAACCCATTCTGGATTTGAAAATTGTCTGAAAACTGTTTGCCTACACGCACCCTACTCTTTGTGCCATTTAGACACTTTTGTATAAGTCTAACTAACTTCTTAGGAATTCCAAACTCCAACAGGATACTATATAACTTCTTCCTCTTAATTGAATCATATGCTTTTTTGAAGTCTACATATGGTTGATGTACATTATATTCCCATTTCTTCTCTAAAATCTGTCTTATACTAAAACTGTGATCTGTTGTAGACCTATTTCTACTAAATCCACAGTGATGATCTCCATTTTTATTACGAATTTTAATTATAGAGACTAGATAGCTTTTCGGCCAACTCCTGTAAATCTATGACACGACTTTACTTCTCTCCCGAAGGAAGCCACACTCAGGATTATGTTATAAATAGGATGAGAACAGAAACCAGTAGATTCCACGTCCACTCGATTATAAAATATGTTCAAAATTGAGTGGGTGATGGGTTAAATTATTTATTTCTCTTGTCTGAATATTCTAAAGCAGACGCCAATATGTTAGAGAGGCGAATAGCGAAGACTGCATAACAATCAGCTACATGGGGAACCAGTTATAATAAGAACAATTAAGTCTCATAGACTGCGATGAGCAGGACATGTGGCACGATGCCTTTGCTGGTCCAATAATGCAAAAATCCAAATGTTACGCTTGAATGGAGATTTGATAGATGTGGCATTTGAGTAGTGTTGCATTGTAACGTAGCAACGATTGGTCGGTTTAAAATTTCGGATGGACAATTATCATACTGTTTGTGTAGTGCCGTGATCGATTGGTAAATATTATCTCAGGTTTTAGGATATGGAAGTTAGGTAAGTTTGAATACATTCATTACACAAATAATTCATATTAGAAAAATACACTTCTTATTAGACACTGCAGCTTTAATCAGTAGATTTATTTCCCACAATTCCCGTCACTATTCCAACTTCAAGTGACAGTAGTGCGCTCCTACTCCTAAATAAATGAAATATGATTTTTAAATTTTCGTTTCAGGTAAGCTTTTACACCTAATCCTTTTTAGAGCATAATAGCAGCTAAACACTGTCCGTATCTGAAAATGTGTGTACACATTTCGACGAATCAAACATGGCGGTTTGCTAGAGTCAATTCTTATTTTCGGATTTCAGGTAAACCCCCAGTTAAAATGGTCGAATATCGCTGAGTTTTGGATAATACCTGCCGCCGTTTATTCTAATAGCATGTACTCAGTTTCGTTGACAAACAACGAAATTTACGACCGCTATAACGGCTTTTAATTATCGTTTCAGGTGAACCTACTGGTTTTAGAGCGTAACAGATAACGTCTATGGACAGAGATGGGTGGGCCATATAATGACACTGGAGGAGGAGAATACCACTAGAAAGCTTACACTACTGAGACCAGATGGAGGAAGACCGAAGTTGAGATGGAGTAGAGGAAGCTCGGTGTCCGGGGATGGAGGAGGGCGTTGGACAGGGATGCGTGGAAGAGCAGCCAAGGGTCAATAAAGGGCTGTAAAGCTGGAATAAAGCGGATAAACGCTTGGCGTACTTCAAAACATGTATTTAGAAATTTTCATGCTGATCTGTTGATGGGTTTAGAGTAACAAACATATACAAACTGCTAGCTAATACCCGGGGTGCGTTGCTGCGCCTAAATAAATTAGATATTAAAGATTAACTGAATTGTTTGGTACACGCTGACACGAACCAAATATAGGTTTCAGGTAAACCTCCACTTCTAGTTGTCGAATTTCGCTCATTTTTTGATAATACTTACCTCGGTTTATTTTAATAGCACATACTGAGTTTCGTTGTAAAACACCGAAAATTGTGACCGCTAGACCGAGTTTTAAATTTTCACTTCAGGTGAATTCCTACACCTAATGGTTTTAGAGGGTCGAATTGTGAATCTAAACCATCCAAGGACCTACAAAGGAGACAATTGTCCTGATACAAAACAACAATTAATAACCAGGCATTTGAGAAGTTTTACAAGATTCGCCAAAACAATTGAAATATGAAGGAAAAAATGAAAAGGGAAAAAGGAGAGGAAAGGAAAAAGAAGGAAAATGTAAATAAGCAATGAACACTACAAACTTCTGAAGACTCAGAATGAGAGATGACACGACATATGTGTGTAAAGCGGCAACATAAACAGTGGATTATATCCAGTGAGTGTGTGAATATACAAAACAGAAAGGGAAACGTGTGTTGTTCAGTTAGAAATTAATGAAATAATGAATAAAAACACAAAAAGTTTCAAAAATACTTAAATCAAATAGATTTCGAAAACATCAACAAAATTGAATATAAATAGCGGCATGAAAGAAAAGACAACAAATTGTGTGTATAAATATAAACTAATATATTGTTTATTAATTTTATTTAGCATAGGCCTATAGCATTGCAAATAATGTAATGGAGCATGCTGGAAATAAATGGGTTTTTAACACACAACAAAATCCAGGGACCCACTCAAACACTCACAAAAAATTCAACAAAATCCGTCCAGTCGTTTAGGAGGGGCTAAAGTGCTAAAACACGTACAGAAGAAGTACGTTATATAAAGATAAAGATTATTCAGTTATGAAAAATCTACTTTTCGGTCTGACTCGTGTCTAGTTGTTAAAGGTTTCACTGGAAAACAAATTAATGTTTGTGCTCTTATGTATTTTTTTATTCAACACCCCAGGTTGTTCATTTTGACATTTCTGACATTCTCTCCTAGCACTGGTGTAATTGTAACACACTTCTGAGGTTGGGGCGCCCGAAAGGCGGGGTTACGGCTGCCCCGATGATGTGACGGGTGATGATGGTGATAGTGGTGCGCCAGGAAAGTCCTTAATCCTAAACTTAATCTAAGGCGAATATGAATGATGATGGTCACGTGATGTTCGGGGACAGTTTCTCACATTTTGTAAGTAATACCGTCCTAACAAGTTGTTCAGTACAATTAAACATTTCATCAAAAATCGATCCAGTTGTTAAGTAGAGCGACAAACACAAGGACACAAGAATTATATACAAGAGTATTAAGATGTTCTCTCGTATAACTTATGTAGACATATTCTAAAAAATACGTGTTTTTATTTCCTTTACTTCGAGTTTAGAGAGCCAACTACATTTTCTTACACAATTAAAGGTAAAACAGCTATTCTAAAATGCATTCATACGTCTGGTTTTTTTACATTACAACTTGAACTTAGCTCGGAGGAGGTACAGCAGACACCTAAAATGATCGTGTATGTGTGTGGCTGACAACCCGGCTGATATCTGTGACCGATTTAATTTAACACATCACTTCTATGACGAATTTTAATTATAAGGCGAAATAACCACTGTAAACCTATGACACGACTTTACTTCTCTCCCGAAGGAAGCCACACTCAGGATTAAGTTATAAATAGGATGAGAACAGAGATTAGTAGATTCCATGCGTTCAAAAGTGAGAAGAAGATGGGCTAAATATTAATTTTCTAAAGCAGACGTCAGTATGTTACACAGGGAATGGTGAACAGGACATGTTGGAACGATGCCTCTGATCGTCCAATAATGCAAAAATCCAAATGTTACGTTTGAATGGGGTTTTGATTGATATAACAATTGAGCAGTATTGCATTGTAAAGTAGCAACGATTGAACGGTTTAAAATTTCATTCTGTTTGTGTAGTGCCGTGAGCGATTGGAAAATATTAGCTCAGGTTTTGGGATATGGAACTTAAGTAAGTTTGAATACATTCATTACACAAATAATTCATACTAGAATAAATACACTTATTATACACTGCAGTTTCATTCTGTTGAATACTTAAAGATTTATTTCCAACGCTTCCTGTCACTAATACAATTTTTTTATTCAACTAGCTAATGCGCCCCTACTCCTAACAAATCAAATATGTTCTTTTTTTAATTTTCGTTCAGGTAAACTCCTACACCTAATGTTTTAGAGCATAATATCAGATAAACACTCGCCGTACCTGAAAACGTGTGTACACAAAGTTATACGTTTCGACGAATCAAACATGGCAGCTAACTAGAGTCAATCCTTATTTTCAGATTTCAGTCAAACCCCACTTAATATGGACGGATTTCGCTGAGTTTTGGACAATATCTACCTCAGTTTATTTTAATAATATATACTGAGTTTCGTTGTGAAACATCCAAAATTGTGATCGCTAGAGCTATTTTTAAATTTTCACTTCCGCTGAACTCTTACACCTAATGGTTTAAGAGGGTCAAATTGTGAATCCAAACAATCGAGGGACGCAATCACACACACACACAATCTTTTATAAAAATCGGACCAGTCGTTTAGGAGGAGTTGAGTGACAAACACACGTACACAAGAATTATATAAAGATATAGGTTATGCAGTGAATGCACATCCAATACGTCTTCTTCCGAGGAGTGATTTTGGAAATAAACGGAATTAAAATCCTACAAATCATGAATAATAAGAAGAGTAAGATTATTCAGTCTTGTAACGCATATAATTTTCGGTGTGACTTGGAGCCTAGTTGTTAAATGTTTCACTGGAAATGTTTTGTAACAATAAAAGTCTTTCATCACACATTCTGCACACATAGACAAACCTAATTAATATTCGTGCTGTTATGCATTTTATTTATTGAAAACCTCAGGTTGTCATTTTGACATTTCTCGTGTTCTCTTCCTGCACTGGCGTAATTGTAACTCGCTTCTGAGGTTGGGGAGCCCGGAAGGCGGGGTTACAGCTGTCCTGGTGATATGATGGACGATGATGATGATAATAGTGGTGCGCCAGGAGAGTCCTTAATGCTAAACTTAATCTAAGGCGAATATGAATGATGATGATTATTATGGTCATGTGATATTCGGGGCCTTATAGTTTGGGCCTTATAGTTTCCTGATACTGTATTCCTCTTACAAATGAGGAAAAACCGAGAAAAAATATCACCCAAGGAACTTGTCCCGAATTTTATAAAATGTTTTATTCAATTCATCACTTGTTCTAATTATCCAAGGTCCATATACAATTCCTGCTGCTCAAAAATTTTCCCAAATACAGGGCGCAGCATAAGTCAGTTAACCGAAAATGCAAATATATTATTTTATGCAGCTTACAACAACTATACAAAAAACAACTTCCAAAATTGTTCAAAGACACCACCATCGTTGTTTAAGCATTTATGACGTCGTTTCAACACCGATTTCCAGATGATGTCACACAATTTCCCATAATTAACAAAAATGTTTTCAAATTCCTGTTCAATCAAATCCCGTAAATGTTGCAGGTTAAGTGGTTTTGTACTGAAAACTTTATCCTTCAAAATCACCTCAAGCAGTAGTGTTTGAGATTATATCATCAAGCTCCTGTATTCAAACCCCTGTTTCAACCAATCTGATTTTCCCTTGTAACCATGTGCACTGGTTAATTGACTTATGCCGCACCCTGTAGTTATCTTTCTTAAATTAACACGCTCTACCGACAGGTTGTGTCCGGGTGACACAAGAGACCTAAAAGTAGTGCCTCAAAAGGGAGAGGTTAACCCCTTAATTGGTGAAATTAATTTCTTATGCCAGATTATTTAAATGCGTCGGACTGGAATGAAAAAAAATCATGCATAACCATAATTTATTTTGTATATATTGTTGTATAATTTTACCCACTATTGATTAAGAACATTGAGCTGATTCCTCATTCGCCGAAGAACTCCGTGACCTTGTAAAGTGCGTACGTGTTCCAAAGTAGCGACAGGTCGTCTTTGTACAGTATGTATATGTTCAAAAATGTGGTAATTATTTGCACAAACAGGTTCTTTTGGACAATTTGTTCGCTGAATAGTAAAACTGAACGATTCGCATGTCTATTGTTTTACGTACACATCAGCCATGTTCATGTTGTCGTGTTTGTTACGAGGTCTTCATTCTAGTTTTCTAAACACAAAACTAATCCAATTTTAAACTATGAACAGTACAAAATGTCGGATATGTAACAGAAATAATTTCACTTTCAATGCAAAAACTGTAAATTAATTAAATGAAAGAAATTTAACACCTGATAATATATATTTTTCTTCCTAGACCGTAGGTACCTTTCCTCAAATTGGTTTGTTTAATAAATGAGAAAAAGCTAATCCATAAATAGTAAAGGTAAAATACTCATTGAGTTTAACGCTAGGGGCGCTGATCTCCCAGTAGGTTATGTTATATTCCTACTCCATAACCTGTTTTTTATTCGCCTAAGATTCCTTTGATATCAACTGACAAAAAAGACAAATATTTTGTCTCGTTTCGGGTAAATCGTAAAACTGTTAATAAATTACTTGCAAATTCATCATTTTCTTGCTCCCTACATTACTATACACCTGTTGCCCACATATTTGTTTTGTCTAACGCCACCAGGTTGCCTCTTATGTCATTTCTGACTTTCTCCACTGGCTTTGGCAGAATTGTAATCCATTATTTAGGTTGGGGCACGTGGAAGGCGGAGTTACGTTACCCCGATGATATGATGGGTGGTAAATGAAAATGAAGTGCCAGGAGAGTTCTTAACCTAAATTCCACAACATGGGCAACCACAGGAATAATTCCCTTTAAGAAAAAATGGCTATGGATTGACCGGGAATTGAACCCGGGACCTCATGAACTGTAGTCAGGAACGCTGACCACTAGACCATGAGGCTGGTTAAAGTTGCCCTACATATAGAACTCTTTATTACGTTTTTTTTAAAGATAACAATGCGAAAAATCACTCAATAGGCTACGACACTTGAACGTCGCGGTTCAACAATAGCATCACGGTCACGTGGTTACGGCTGGAATAATATTTCAAAATTTGTTTTGCTATAAAAATAATTACAATTTTGCGTTCCTTTATTTCAGGAAAATCGGGAATCAAAATATTTTGTTTTGGACGTAAATTAATAAGTGATGGCGTTAAATGAAAGCTGTGATTCCATGTAAAATTTCGCTAGAATACGAGGTAAGTTCCAATTAAAATATGGAACAAAGTTGGTGTAGAATTAGAATGTAGGCCTAGATGGACCTGCAGTGGAGCCACTTTACCTTTACCTCTAATTTTCTTGTATTTTTTCTTAACTTTCGTTTTCCTTTCTTGATCTTTTTGAAGTGAATACGTGTTTGAAATAGCGTCCATAGTGGGAGACAAATCAGACAACTAATGATAACAAAATCGGGGGATACACTTTGGTGTTGCAGCTACATATCTATCACCTACATCCAACATGTAATTACGTCCCTCCATAGATGAAGGATCAAACAATTCCTAACCTTAACTCCGGACTGTGATGCATCGCGCGCGGCGGAGGAGTGAGCGCCGCCATTTTGAGGTCGTTTCGCTGCGTCACACAATTTTCGTTTAGTATAAATTTTGACTCAGACAAGTTACGACGTTCCTTTGGGTTTCAATCGTCAGCTCTCGTCAAGATGTAGGCCTATCAATTGGGGAAATAAAACATTAGAAAAAAGCCTGATGTCCAAGTTCAGGAATCTAACCCCGAGACATCTGAAACGCTGACTACAAGCCCACGAGGCCTGTGAATGTTCATGCATTAATTTATCAAATGTTTTCGTAAAATTATATATTTTGTACGTTGTCCATGTTAACATGATTGCTACTTTTAACTTCTTTTCATGTAATTTATTTTTAACAGTGTAACCACCTGTTATTCAGTTTTAAAAATAACTGCAACAATCGGGTTACCATGGCAACGCATGTTCATGTACAGTTTATGCTCTCACACGTCTGTCTGTTTTCATTACAAGATATTAAGGTACAAGTTTCTTCTCTTCAAGTCAGGTACAATCTAAATCCCATTAGAAATTATGTTAACATTATTGAGTACGCAATTCGAACTTGTCTAAATGGTACAAAGAGCAGGATGCAGGTAGGCAAGCAGTTTTCAGATACAGTAAAACTTACTCAAAGCGAATCGCATGGGACCAATTTATTTTTCCACATTAGACAAAATTCCGCATTATAAAAAACAAAATTTAATAATCTTAGATTATAGAGCACCGTGTATGTCTTTTTTATGTACCTTGGATTAATTGTCGTCCCGCTGCGTTGAAAAGTTAAGTGTAGTATGTACGAGCGACTTCAACGGTAACGCGCGAAATAACAGTCCCGTTTCGCCAGATTTAAAAATGTATCTTAGGCGCGTATCCTGAAATTAAAGTACGCAGTTTCGGTTTCCGTTCACCAACTAAATTTTCGCCCACATCCTTTGATTCCCCGCAAATTTCATTCCACACTACATTGTGTGCTGTTTTAAAACTGTCCAGCCAACCTGAAGATGCATTGAAATCGTTATTCCCTAGGGATATAGCAACAGCTAGAGCTTGACTTTGGAGCATCGGTCAGGGAATTTGGATATTTTTTGATCGTGCACTTGTAAAACACTCACAAACTACTTCGTTGATTTCTTCAATTCCTTTATTTTTTCTCCCCTTCTCTTCATTTAACCTTTTCTTTGCATCCATTTTTTTGTGTTTTAAAGTCACTGGCTGTTGATCATCTACCTCTGTGATTGACACATGTGGATGTGAAGGGCCAGCAGCCGGCTGGTAAAAGGGCAACTGCTGAAAAGTGGAAAGACCCTCAATCGGAATCGGATGTGAAGGGCCAGCAGCCGGCTGGTAAAAGGTCAACCGCTGAAAAATGGAAAGACCCTCAATCGGAATCGGATGTGAAGGGCCAGCAGCCGGCTGGTAAAAGGTCAACCGCTGAAAAGTGGAAAGACCCTCAATCAATCAAAAGTCTCATAAACTAGAGTTTTTCCACATTTAAATTTAGTCATTATTTCGCGTACTGAGAGTTTTTTATTTATTTTTTATAATTTCCACTTTTTTGTTTAATGACATACACACGTTTTAGTCATATTTATTCCGTAAATTCAGAACGCTACCTATGAAATATCGGCCTCAGAACTTAAACTAATTTCAGAAGATTACAGCTCAATGATTATTTGAAATACTGGTACAGAGCGTGTATTTCGCATAACGGATTGTAGTGAGGCCGAAAACAAATTTCAGGTACAGGTAGAATCTCTAATTCACCAGGCGGCAGGAATGATTCTTTATTTCTTTGGCCTAATAGGAATTTTCTGAAATGGAAATTAATTTATTTCTCTCTGTCTTTCCGCTTTATAAAAATTCTATTCACGAAATGTGTAGAAATGTCCTTCCGTTTCCGCTTTTGACAGATTCTGTTTTATACAAAATAAATACACGTAATATTACTATTATTTCGCCGGGGCCAATAAATTTGTTCACATTGGACAGATTTCCGCATTATTCACGTTCCGGATTAAACAAATTTTACTGTACTTTGAAATTCACTATTCAATTTTGTACTAGAGCATGTCATCACATGTTTAGAGGAAAAAGAAGGCGTAATAAGCTGTTAGTTTATGCTAATGATGTAGTATTAGGCGATAGCGAGGAGATACTAAAGGACAACACACACCACACTACTGAGTAACACTAAGACATTGGGGCTGGAAATAAACATCACTAAAACTAAATATATGTTCACACAAAGAAATACATTATATAATGGAAATGGACAGCTAATGACAAATGAGGTAAATTTTGAGGAAGTGGCTGAATTCAAATACCTAGGAACAATAATCACAAACAGGAATGAGATGAACAAAGAAAGTAAAGATAGGTTAAATTCTGGAAATGCATCCTATTACGGATTACAGGGATTTTTGTAAAAAAAACTGAACACATATATAAAATAACCCTAGCAATGATTCCTGAGGAATGAAACTTGTAAAGGGAGCTTAGATGCGAGTCCTGTACTAACTAGATGTAAGTCTCAGCCAATAGGAAGTATGACGACACGTCGCGTCATTGCTAACTCCCTCGCTAGCGAATATCAAATACAGTCACTGCTAAACATTTTTAAAATCTCGCTACAAAAATTAATTAATATAGGTAATCTTTATCGTAGACTGCGATGGGAAGGGCATGTGACGCGAATATAATGAAAGATGTGCATGGAAGCTTCTTGTAGGAAAACCAGAGGGAAAACGCCCAGTTGGTAGACCAAGAATGAGGCGGGAGAATAACATTAACTATGAATTGAGGGAAGTAGATTATACAGGGAATGATTGGAAAACATTAGCTCAGGATAGGGATGTATGGAGATCTTATGTCCGCGCGGTCATGAACCTATGGGTTCGATAGTTAGGACATCTTTATACGTGGAGGAAGTATATTCACTATATACTCGTATATATACACACACGCACACACACACACTGTATTTGGCTTATATCACTCTGTTAATGTTTTAAATAACCACTAAATGTTACTTTAATTTAAACCATTTATAGTCTTCCCCGCGCCGTAGCCATGTGATTAAGGCAAGATGTCTTGACGCAGAGGTACGGGACCTGCGCTGGTACGAGTCCCCACGGGGGAAGAAACGTTCTCAAGGAATTTCTGCCAGTATGGGACCGGTGCCCACCCACCATCGTCAGGCATTTGGGTGACTACAATAAGTAGCGACTCCAAGTTGAGAAGACCAGCTATAATGGCTGGGGAACTGACATTCACATTGCACTATCATTTTAAGACTTGAGGCAGCAAGTGTTCAAAATAGTATTATTATAATCTACGGTTTAAAATCTAAAATCAACACATCCGCGTCTCACTATAATTCTCTATGGACTGTACATGTTTTTGTAAGAGGAACTGTTTTGTTTGTACACGTGATAGGCAGGGAATTCACAGCTGAGCAGCCTGGATAGGCTCTCCCATTGGATTTACGGTCAAGGACATTCTTCAAAATCCCTTGCGCGACCTATAAAACTGTTATATGAAATAGATACCGAAACAATGACTATTACTTTAAGGGAGGAGAAAAGATTACGAGTGTTAGTTGTTAGAAACATTTTTGAAACAAAAAGAGACGAACAGACAGATGAATGAAGAAGACAATATGGCAGTGAACTGCATGATCTTTATGGGAAACCAGATGTAATAAAAACAGTAAAATCTTAAATTGTATAGACTGGGGTGGACAGGACATGTGGCACGAATGGGGAATGAAATACGAACATAAAAACTCATTGTAGGAAAATCATAGGAAAGCGTCCGGTAGGTAGGCCAAGAATCAATTGGGAGAATGACATTAACTATGATTTGAGGAAGGTAATTTATAAAGTGGATGACTGGAATAGGGATGTTTGGAGAGCTTATGCCCGCGTGGCCTTGAACCTACTAATTCGAAATTGCCAGAGAGTTAATATTTCTGTTATCAAGTTCGCAACCTATGTATCACCTTAAAAATGTTTTAATGTATTTTTAATAAGCACATAAGACAGTAATGCGTTTCTGAGAAATAGAATTTTCATATTGTGTTAGTGCGGGTATATCAGTTGGTGTTGAAGGTTCTGCAAACAGACCGAGTCTCTATCTCACAGGGAGCGGAGTTTTAGGTTTTAAAAGTTAAGACTGCAAGACAGTGTAGTGATAAAATTAATGTACAAACTGCAGAAATGAAGTTCTTACGTTCAGTAGCAGGTGTAACATTTCTGGACAGAAAAAAGAAGTGAAGATATCAGAAAAGACTTAAATATTTTTAATTTAACAAATAGAATTGACAACATGAGAAACAACTGGTAAGAACTTGTTAAACGAATGCCTACAGATAGAATCTCTCAGCTGTTATTAAAGTACAAACCAATAGGACATAGAAGTGTTGGACGCCCATTTACCAGGTGGGAAGATTCATTGAATCCCACACGATGTGAAAACAGGTCAAAAGGCCTAATTTCAAGAAGTAGAAAGAAAAGAAGCATTTATACAGTATTCATTCAGCTGATTTTTAAAATAATATTTCTCGATAAACTAAATAGAACATTATTCATAAGTAATGCCACGAGTGATTTCCAAATTATCGATAAATTCACGACTCACGAAGTGATTTCCCTGAAACCGAAATTAAAAACGGACCAGCAACTGCCATGTTTGGTTCGTATAATAAACGTATAATGTTTCATAGCAACGTGTGCCGGGTATTAGCTAGTGTTATATCAAACAAGTCTGCAGACAATTTGTAATTATTTTTAATGCTGATAAGAAAATCAATACTTTTAAAATTAATAATGATCGAACTTTGAGGTTACTAATAAAAAGTCGACTGAAATATGTGGTAAGCATTTTAAAATGCAATCTTATTAAACAGCGTAGAGGGTGCGAACGCAGTGCGATAATTTCCATTTAAGACAAGTAAAAATATATGAAATATCATACAAACGATTCAAATAATGGTGTTCCAAAATAATTTGTGAATATTCGTTGTGTCATATTTCCTACAGAAGTCTGTACGATTACATCTGTAGCGAGGTAAGATAATTTACCTTCCTTGGTCAGTAAATTGATGTAATGTTATTTATTGTCGCCGTCACATCGCATGCAAACATGTGCTCACTATAGCGCAGTATAACCCTGGCAAGTGAGGTTGGAGGGCGCAGCGATTTAACTTGAAAAAGTCTCAGTCTTAAATCAGCTAATTCGTTCATTATGCAACATTTTGTTTCATTGTAAAATATGTTT
This sequence comes from Diploptera punctata, assembly GCA_030220185.1. Taxonomy (NCBI): domain Eukaryota; kingdom Metazoa; phylum Arthropoda; class Insecta; order Blattodea; family Blaberidae; genus Diploptera; species Diploptera punctata. Next base: position 113,834 of record JASPKZ010008704.1, on the reverse strand, counting down.
TAAAGTTTAATGTAAAACAAATACTGAAGTAGATAAATAACTATTTTGTCCTGTATTATGTAGTTATGAGTTACTGTAAAGCAAACACGTTTATATGATTCGTTAAGTGTTCCAAACATTGTACATAAAGTAGAAATAATCAGTTTTTCACCATTTTTAAACATGACCTATAAATAAAATGCAGTTTCATATTTTTATCAATGATATAAATTTTACATAAATGTAAACGAGCATTTGTTTCCTTCTTTAAAAATAGAATGAAAAGTAACAATGTTATTATAATGTTGACAGCCGCTTTCCTATTGGTTTCAGGTGAGAGAACATTGATCAAGATTGAAACTTTATTTATAAATTTAATTAAATGAAAATTATTTATTTTAAATTTTAATCGAAATTAAGTTTTATAAATGAATATGCAATGTAATTATTTCAAGAATGAGTGTCATTGATATTTTATATCAAATATCTGAGGAGAATTAAATCAGGCGATTTCTTGATCCATATGGTTAGGCAATCGTTCTACGTAATCTCCTGGGTTCCAAGTTTATATCTCTGTCAATTCATGAGAGCTTCATTGTCAAAGAATTGGAGCCGGAGTGTGTTTTTTATAGAGAGTTTTTCCCGTTTTTTATGCCAAAAACTTCATCTCACCACTTTCAGAAAGTCATGCCATCAATTCAATCCATTTAATTTTATCTTTCTCTGTCATCGTGTCAAAATTGTCAGAATATTATTTTCTAAACAAAGTGTTATTCGCCACAATATTAATTGTATAGTGGACTCGGTATTTTAGTTTCCAGGCGGCAACAAAGGTAACTGTTCCTCTGGTTTAAAAAATTGTTAGAGGCTTCTAAGACGCCGCTCCATTCACCAAAACCTGAAAACAGTTCTCTGCCCCAATAACGTCTTCGCATTATTATTGACGTACAAAATGACGTTTCCATGTCACCTCCACGTGGATATAATTAAAAAACAGCGTTGCAACTTTTGTCTTTTGCAGTATTATTATTATTATATAGTATGTTAGTGTCCCGTATGTTAGTGTTAGCGGTTAAGGTAAGAAGCCTTGGCGCAGAGCTACGGGACTTGCGCTGGTTCGAGTCTCCATGGGGGAAGAAATTTTCGGCCAGTATGGGACCGGTGCCCACCCAGCATCGTGAGGCAATTGGGTAGCTACAATAAGTAGCGGCTTCAGGTTGAGGAACCAGCTATAACGGCTGGGGGACTCGACATGATAACCACATGTCACCCCTACACTGGCTGTTGATCATCTACCTCTGTGATTGACACATGTGGATGTGAAGGGCCAGCAGCCGGCTGGTAAAAGGGCAACCGCTGAAAAGTGGAAAGACCCTCAATCGGATATAGTATGTTAGTGCCAGTGAATAAAACGTTACAACGCTCCTTGATATGCTAAATACTTAACCGTGCAAAATAGATCTACTAATCACAAAGCAAAGCGCCAGTAAACTAAAATACTGAGTACACTGTACAAGAAAATTGTGTACATAAAGTTACTTGAAGAGCTACGATAGATGGCCGAGGAAGACAACATATTGGAAGAATACTTCGATCTAAGTGGAAGGAAAATATGCTGAGGGGATGAGAACCAGAGAACTGGATTTGGAAGATGGATTAGATAGAAGAAAATATACACAGGTTTTCCTGAAAGAAGGTTCCAATATTGACATAGGATGTGGTATGCAACAAAGGAAGACAAAAATTCCCATAAATAATGGTTGCAAATGTAATATCTTCGGAGTTAGCACCTTAGTTTGTACGATGTGTGCTCAGGATCCGAGTTCACAGTGAAGGTTCTGTTTACAGATTAGGCGGGTTTCACAAAGGACGGTATCGTAAATTTTCATAATACGCAGATATGGGCCAATGCAAACCCGTATTCACTTGAAGAGAGAAGTCACCAGCACAAATTCAGTATAAACGTTTGGACATGTATTCCTATGTGCTAAACAACAGATTGAATGCTAAACAACTTTCTTCGAAACCAATTACCTGTATTGCTTGAGAATGTGTCCATACATGAACGATAGGAGACAAATAACACAAGACTTTTCAAGGGCCTGCCCGTTCTCCCGATCTAAACCCTCTAGATTTTTTTCCTATGGGGTCCTTGTTGCATGCAATCCCCATCAACGAAATGGAGACACTACGAGAATGCGAGTTGAATCCAGGGGTGTTCCAAAGAATGAGACCTAAGGTGCATATGATGACCACTGACAGTAGATAATATGAAGTTAATGGCCAATGTTTACAGGAACGTTTTTCTTCCTTTGTTGCATACTACATCTTCAGTAAATATTGGAACTTTTTTCGGGACATCCTGTATGAATTTATGACAATTGTTTCGGGACACCCTGTATATATATGCATGAATTTGTACAGCTATTCAGCTATAGCCGCTTTCCTCTCCTAGCTTCCGCTTACATCTAACAAATCACTTTTCCCAAACAGTTCTCAGTTTCTAAATTATACATATATATATAAGGGACACAGAAACAAACAAAGAAGTATTTAAGTTGATACCTCCTGGAAAAGAGAAACGTGGTAGATCAAATCGAACATGGATAAAGGGAATGCAAGACAACATGAAGAAGATAAATATGACAGAAGAGACACGCAAGACCGGGAAGTGTGGAAGAAAAAAATTGTATATTCTGGTTGAGGATACCTGTGTAAATAACTGAAAATAATATATATATATATATATATATATATATATATATATATATATATGTTATAATTAAATGTTTAACATTGAGCAATGCAAGCTTAATATGGTATGATAAGAAAAATAAATGCCTGGACTGGATTCTAACCCGGATCTCTGAGTCTGTACCTCAGCGTGATATCCATTACACTACCAGGCGAATCCATTCAATTACACTACCAGGCGAATCCAATTCAAACACTTATACATATATAAGAAAAATAAGTGTTTGAATTGGATTCGCCTGGTAGTGTAATGGATATCACGCTGAGGTACAGACTCAGAGATCCGGGTTTGAATCCCGTCCAGGCATTTATTTTTCTTATCATACAATATATATATATATATATATAGGGATTTATATGATTGTGGCCGTTTTCTAAACCTAGTCGCCACTTATTTCTATCCAATACCTCTTATTTTAGTCCTGTAGTTCTCATTCCTCTCAGCATATTTTCATTCCACTTGGTCTTCCTGTCATATCATCGCCATGGAAATTGTCAATTCAAGATCTCCTCGGCCATCTATCATAGTTTATTTTTATCGCAAACGTCAACCATCTTAAATATATTCGTTCAAAGATATGTCCTCTGCTTCCGTCCTATGTCTTATTTGCTGATAAAGAATTTTGTAAATTTTCGATAATTACGTACTTTAGCGCCCATCTTCCAAAAACTGGATGTAACGTAACTGAAATTTACATTGTTTTATAATTATAAAGGATTTTCATACAAGTAATTTTAGATAATGAAAACAGGGTCTTAGAAAAATAACCGTTTTTCAGTTGCTAAAATTATCTACATTTGAGATTTATAATCCAGTATAGAGATTTGAATTTTGGTAACTCAACTCTAAAGAAGTAATCATCTTAATTTTCAAAATATTATTATCAACATCGTCCTGGCATGTTATAGTCATGGTAACAACTACAAACATTATTCTATCTAATCGATCTCTTTACCTGAGGATCCTACATCTGGGCATCCGTCTCACATGCTGTGATACCAGTGCAAGAAGGGGGTAGCTCCACTTTTCCCCGAAGTGCAGGTTAAGTTCATGCATAATAAAGATAAGGAGCCTGCTTCAGCTGGTGCTGGGGAAGTAGCGCCTTCCATAATGAAAAGAATGAAGAAAATTGTTAACACTAATTTTCATACGGAGCAAGAAAGAGGAACCTAATGAAGATGTTCACCTTTATTCTGCGCCTCTACCACATAAGCGGCTGCAGTTCCTTCAACTGGCATCTAAATACGTACGAGTATGTAGTTCTAAGACAACCTGAAGTGCCAGGGAGAATATTCTGATGAAAGCGTCACTGACAACGCTAACCAGTTTAAATAAATACCTTCATGTGCCTGTATTTCCTATTACACTAAACAACAAAACACTAACCTTTTCGTTTTGTCTCAGAAAGAAAAATATGTGATTCTGATAGTATTTTTTCTCCTGAATTCAAATATGATACCGGTTTTTCTCCATCACGCAAGGTTTCCGCGAGACAGGCATTTATAATTTCAAACACTTCAATATTTTCTACATTCGTAACTACACAATATTCGAACATTCGGACTCACCTAGAAAGTAAGAAATGACGATTTTGTGCTATATTTCGCCTGTGGAGCATCCCTCTTGATGGTCCAACAATAATTGGTCAGCATATTAGGATTCCATTCACCTTGATATCTTTTTTCATAGCTCAAATCTCCTGATGAAAGTGTTCCTCGTTTTATTTTACAATGGACAAACGGACGAAAAAACGTTTATTAAGAAAATAATTATTTAAATCCATTAATTGAAATTGAAATAAGAAAAACTGTGGGCGATGGAGAAATTCCGAATACATATTTGATAACACGATAAAAAAACTGCATTATGTACGACTATTGATACTCATCATGTCGACCCGTGTTATTTAATCATATTTTCCTTATTAAGAAGTTTCAGCCATAAACTCTTCAAATACCTACTGTCCAGTGCAAATTATATTATAAAAGCAAGCTACACAGAAAATAGTACTTACACATATACTTATATATATGAGCGTGTGTGTGTGTGTGACGTGAAAAGAAAAATAAATGCCTGAATCGGTATTTGAACCAGAGTTTCTAAATTGTGTACGTTTAGCTCTCTAACCATCTAGGCTACTCAGGAATCCTAACACAAAGATCCATTTTTCTTATATATATTATATATATATATATATACATATAGTATTCTTAATTTACACGACAGATAGCAGGATATCATTCGAACTGCCATCTAGTGGCCTGGCCACTGTAGGGAGTAAGCATATTTAAAGAAAATATTTTATTTAGCAATGAAGGCAAATATGACATGAAAAGAAAAATAATGCGTGAGTCGGGATTTGAACCTCAGTTATTTTTCTTTTCATGTCATATTTACCTTCATTGCTAAATGTCAAAACCATAGTAGTTATATGAGTACAAGGAAAGTAACATGTAAGTCACTTACTTTTTGTCGAATTTTAGTTTCAGTGTCACTAGATTTTGCAGTTAAACATTTTCGTTTAGAAGTATGAAAGAGTAAAAGATATGACCGGCCTCGTGGGCTAGTGGTAAGCGTTCCTGACTACTGGTCATCAGGTTCCGGGTTCATTTCCCGGTTAAACCATAGGAAATTTTCCTTACAGGGTTAAGTTTAGGTTAAGAACTCTCTTGGCGCTTCATTATAATTTATCACCCATCATATCATCGAAGTAATGTAACTCCTCGTTCGAGGTGCCCCATCCTAAGAAATTGATTACAATTCTGCCAATGCCAGGGGAGAAAGCCACAAATGTCTTAAGAGACAACCTGGTGGCATTAGACAAAAAAACTCAATTATGGGTATATTTATATCCAACGTTTGGCATTCAAATGGGTACTGTACAACTAAAATTACGTTTTATAAGTTTCAACAAAAAAGTGACTTGCCTGGGTCCTTCCTTGTACCCTCTATATATATATATATATATATATATATATATATATATATATATATATATACAGAGGGAGTAGAAATTCCCCTTACAGGGTTTGAGGACATATAGAGGGCACCCAGACAATTACATTTAACATAGGACCTCATATCCGTAAATGTACGATTTTTCCAAAACACAAAATATCACAACACATATTACTCTCTGGAAACACTTAGAAGAAGGGCTCGATGTGACGATCACCATGTTCTGGTACACACAATCCCTGGTCCTCCAACATCCGCCGAAACCATAACTCGCGCTAGTTGGTCTTCCTCGGATTCTACAGGGATATCGTAAATTAAGGTTTTCTTGTGACCTCACATGTAGTAGTCAAGTCGCGAGAACGTGCATCGGACCTGCCATTGCACCGAGACTTGCCGTACAATAACATCATGTCTGCGTGTGTAACAGCAACACAGTACGTACATGTTGTATTGTCGTGAAGGATTACTACTGTACTCTGCAGGTACAAACGTCTCTGGGCGGATCACAAACTCAACTGAACAGCACATAAACAAAGTTGCAGTGGACATGGAACATCAGGTGAGCGGGGAATGACGTATGGACTACCCTACTCAAGACTATCCTGGTGAGTGGCGCCGAAAAATGCGTGTGAGGTGGTTTTGGGAGTAGCGGAAATTCGGTACGTTTCTGGACATGAGTTCTTTTGCTAAACTTAATTGGCTTGGTCCCTACTACAAGTCCTCAAACTCTGTAAGGGGAATTTAGACTCACCTTGTATGTGTGTGTGTTAAAGTGTGGTATTTTCGTGCAAAGCGTATTTCTTGATACATATTTTTGAGATTCATTTACGATCTTACCCATGACGGTATTGGTCTAAAACTTGTTCATTAAGTAGAATTAATATATCTAATATACATTATGAATCTCCGTTGAGGTCATTATATAAAACTTTCAAATTATAAAAGTGTACCTTATTATTTATATTATTGAGGAAAACTAAGAATAAGGTAACAATTTTATAATTTAAATTTTTATCGTTGCGTAGTGGTTAAGGCACTGCGCTACAAGCCGGAAGGTCGAGGGTTCAAGTCCCGGTGGGCAGGATTTTTAAACTGACCCAAATCTTCTGGCGGCCTCTGGCGTCGACTCAGCCTCTGACGGAAATGAGTAACAGACATGTTCTGGGGTAAAGGCGGCCGTCACGCAGGGCTGACATCAAGTGCCGATTGTGCAGAAAACGTGGGAGCCTTAACCTCCTACTACCCCAAGGGCCTCCCGAGGCCTGTAGTGGGATTAATTTACTTTACTATTAACTAGAATTACTTTTGCTAAATGGCAAGATCACTATAATTTTCAATTTTTAGAGAGAAATAAGTGGCAGAGAACGTCTTTTCATAGAATTGCCTTATTTTCATTGTTTTGCGAGAAATATTAGAAATAGTCAGGTCGATGCTGTAATTTCTCGAGAAGAATTAAGCACAATTAAAAGATTCTTATGTATTGTATGTTTTATTAGGATTTTGAGTGCTGGTATTCAATTTTATTTTACTTATTTTTCTTCCTCGTCTTCACAACTCACAAACCATAAGTTATATAACAACATGTTTGGAATAAAATAATCACCTGTGCGGAAGCAAGTATTTGCTTGTTGATTATCTAAACCGTGCACTTTGTCACACGTCTTTCAACGAAATTATTCCTCATATATTTTTACATTGTACTATGAATATTTTTTTCCAATAATTCCCAACCATAAAACTGCCAATCATGCTTCTCGTTATCATACTCTATATTTCAAGAGGAAAATGCTGATAAAAGGGTGAAGATATTTAAATAGAGCTGAAAACGTCACAGAACAAGGCGTTTCTATGTATAAGGCTGATAGCTAATTGAAAGGCTTTTTGGCAATATAGACGTGAAACTTGGAAGGTCATATGGCCTAACTTATGAAATAGAGGTTAACAGTTCAATTATATGATAAAGATAAAAGAGGTGGACTTTGAGTAGACTGTGTTCAACGTAAGGAAATAGCCCATATGCTGTTGTTCAAGGCTGATACAAATGAATAGGAGAATGCGTTTCGTATAACAATACGTGCAATTATGATATTTTTTAATACTGCATGTCTCTTACAAATGTGTTTATGAAGTATTTGTAATTTGTTTTTACTCACGAAATTATCTAATCGTGTTAACAAATTATATTTTAGTTTTCTATGAATACATCTAATTAAATACCAGGAAGCTTAGGGCCCAACGGTCCCCGAAAATCATCCGGCCATCATCATCCTTATCATTATCGTCATCAACCTTCACCGGTGTCGAAAGCAACGGGAAACTGCCACACTTATAATTCCCTAGTAAAGCTGCAAAGCATAGAATGAAAATGCTATGATTGCAGTGAAATACCTGCCCTCGGGCAGAAGTATCATGGATGGATGGATGATACTGCAAAAACCAGAAATATTTACACTGGGTCTTATGTAATTCTTTAAGATATATATATATATATATATATATATATATATATATATATACATACATAGTGTTCAGCTCAAGAGCAGGTTTTTCACTGCCAACTCAGCATTCTCTTCTTTAACATAGTATGTTATAATCTTCTACGAGATATACAGTGTGATTCAAAAGTCTCTTGACATTTTTATGAAACCAATGTTTTATGCCAACCTTGTTATTACATATGTAAAGTAATGACTACTGGATGATAAACTCAGTACATTTCAATGTGGTGCTCCTCTAAGTAAAGGCACAGACTCCATATTTCTTGTGTACAGCGAAACACGTTTGCTAGCATAGCTGGTGTGATTGCAGCTACCGCTGCAGCTATTCGATTTCTCAATTTTCTGCAAGGTGTTGATTTTCACTTCATTCACTTTCGATTTAACGAAACCTTAAAAAACGAAGTCTAGTGGTGTCAAATATGGAGAGCGGGCTGCCCAAATTATCGGTGAACCTCGACCGATCCACCTTCGAGGGAAATCTTTGTTGAGGTGGTCACGAATATTGATGGCAAAATGGGGTGGTGTACTATCTTGCTGGAAAACCGCAGTATCTTATATAGGATCCTGTGTCAGCTGCGGTTTCAGGTATTGTTCTAACATATCAAGATAGTTACTTTCAGTTCCTGTTGTTTCCGCAAACAAGAACGGCCCGTGAATGTTTGTTTTGTTATTCCCAGCCACACATTTACCTTAGGTGTGTCTGTCTGAAACTCTTGTATGGCTGTTCGCCTATGCAATTCCTACAATTGTACCTATTGATATGTCCACATGTGTCGTGTTCCACGAGGTCTTCACTTTCAATGGCATTTAACAAGTCATCACACATAGCTACATAGTCTTGTGCATTAACACGTCATCACACGTAGCTACATAGTCTTGTGCATTATCTGGATGTGATAAGGGCATTCGTTCAAATTGAAGCGCAAGACACACCATACAATTCTTTGGGACATATCCAACTCTCTGCTGAATCTTCTGGTTGATGCACCGGGACTTCGTGAGATGGCATCCTGTATGGTTTGCACGTCTTCTGGTGTTGTTGCAGCAACAGATCCCGTCCATTTTATTTTCAGTACCAGATCTCTAATAGCTTGCCTGCTAGGACCTAGTTTTCTGAACTTTCTTGGGTCTGCACTTAAGTCAATCCTCGTATACGGGCGATAACGGCAGCTAATATTTCATCTATTGTTAGCATAGTTTCCAATTACTTGTGACAAAAATACATCAATTAACGATATGAGGAAAATGTTAAGAGACCTTTGAGTCATCCTGTATATATATATAATTTTTATAAATGCAGAATATGAAGACATGCATTGAAACGTAATTGTAGTATGAATAAACCTAAATTTATCCTAAAAATGAATAAGAATTTGAATCAAATTATAAGCCGATAAGAAATTATCCTAACTTAAACATTGATATGTAAGTACATACGTTATACACATTAGTCAAATCAAGAAATTTGCCTGGTTATAAGAGGAGCTGCAGACATGAACCCAGGGTTACCTGAGTTCCATGTGTAAAAGTCTTCTTGTAATTGATATTCATAATTTAATATCATATTACTAGAGGAGTATGGGGTGGCGTCAGACGTTCATTAAAGATTGCACGAATCCGTCTATTAAAATACGAATTAATATTTCTTACAAATCTAGTTTTAATAAATCTGTAAAAATGTCTAAATATTGAATACGTTATTTTAACCATTCTAACAAAAGTTACATTTATAATATACGATTATATATTCACTGGCACCATCGAACACGTAGGTTCATGGCCGCGCGGACATAAGCTTTCCATACATCCCTATCCTAAGCCAATGCTTTCCAATCATTCCCTGTATAATCTATTCCCCTCAAATCATAGTTTATGTTATTCTCCCACCTCATTCTTGGTCTACCAACTGGGCGCTTTCCCTCTGGCTTTCCTACAAGAAGCCTCCACGTAAGTCTTTCATTCCCCACACGTGCAACATGACCTGCCCATCGCAGTCTACGAGACTTAACTGTTCTTATTATATCTGGCTTCCTATAAAGACCATGTAGTTCATTGTTATGTAGTCTTCTCCATTCACCTGTCTGTTCATCTCTATTTGGTCCAAAAATTTTCCTAAGTACTTTATTCTCAAATACTTGTCAATCTCATTTCCTCCCTTAAAGTAAGAGTCCATGTTTCGCACCCATATAATATAACTGGTAGAATAATAGTTTTTATATATTTTCAGTTTAACGTTTTTTGAAAGGAGTTCGGACACCAAAAGTCTCTACAATGCATAATAGCACGCATTTCCAGAATTGAGCCTATGTCTAATTTCTTTGTGCATCTCATTCCTATTTGTGATTATTATTCCTAGATATTTGAATTCAACCACTTCCTCAAAATTTCCCTCATTTCTCATTAGCCCTCCATTTCATTACATAATGTATTTTCTACGTGTGACCATATATTTAGTTTCATTGATATTTACTTCCAGTCCTAATTTCTTAGTGTTACTCAATAGTGTGTGCGTATTGTCCTTTAGTATCTCCTCGCTATCGGCCAATAATACTACATTGTCAGCATAAACTAACAGCTTATTAACACCATTGAGTTGTAAGCCTTCCTTATTCTCTAAAGATTTCATGGCATGCTCTAGTACAAAATTAAATAGTAGAGGAGATAGTGCATCTCCTTGCTTCAACCCATTCTGAATTTCAAAAGTGTCCGAAAACTGTTTGCCTACACGCACCCTACTCGTTGTGCCATTTAGACACATTCGTATAAGTCTAACTAACTTTTTAGGAATTACGAACTCCAGCAGGATACTATATAACTTCTCCCTCTTAATTGAATCATTTGCTTTTTTTGAAGTCCACATATAGTTGATGCCACAGTACAATTATATTCCCGTTTCTTTTCTAAAATCTGTCTTATACTAAAAATCAGATCTGTTGTAGACCTGTTTCTTCTAAATCCACATTGATGATCTCCTAGAATGCCATCAATATAGGGAGTAAGTCTGCTTACTAATATATTTGTTAGAATTTTGTACGAAGTTGAAAGTAATGAGATGCCCCTGTAGTTGTTGCAATCAGTTTTATCTCCTTTCCTATAAATTGGTACAATAATTGATTCCTTCCATTCATCTGGAAGAGCTTCTTTTTCCCAAATCATATTAAGCAACCTGTGTATCTTGTCCATTAATTTTCCTCCTCCTGATTTTATCAGTTCTGCTGGGATCTCATCTAAACCTATTGCTTTATACATCTTCAATTTTTCAATCGCCATTACAACCTCTAATGCATTTGGCTCCGCAACGAGAATTTATGCTGTCTGTAAATTATCCTCCTATGTCCTGTTCTGTATGTACATTTAACCCGTCAGCGTGGAGCGACGTGACGTGTACGCAAGTTGAATTCTTCACCCAATGCGGAACGACGTGACATGTACGCTAGTTACACGCACTGCTTTAAACTGTAATTATGACCTTTGTGTTTACATTAACTATTTACCGTGTATACAAATTTTATGTAGAGACTTCAAAGTTTCTATTAGTGCATATATTAACTGATTACGGCCCTGAGTAACAATTTAAAATAATTTTATATTTGCATTTATTCTTGCGGCCTCTGACATTTTTCTTAAATTTATAACTTGATAAAGGATTTCTTATAAAACTAAATTCGCCTTTTTTTGTAGATTAGCTTGTCTATCAAATTGAATCTATTTTCAAATCTCTTCATTTTTAATAATAATGTCGCAAAATTCAGTATAAATAAAGGCCCAACAAAGTTATTTCCGATTTACGCTACAGTACAGGACCACAACAGTAAATTTCAGATATATATATATATATATATATATATATATATATATATATATTTCAAATGACGATATCCTTACATTATGGAAAGGTAGTTAGTCTACAATTCAGTCAGTATCTAAAAGGAAAGTGGTCCACTACAGACCTTAGAAGGTTCTTGGGATATTAGGAGGTTAAGGCTCCCACTTTTCTAAAGTATCGGTACTTGATGTAAGCCGAGTACTTATTTCTGTCTGACGGCCCATAACAAGCATCTGGTACTCATTTCAGTTAGAGGCTGAGTCAACCCCGGGTTCACAGTGCCGCCTGAAGGTTTGATTCAGTTTAAAAATCCTGATCCACCGGGACTCAAACCCTCGATCTTCCGGCTTGTAACATGTTAATCTTTTAAGTCCACACCTCCGGTGAAACTATTATAGTCATATTTCATCAAATGGTTTCAGTTTGGAAACCAGAAGAAAGGCATTGAAATTTAGGGTTGATGAAGGTCTTTTAGTACAACAGGTCTGATGTGTAGAAAGACCATTTTTTGAAGGCACACGACCTAAAATAATGTTTCAAAAGTGTTAGAAAGATACATTTGGAGAAGGCTGCCCCCCCCCTACAAGAAAGAAGGTCAGCGCATAGAAGCAATGTGTTTGTAATAAACATGAACAAAGTAAACACAAGGGGAAAAAAAATACACTTATTGTTGCCCGAGTGTCAAACAGCTGGTTTACATTTTGAAGATTTATCACACCAATTTTTGAAGTTCATTTTTTTAAGACCCTTCTCTTTGTGTAAATATTTCGTTTTGTTGTTAGGTAAAGCCGGTTCTCTGAATTCTTCAAAGAATCCCTAGTGCAATACACTGTGTCACTTATGTGAGAAATTTACAAAAAGGACCTATTTCAACTGTGGCACAACAACCATAAATAAGTCTGCAAAAAATGCAGAGATGTTATGTGAGAACCGTAACAAATTTAATTAATTAAATATTATATTAAGGGTTCACCATAAAGGAATTGCAAAAACATTTAAATTACTGAAGATATATCAATTTAAATGCGTTATTGGAATACTGGCACTGAACGGCTGAGTTTAAATACCGGTGAACTTCCTCCCACATCAGAGTATTCCCGGCCATTTAAATCCATCCACTCTGAAGGGTTAATAGCTGATTAAAGTAACTTTTCCATCTATTTAAGTACTCTTGGAATCTGCAATCATATCCCCATTTTCATTCCGAATTATGTTTGTTCTAGCCTGAAACCCTTTCTTCTCTATACTAATTCCCTGATATAATTCTCTAATGTTCCTATTTTTTACATTCATTTCAAGATCATTAATCTTCTCTCTCAAATATTCCCTCTTTTTACTCTTTAGTAACTTCATGATTTCCCGTATAATACTACCCAATTGCTCTAAATTTACCTCATTTGGCTCGTGTAACCATTTCATTTTTGCTAGCTTTCTTTTCTTTACAATGTCGGCACATTGCTCATCAAACCACTACTTTTTGTGCCTCTTTTTTAAATAACCAATGCTTTCTGATGCTGACAATTTAACAGTATCTCTTATAGCCTCCCATTCTTTATTTATATCAGTTTCTTTTTCGTTTGCCACATTGGCATCTGAAGATTCCAGTACTTCAAATCTATTAACAATTTTGATTTGGTATTCTTGTCGCTTTTCATCTTTTTCAAGTTTTTTAATTCAAATTTTACAGAATCATCTTTAGCATTTGTTCCTCTCATAAGCGATACTCGTTGTCTGATTTTCACTCTGACCAGATGATGATCCGAATTGCAGTCTGTCCCTCTAACTGATCTAACATCGATGATGAAACTGTCCCAGCGTTTATCCACTAATACATGATCTATCTGGTTCCGAGTTTGTCCATCTGGGAACGTCCAGGTGTATTTATGAATATCCTTATGCTGAAATGTTGTGCTCTTAACAATGAGATTCTTCGATGTTGCAAATGTGACTAATCTAACACCGTTGTCGTTACTATCTTCATGACGACTGAATTTGCCTATTGTTGGTTTGAATATATCTTCCCGCCCCACTTTTGTATTAAACTCTCCTAAGACAATTATCATATGATATTGTGGAAGGCTATCAAATAAGCATTCTAATTCTTCATAGAACTCATCCTTGATCTTGTCATCTTTATCTTCTTTGGGGGCATGTACATTTACAATTATAAAATCATGTCGTTTACCCTTTAGAATTATGTATGTTACCCTATCACTGACTCACTTAATATTTCAGATAGCGCATAGGATCCTCCTTCTGACTAAAAACCCGTTCCAAATGCAGGTGTCTCTGCACCCCCGTAGTATAATGTAAAGCTTCCTGATTCCTGACTACCTTCTCCTGGCCACCTAACTTCCTGTAAAGCGACTATATCTAGGGGCGATTTATCTAATTTCCGCGTTAATATCTCTAGCGCCCCGCTATTGTATAAATTCCTAACATTCCATGTTCCAAGGAACATGTCCCTGTGTTTGAGCCTTTGGCATGGGTTCCCTGAAGTAGTCCCCTCCCGGAAAACCGAATGGGGGACTATTTGACCTCCGGAAAATTTTATCCCAGTTGAACCCATGTCCGCATTTCTTGACAGTTGTATTTTTACGGTGAAAGATCGTCACTTTTTCGACCAAGGTACTTTTTTCGTCTGGCTTATCACCTTCGAGCAGTCCGGCATGGGTATCCCTATCGGCAGCAATGCTACCGCCGGCATAGCTCTCAGGTCATTTTAGGACGTAGGCCACTCTACCACGACAAGGTAAAGATACAATGGAGGGTTTAATATTATATTATAAGTATAAAATGTAAACAAATTTAACGAATAAAACTTGAGTATTTATCGTCTCAAATACCTTATTACATATTTCATTTTGCAATTCATCTGTAGTTAAATTAAAATGTTATTAATAAATGTATACAATGTGTACTAGTTAATTAAATGTGTAAAAAGATAATACATAGTTTGATGGAGGGATGAACCGGATGGTACAAAAGTAATCTACAATAAATGAGAGATGAAAAAGAAGGCCAAGATCAACTAATGTTATCCTTCAAAATGATTTTTTTTTACCAGACGGCAAATAAGACGAATCTGTTAAAAGGCCTGGGAGCGAATAAACTCCGTGATATTACAATTTAACTCCAGTGGCTTCAGGCAAACTTGATTTCAACTTGATTATCCCATTAATATCAAAAAATACATCGATGAGATGCTCCAAAATTTTACTCCAATGTTTTATTTCTTTAGGGAGAATTGCACTTTAATATTGAAGTTAATGACAAGCAATTTAACCAACTTACATGAAACTTAGTGCATAGAATTAAGACATTATTAAGTCCCATAGATCTGCGCCAAGGCTTCTTGCCTTAACCACTCGGCTAGGGCGCAGGACATTATATAAATATAGAGGTTTTAAAATATTTATAAATTTAAAGTAAACGGCGATGTTTGAAAACAAATGAGGAATGTTTGGTTATATTTCATTTGTCATCCACTGCAACTTGATCATATTATTTATCGCTAAATAGGATCACAATATTGTAAGAAAGCACCCCAGTGGATAAAAAATGAATCACACCAAACTGTATATAATAACCAACATTTTAGGTTATTAATTGTTTTTTAACAACTGAATAAAATCATTTAAAAACACATTTATTGAACATACAATTATCAAATGTGTATTTCGAAGGATGCTGATCATCATTTGCTATATTCAACGTATTGTGTTTGAGAGTCAGTCACTGCAAAATAATGTTCTGACCTGTTCAGAATATTAAAAAGGAGGAGGTTTCTTTATTTTAGAAAAGAGAATTCATTAAATATCGAGGTGAAACACTATTGTCTTTGATTTTAAAACAACATTCATTCAAACCTGATTGGCCATTAACTCCCATTTGGGGCACAAGTTAAATAGTCACGTAAAATAATCACATATTTTAAATAACATATCTGATGGAAATTATTATCAGACGATTTTAATATAATATCACTACCAACTTTTATTTCCAGCTCTTCGGGTTACTCTATGGCATCCTATCTCCAATCTTCAAACTCCTAGGTGAACTTACAGGTGGAATTGTAGGCAAATAACCTATTGATAAGAAAGCCATATAAAATGGGAGAGAGTACTATGGAACTTCTTGATGGGGTACCGGATGAAATTGATAATTTCAAAACAAATCTACCTAGAATTTCTTGCGAAATATAAATAGTCAATAGAATTATAGTTAAAAAACTATTTTATTTATTGTGAGCATTTGCATTAAAGAATATGTTTATAATGTTAAATTACACTGAGCAACAACAAAGAAACATTCGTTTTGACTCAGAAAGAAAAATATGCGATTCTGATAGTATGTATTCTCCTGAATTCAATTATGATATTGTTATCTCTCCATCACGCAAGGTTTCCGAGAGACAGTTACTTTTTTAATTTCACTTTAATATTTTCTACATTCGTAACTACACAATATTCGAACATTCGGACTCACCCAGAAAGTAAAAAATGACGATTTTCTGCTATATTTCGCCTGTGGAGCATCCCTATTGATGGTCCAACAATAATCGGCCAGCATATTAGGATTCCATTTGCCTTGATATCTCTTTTCCATAGGTGGAACCATTTGAGTTAGCTCAGTTGGTTTTATTTTACAATGGACAAATGGACAAAAAAACGTTTATTAAAAAAATATTTGAATCCATTAATTGAAATTGAAATAAAAAAACTGTGGGTGATGGAGAAATTCCGAATACATATTTGACAACACGATAAAAAAACTGCATTATGAACAACAATATGTACTCATGAGACAAAAATAATGTTGACCAGTGTTATTATGGGAACAATAATGTTAACTATTATTTTAGACAAGAGATTTGAAAATTAAAAGTTTTATTTAAAACAAGTATTATTTTTTTAATATCCTGAAAAATTCAGATATTAGAAAGGAGATGATATTCACACCGCGTATACAATAACGCCACCTCGCCTTGTTTAGCAAGAATATATGAGTAATAGTATACTACAGAATAGAGGAAAAATGATTAAAACCGAGCGATAGCGATTCTGTAAAACACTTCAAAACGTGCGTTCTACATTACTTTTTGCGCGATAGTATTTTCTAAATAATAAATAATAGTAAATTAATAACATCTTTGTTGGAAATATTTTCGTTCATTATAAACAATTGACTAACGTTAACCGTGTGGGCAATGTTTATTAGTTGAAACAACAGGAGGCCTTGAGAACAATTATTGATAACATGGCCGCAAGTACGTATTTATTGTTTTATATTGTTTCAAATAAAGTTCAGTTCATTTAAGACGCAGTGATTTGTTTCGTATAATGTTATTAACTCTACTATTTGGATATTTTCTGTAGGCCTATATACATTGTACGTAGTATCCATAGAGGGCAGTGGATTTACTTCCCGCACGTAGGTGTAAATGTAATATTACAGTATAGTTATTTAGGTTGGCAACCCCGAAATGTAGCAAGTTGAACTTTCAATAATGGTCGCCATTGCTGGTAAGTACGACAAAACGCACTATCCCGCAAAAACAGAGTTTATTTTTTTA
This sequence comes from Diploptera punctata, assembly GCA_030220185.1. Classification (NCBI taxonomy): domain Eukaryota; kingdom Metazoa; phylum Arthropoda; class Insecta; order Blattodea; family Blaberidae; genus Diploptera; species Diploptera punctata. The sequence goes on along the minus strand of JASPKZ010008704.1, from coordinate 96,243 downwards.
AACGTTAGAGCTGATCCTCATGTTCCTTTGTATGTGACTCAGAGCAAGAGCTTGTGTAGGTCCTGGTAGAGCTGATCCTCATGTTCCTTTGTATGTGACTCAGAGCAAGAGCTTGTGTAGGTCCTGGTAGAGCTGATCCTCATGTTCCTTTGTATGTGACTCAGAGCAAGAGCTTGTGTAGGTCCTGGTAGAGCTGATCCTCATGTTCCTTTGTATGTGACTCAGAGCAAGAGCTTGTGTAGGTCCTGGTAGAGCTGATCCTCATGTTCCTTTGTATGTGACTCAGAGCAAGAGCTTGTGTAGGTCCTGTTAGAGCTGATCCTCATGTTCCTTTGTATGTGACTCAGAGCAAGAGCTTTTGTAGGTCCTGGTAGAGCTGATCCTCATGTTCCTTTGTATGTGACTCAGAGCAAGAGCTTGTGTAGGTCCTGTTAGAGCTGATCCTCATGTTCCTTTGTATGTGACTCAGAGCAAGTGCTTGTGTAGGTCCTGTTAGAGCTGATCCTCATGATCCTTTGTATGTGACTCAGAGCAAGAGCTTGTGTAGGTCCTGTTAGAGCTGATCCTCATGTTCCTTTGTATGTGACTTAGAGTAAGAGTTTGTGTAGGTCCTGGTAGAGCTGATCCTCATGTTCCTTTGTATGTGACTCAGAGCAAGAGTTTGTGTAGGACCTGTTAGAGCTGATCCTCATGTTCCTTTGTATGTGACTCAGAGCAAGAGCTTATGTAGGTCCTGGTAGAGCTGATCCTCATGTTCCTTTGTAGTGTGACTCAGAGCAAGAGCTTGTGTAGGTCCTGGTAGAGCTGATCCTCATGTTCCTTTTGTATGTGACTAAGAGCAAGAGATTGTGTAGGTCCTGGTAGAGCTGATCCTCATGTTCCTTTGTATGTGACTCAGAGCAAGAGCTTGTGTAGGACTTGTTAGAGCTGATCCTCATGTTCCTTTGTATGTGACTCAGAGCAAGAGCTTGTGTAGGTCCTGGTAAAGCTGATCCTCATGTTCCTTTGTATGTGACTCAGAGCAAGAGCTTGTGTAGGTCCTGGTAGAGCTGATCCTCATGTTCCTTTGTATGTGACTCAGAGCAAGAGCTTGTGTAGGTCCTGTTAGAGCTGATCCTCATGTTCCTTTGTATGTGACTTAGAGTAAGAGTTTGTGTAGGTCCTGGTAGAGCTGATCCTCATGTTCCTTTGTATGTGACTCAGAGCAAGAGTTTGTGTAGGACCTGTTAGAGCTGATCCTCATGTTCCTTTGTATGTGACTCAGAGCAAGAGCTTATGTAGGTCCTGGTAGAGCTGATCCTCATGTTCCTTTGTATGTGACTCAGAGCAAGAGCTTGTGTAGGTCCTGGTAGAGCTGATCCTCATGTTCCTTTTGTATGTGACTAAGAGCAAGAGATTGTGTAGGTCCTGGTAGAGCTGATCCTCATGTTCCTTTGTATGTGACTCAGAGCAAGAGCTTGTGTAGGACTTGTTAGAGCTGATCCTCATGTTCCTTTGTATGTGACTCAGAGCAAGAGCTTGTGTAGGTCCTGGTAAAGCTGATCCTCATGTTCCTTTGTATGTGACTCAGAGCAAGAGCTTGTGTAGGTCCTGGTAGAGCTGATCCTCATGTTCCTTTGTATGTGACTCAGAGCAAGAGCTTGTGTAGGTCCTGTTAGAGCTGATCCTCATGTTCCTTTGTATGTGACTCAGAGCAAGAGCTTATGTAGGTCCTGTTACAGCTGATCCTCATGTTCCTTTGTATGTGACTCAGAGCAAGAGCTTGTCTAGGTCCTGTTAGAGCTGATCCTCATGTTCCTTTGTATGTGACTCAGAGCAAGTGCTTGTGTAAGTCCTGGTATAGCTGATCCTCATGTTCCTTTGAATGTGACTCAGAGCAAGAGCTTGTGTAGATCCTGGTAGAGCTGATCCTCATGTTCCTTTGTATGTGACTCAGAGCAAGAGCTTGTGTAGGTCCTAGTAGAGCTGATCCTCATGTTCCTTTGTATGTGACTCAGAGCAAGAGCTTGTGTAGGTCCAGTTAGAGCTGATCCTCATGTTCCTTTGAATGTGACTCAGAGCAAGAGCTTGTGTAGGTCCTGGTAGAGCTGATCCTCATGTTCCTTTGTATGTGACTCAGAGCAAGAGCTTGTGTAGGTCCTGTTAGAGCTGATCCTCATGTTCCTTTGTATGTGACTCAGAGCAAGAGCTTGTGTAGGTCCTGGTAGAGCTGATCCTCATGTTCCTTTGTATGTGACTCAGAGCAAGAGCTTGTGTAGGTCCTGGTAGAGCTGATCCTCATGTTCCTTTTGTATGTGACTAAGAGCAAGAGATTGTGTAGGTCCTGGTAGAGCTGATCCTCATGTTCCTTTGTATGTGACTCAGAGCAAGAGCTTGTGTAGGACTTGTTAGAGCTGATCCTCATGTTCCTTTGTATGTGACTCAGAGCAAGAGCTTATGTAGGTCCTGGTAAAGCTGATCCTCATGTTCCTTTGTATGTGAATCAGAGCAAGAGCTTGTGTAGGTCCTGGTAGAGCTGATCCTCATGTTCCTTTGTATGTGACTCAGAGCAAGAGCTTGTGTAGGTCCTGTTAGAGCTGATCCTCATGTTCCTTTGTATGTGACTCAGAGCAAGAGCTTGTGTAGGTCCTGTTAGAGCTGATCCTCATGTTCCTTTGTATGTGACTCAGAGCAAGAGCTTGTCTAGGTCCTGTTAGAGCTGATCCTCATGTTCCTTTGTATGTGACTCAGAGCAAGAGCTTTTGTAGGTCCTGGTAGAGCTGATCCTCATTTCCTTTGTATGTGACTCAGAGCAAGAGCTTGTGTAGGTCCTGTTAGAGCTGATCCTCATGTTCCTTTGTATGTGACTCAGAGCAAGTGCTTGTGTAGGTCCTGTTAGAGCTGATCCTCATGATCCTTTGTATGTGACTCAGAGCAAGAGCTTGTGTAGGTCCTGTTAGAGCTGATCCTCATGTTCCTTTGTATGTGACTTAGAGTAAGAGTTTGTGTAGGTCCTGGTAAAGCTGATCCTCATGTTCCTTTGTATGTGACTCAGAGCAAGAGTTTGTGTAGGACCTGTTAGAGCTGATCCTCATGTTCCTTTGTATGTGACTCAGAGCAAGAGCTTATGTAGGTCCTGGTAGAGCTGATCCTCATGTTCCTTTGTATGTGACTCAGAGCAAGAGCTTGTGTAGGTCCTGGTAGAGCTGATCCTCATGTTCCTTTTGTATGTGACTAAGAGCAAGAGATTGTGTAGGTCCTGGTAGAGCTTGATCCTCATGTTCCTTTGTATGTGACTCAGAGCAAGAGCTTGTGTATGACTTGTTAGAGCTGATCCTCATGTTCCTTTGTATGTGACTCAGAGCAAGAGCTTGTGTAGGTCCTGGTAAAGCTGATCCTCATGTTCCTTTGTATGTGACTCAGAGCAAGAGCTTGTGTAGGTCCTGGTAGAGCTGATCCTCATGTTCCTTTGTATGTGACTCAGAGCAAGAGCTTGTGTAGGTCCTGTTAGAGCTGATCCTCATGTTGCTTTGTATGTGACTCAGAGCCAGAGCTTGTCTAGGTCCTGTTAGAGCTGATCCTCATGTTCCTTTGTATGTGACTCAGAGCAAGTGCTTGTGTAGGTCCTGGTATAGCTGATCCTCATGTTCCTTTGAATGTGACTCAGAGCAAGAGCTTGTGTAGGTCCTGGTAGAGCTGATCCTCATGTTCCTTTGTATGTGACTCAGAGCAAGAGCTTGTTTAGTCCCCCCCCCCCCCTAGTAGAGCTGATCCTCGATGTTCCTTTGTATGTGGCTCAGAGCAAGAGCTTGTGTAGGTCCTGTTATAGCTGATCCTCATTTTCCTTTTGTATGTGACTCAGAGCAAGAAGCTTGTGTAGGTCCTTGTAGAGCTGATCCTCATTTTCCTTTGTATGTGACTCAGAGGAAGAGCTTGTGTAGGTCCTTTTAGAGCTGATCCTCATGTTCCTTTGTATGTGACTCAGAGCAATAGCTTGTGTACGGTCCTGGTAGATCTGATCCTCATGTTCCTTTGTAAGTGACTCAGAGCAAGAGCCTTGTGTAGGTTCCCTGGGTAGAGCTGATCCTCATGTTCCTTTTTGTATGTGCCTAAGAGCAAGAGATTATGTAGGTCCTGGTAGAGCTGATCCTCATGTTCCTTTGTATGTGACTCAGAGCAAGAGCTTGTGTAGGACTTGTTAGAGCTGATCCTCATGTTCCTTTGTATGTGACTCAGAGCAAGAGCTTATGTAGGTCCTGGTAAAGCTGATCCTCATGTTCCTTTGTATGTGACTCAGAGCAAGAGCTTGTGTAGGTCCTGGTAGAGCTGATCCTCATGTTCCTTTGTATGTGACTCAGAGCAAAAGCTTGTGTAGGTCCTGTTAGAGCTGATCCTCATGTTCCTTTGTATGTGACTCAGAGCAAGAGCTTGTGTAGGTCCTGTTAGAGCTGATCCTCATGTTCCTTTGTATGTGACTCAGAGCAAGAGCTTGTCTAGGTCCTGTTAGAGCTGATCCTCATGTTCCTTTGTATGTGACTCAGAGCAAGTGCTTGTGTAGGTCCTGGTATAGCTGATCCTCATGTTCCTTTGAAAGTGACTCAGAGCAAGAGCTTGTGTATGTCCTGGTAGAGCTGATCCTCATGTTCCTTTGTATGTGACTCAGAGCAAGAGCTTGTGTAGGTCCTAGTAGAGCTGATCCTCATGTTCCTTTGTATGTGACTCAGAGCAAGAGCTTGTGTAGGTCCTGGTAGAGCTGATCCTCATGTTCCTTTGTATGTGACTCAAGGCAAGAGCTTGTGTAGGTCCTGTTAGAACTGATCCTCATGTTCCTTTGTAGGTGACTCAGAGCAAGAGCTTGTGTAGGTCCTGGTAGATCTGATCCTCATGTTCCTTTGTATGTGACTCAGAGCAAGAGCTTGTGTAGGTCCTGGTAGAGCTGATCCTCATGTTCCTTTGTATGTGACTCAGAGCAAGAGCTTGTGTAGGTCCTGGTAGAGCTGATCCTCATGTTCCTTTGTATGTGACTCAGAGCAAGAGCTTGTGTAGGTCCTGTTAGAGCTGATCCTCATGTTCCTTTGTATGTGACTCAGAGCAAGAGCTTGTCTAGGTCCTGTTAGAACTGATCCTCATGTTCCTTTGTATGTGACTCAGAGCAAGAGCTTGTGTAGGTCCTGGTAGAGCTGATCCTCATGTTCCTTTGTATGTGACTCAGAGCAAGAGTTTGTGTAGGTCCTGGTAGAGCTGATCCTCATGTTCCTTTGTATGTGACTCAGAGCAAGAGCTTGTGTAGGTCCTGTTAGAGCTGATCCTCATGTTCCTTTGTATGTGACTCAGAGCAAGAGCTTGTGTAGGTCCTGGTAGAGCTGATCCTCATGTTCCTTTGTATGTGACTCAGAGCAAGAGCTTGTGTAGGTCCTGGTAGAGCTGATCCTCATGTTCCTTTGTATGTGACTCAGAGCAAGAGCTTGTGTAGGTTTTGGTAGAGCTGATCCTCGTGTTCCTTTGTATGTGACTCAGAGCAAGAGCTTGTGTAGGTCCTGTTAGAGCTGATCCTCATGTTCCTTTGTATGTGACTCAGAGCAAGAGCTTGTGTTGGTCCTGGGCGGTTGTGGAAACGTAAATATGGAGAACTATTAAACTAGAAACTGCGACAAAACATGAATTCAAAAAAATAACCTAACATGTTATATAACAATTGATATTTTCTTAATTCAATAATCTTCCTATGTAGAAGAGTTTTCGTAGTCTTATCCACACTGTATCAAGTGCTCCTGCACCGCGGTAATATCACAGAGGAGGATTGAGTCCCACTTCTTCTAAAAGCTAAATAGTAACTTGAGAGGATAAAGGCTTCTTTTTCACAGGTAAATATTCAATATTTAACTTCATTTAAATACCTGTTGAAATGATTTAAGTGTTATAGTGTACTTGCTGCTGTTTATATGAAATCTAAGGTGTAGCTAATAACAACATCCATTCTAAAATTACAAATATTATGATTTACATCACTTCAGGTAACATTTCGTTAGTCTTCTTCACTTCACGGGCTCCTGTTCCGTCTCACACATGTTCTGTCCATGTTTTCACTGGCCTTCCTACATTCCTTGAACCTCTTGGCTTGTAGTTAAATGCTGTTTTTGGTCATCTTGTTACATTCATTCTTTGTACATGTCTAAACCTTTTATTTCTATATATTGTTTTATTTTATCTTTCAGTGGATATAGCCTACATTTAACTCTATTCTCACATCTTCATTCTTTATCCGATCCAATCTTGTGCAGTCCTTTGTTCTTCTCAAAAAGTTAATTCCTAAGCTTTGTATTCTACTATGTAATTTTTTTGTCATTACCCAAGTTTCGCTCCCATGAAGTAATGCAGGAACTGCCAATGTTTTATTCTAGCACTAGCTTATATGGGGGTGAGTATTTTGACAAGGGTTGACTTGGGAGCACAAAATGCTTATTTATGTAATAGAGTATATTAGAAAACATACATTCGGAAATATAAATTTTGACATTGCAACAGAAGAGAAGATAGTGGTGAGATCAGTGATTAAGAGGAACACGTTGGCCGTTAAAGTATGTAAGCGTCATAAAGGAAAAAAATCCTAAACAAAGTCTGGTTCTCCAAGATGTGGGATGGATTTTAGGCCGCACTACATAAAAGAACTGACAAAAGAAAATGAAATATGCAGTCTATTACAGTGTTCATTATGTGTAATGATATTATTATATATATTGTTGCTAAGATTAGTAGCGTCACAGTTCAAGTGTGCGAGCAAGAGTCCAAAATATTTTCCTTCAGGATTCATTTATCAAGTTCTAATTTCTTTACGTGCCATAAACTTAGACAGCGAACCTACGTCGTTCATTGAGAAGGAACATATATAACATATTCTCAGAATTTTACGACCTCAAATTGCAATAAAACGCAGAAAGATTTGAATGTCTTGATAAGAGAACCGCGTAATATAACAGTTCATTTTAAAACAGGTTCTAATAAAAAAATAAGAGGGAGAAGAAGTAGAAGAAAAAATAAAAATAAATATTAACTCCTATTGTATGCACATTACATGCCGAATATCAAATGTTCTACAATTGTAAAGTTATGCTCCGGTTTTGAGGATAAAACAGTGGTTATGATTATTTAAACATGAGATTCCACGAGAAAATTCGATATAATTTGTTATTTAAATCAATATCAGGTTATTATCTCACGTTAAATTATTCCTAATTTCTGTCTTAAAGAAAGACATTTTCCTGAAAGTTTTATAAAAAATAAAAAAATAAGATAATTACCTTTGCTGCTTAACGACAACCGGAATTATGAAGTAATAACTAATCTATTGTAACGGAGCAACGCCACTGAACGTAAAATTAAAAATACTACTTTAAATTAATAAAATATTAATATTTCATAGATTAAATTCAAAACTTTTCAACCATCAATATATATATATAGCTTGAGAGTTGTAGACAGACCAAAGGACAACGCTTCCTCTCTCTCTGGTAAATATAAAATATATTTCTTATTTCACATACAAAAGTGAAGAGCAGAAACTAAATTTTAAAGAGCCAAGAAATTGACTCCATGGTAGAGAGATGTTACAATCCCTCAGGACTGCATTGCACAACATTTTCTTTAAAAATATAATTTAACCAATTGAAAAAACTATAGCTCTTCCTAGCTATGTTCCAATTATAATGTAAGCAAACCAGATGCATTCTCATTCGTCAAACAATGTTTTACCTATAAGCGCGTAAGAAAATGTAGTTCGCTCTCTAACACTCGAAATAAATTAAATAAAAATATGTATTATCTAGCACACGCACTACTGAGTAACACTAAGCAATTGGGACTGGAAGTAAATGTCAATCAATATAAATATATGGTCACACATACAAACACATTATGTAGTGGAAATGGACAGCTAATGACAAATGAGGGACATTTTGAGGAAATGGCTGACTTCAAATACCTAGGAACAATAATCACAAACAGGAATGAGATGCACAAAGAAATTAAACATAGGATCAATTCTGGAAATGCATGCTATTATACATTACAGAGAATCTTGACTTCCCAACTCCTTTCAAAAAACGTTAAACTAAAAATATATATGAAACTATTATTCTACCAGTTATATTTTATGGATGCGAAACATGGACTCTTACTCTAAGGGAGGAAAGGTGATTACGAGTATTTGAGAATAAAGTTCTTAGGAAAATGTTTGAATCAAAGAGAGATGAGCAGAAAGGTGAATGGAGAAAACTGCATAACAGTGAAATACATGGTCTCTATAGGAAGCAAATATAATAAGAACAGTTAATTTTCATAGACTGCGATGGGCAGGGCATGTGCACGAATGGGGAATTAAATATGTGCATGGAAGTTTATTGTAGGAAAACCAGAGTGTAATCGCCCAGTTGGTAGACCAAGAATGAGGTGGGAGAATAACTTTAACTATGATTTGAGGGAAGTATATTATACAGGGAGTGATTGAAAAAAATAGACTCAGGATAGGGATGTGTGGAGAGCTTGTGTCCACATGGCTATGAACCTACAGGTTCGATAGTGCCAGTTAGTTTTTTAGAGTTAGTTATTATCTAACACATGTCTATATAAGTCATATATCAGAATTTTAAAAATATATAATTACAATTTTAGTAGGCTAAATTAAATAAATAACGATTTCATTGCTTAATTCATAAGCACGTGCAATGCAGAATACGTTGGATTTCTATTGTTTTAAAGTTGTCGCTTTCTGTAGAATTCCTTAAAAGACTGGAAAAGAAACCATTTGAAAAGTGGAGAGAAACAAATTATTTTCAACGTTTTTAAACAGTTAGTGAAAAATATCCCACATTAGCCATTGAAGAGGTGGTGAAAGTAAAAGCAGAATGTACAGTTGAATCAGAATGGAACACAAATTCTGTTCGTAATGAAATTGCAAATAAAGGATACGGATCTAAATAATGGAAAAATATAAATGTTGGATTAGATAGACCCATGTGCGTAGCGAGGTGGGTGCAGGGTGGTGCATTTGCAGCCCCTTTCATTTTCAATCAATTAACACCAGTTAGAATCATTTTTTTTTCTATCCGAAAGTAGGTGTAATGTTAAAAAAGTATGTAAAAATAAAAAAAAAATAATATTCAGCCCGCCAAACTCAATCGATGTGGTACATCGATTTATCTAGTACCTATTCCAATTGACATAAGCATCGCCAGTACGCCAGAAAATTCTAGACTTCTACCTACGAACGGCCAACGCAGCATTCACTTCCCGAATTTTAGCTGAGTACATAAGTTTGTTTTTCGACGCCTAGACGCTTGTAGAAACTTGTTGAACTGAAAAGAATGGACGCCCAATCAATTGCTGCAGAAATTGAAATCTTTTTTCACAAAGAGATAGACATTGATCCGCACAAATGTGTCAGCCAGGACTATGACGGTTGCTCAACAATGCCAGGAAAAGACAACGGGGTTGAAAAATGCCTGAGCCAGTTTTTTCTCCAAAGGTATTTATTTCCACTGTGCAAGCCACAAAATGAATCTTGGGGTAAATGATTTGAATAGTTTGTGCCAGGGGAGAAACACGATAGCTACAATTCAGGATATTATAAAGTTTTTGCCGTTGAGAAGACAGCATGTCCCAAGCATCCTTATGCTCTGCGAAAGACGTTGATCGTAAAAATATATTGTATTGTGATATTTATGAAACACTTTTTGGAATTGATGAATGGCCTGAAATTGATTGCAATAGAAGGAAACGTACCAAGCCGAAAACAAGCTGATCATTTGCATGCTGTTGCAAGGAGAAGTACATTCGGCTCAACTGCACTTCTAGTAGCGCTTGATTTTTCAGTTGTAAACTATAGCTCTTCCTCTGTATTTATTAACATTATTTAATATTTTAAACTTTTTCAAACAATTTTTATAACATTATTAGACAATTTTGAAGTATTTATTTAAATATGCAAATCACAATATTATGAACTGTTAGACAATATTGTGATGCTAACTGCTAATTTCTCCACAGAGTATATTACTTTGTCTTTGATTTTTCCATCGCTATTTTAGGTTATCGCTGGTTGGATCAGCGTTAAGGAGTGAAAGTAAATGCACACCCATTTTTAATAAACATTTGGTAATTTTAATATTATTGATATATTTTTTAACAAATTTGGGAATTCATTACAAATATTGGTCATTTAAATTTCATAGCGACGATAGTAATCTAGAATGATTATCGATATGTAGTTCTATTGTGGGTTATCGCTGGCTCTAAAAACTCGGGTGCATGCTCACTGTTGTTCTATACGGCTTTGAAAATGTTTTACACTAGTTTAAGTGCAGTTTTTCCGTACTTTTTTTTATTTTATTTGTGCCTGGTAGTAAAATAATCTAGTTATTTGGAACTGTCGTTAATTTGCTGCTTGCAGTGGCTACAGATTTAATTAAATGTACGGTCCATGTTGAAAGCATTTAAAGTATGATAATAGATCATCACAAAAAAGCTGATGAGATCTCCGAAGGAATCATGAATGAGATGGAGACTATTGCTTCTGAGCTAGACGTGGAGATCACACTACCAAGAATATCCAATAAGCAGAAACATCGAAGATTACTTTAACTCCCATTTTGAGCATGTGTTAAATAGTCAAAATGAATTGAGTTTTTCCAATTTCGCAAATGTTGAGTAGAATTTCCCACTTTAAAGTATATTTCTTTACGTAAGACCATATAGGCTATTCAGTTTATTGATATTGACTTCCATTCCTATTTCGTAATGTTATTTATAATAATGATAATAATAATAATAATAATAATAATAATAATAATAATAATAATAATAATAATACTAATAAACTGTATAAATTGTGATTTTTAAGTCCTTCGACGTTGTGAATAAATTTTTACTAAAACAGGATTCAAAAAATTACATTGATATTTAAGCTTCTATATATGGTATGTTGATATACTTGTGATGTATTATTATTATTATTATTATTATTATTATTATTATTATTATTATTATTATTAGACAATTATTTTTATTATTACATTTTCCATAAATAATCTTAAATCTATGAAGGATAATATATTGTGTCCTTTGTGCACTTTTTGATAATTGAAATCTGGTAGTTACTTCAAATGGTGTAAATGAATTCTCGGTTCGTTAAACATTTAAACAAACATTGGACGAGAACCATACAATAAAGCAATAATTAACCACGGCGGAGGTTAAGTTTGTATTTCCAATATCAGAAATGGTGGAAAAAAAGATCAACTGGTAGGAGAAATATGTTAGCCATAGAGAACGTGTTATTTCTACAGAACAAAATCCTAAACAAGTACTTACTGATCCTCAAAGTTGGGGGTTGGTTGTTAGGCCACTCACCGTAAACATTTCCTACCAAAGAAAGACAAATATTACGTATAGTCGGAAAAAACATAGTTGTGAAGACCAAATCATTAAATCAGTGCTATGATATTATTTCCATTTTACGATAAACTTATTTCTTAAAAGCCAAGATCATAAACATCGCAATTCAAATCCGACCGATAGAGGGCCAAAATGCTCAAAAGTCTCTTTTTCAAGCTTGTGGTACTTTTACGTGCCGTAAATCTAGACGGGGAACCAAATTATTTAGTTCGTTTCTGGAGGAACCTAGTCTAAAGATGTTTATGCCCTGAAAATTCACACTAACTGGCCGTGTTTGAATCCAGGCATTTTTAAATCCAGGAGCAAGTATGCTAACCACTATTCCACAGGATCGATTACAGCACCTATGATGGGTGGGGGGAAAGGAAGAGAAGAAAAAAGTGTGCTCTAATTGTATGCGTATTACAGGTCTTTTCTCAAATTATAATCTATAATTGAAACAATGCCACTTTTTTTAAACTTAAATTTGTCATTATGAATATTTAAACGGAGAAAACTATGTATAATCTATGTATAATGACGTAGCGCATTGTTGAGCCACAGCCTCTCCTTTGTAAGGTGTTACTGGTCCAAGTTAATTTTTAGTTACCTTATTTGCTCATAGGTGTCATGGACGGCATGCGGTCAACACACCGACCCAATGAGACATCTAACAGGCAGCAAAGGCATTACTAGGAGGTTGAAGTCGGTAAATTTTGCTTAGAGGTCTCTTTATTCAGGCTTAAGGATCTTATACGAGCCTGAGAATCTTCGGACTCGGGACCCATAGCTTAAAGTCCCTCCCGGAGGATATGCTCTTTGGATTTTTCTGTTCTAAAGAAATCCATCGACTCCGGCCGCGTTTGAACCCGCGACTCTCAGAACCAGAGGCAGGGAGCGTAACCACTAGCCCACAGAATCAAAACTATATATAATAACCATTTAAATTTATAATGGAATTTTTCCCCGAAAAACAATTAACACATTTATTAAAATAACATTGATTTCATATAAAAAATTTGGGCGAAATGCGCCTTGTTGACAGCGCGAATGATACAATAATCGTAACGTTACATAGCAAAGTCATTGAATATGAAATATAAAATTAAGATTTTACGAGCCAAATGAGGTAAATTTAGAGCAATTGGGTAGTGTTAGACGGGAAACCACCAAGTTACTAAAGAGTAAAAAGAGGGAATATTTGAGAGAGAAGATTAATGATCTCGAAATGAATGCAAAAAATAGGAACATTAGAGAATTATATCAGGGAATTTAGTATAGATAAGAAAGGGTTTCAGGCTATAGAACAAACATAATTCGGAATGAAAATGGGGATATGATAGCAGATCCTAGGAGTATATTAAATAGATGGAAAAGTTACTTTAATCAGCTATTAAATGTACATATAGAACAGGACATTGAGGAGGATAAGTTACAGACGGCAGAAATGCTAGTCACAGAGCCAAGTGCATTAGAGGTTCAAATGGCAATTGAAAAATTGAAGATGTATAAAGCATCAGGTTCAGACGAGATCCCAGCAGAACTGATAAAATCAGGGGGAGAAAATTGATGGACAAGATACGCTGGTTGCTTAGTATGATTGGGAAAAAGAAGTTCTTCCAGATGAATGAGAAGGAATCAATTATCGTACCAATTTACAAGAAAGGAGATAAAACTGATTGCAACAACTACAAGGGCATCTCATTACTTTCAACCTCGTACAAATTTCTAACAAATATATCAGTAAGCAGACTTACTCCCTATATTGACGACATTCTAGGAGATTATCAATGTGCATTTAGAAGAAACAGGTCTGCAACAGATCAGATTTTTAGTATAAGACAGATTTTAGAAAATAAATGGAAATATAATGGTACTGTACATCAACTATATGTAGACTTCAAAAAAGCATATGATTCAATTAAGAGGGAGAAGTTATATAGTATCCTGCTGGAGTTGGGAATTCCTAAAAAGTTAGTTAGACTTATACGAATATGTCTAAATGGCTCAAAGAGTAGGGTGCGTGTATGCAAAGAGTTTTCGGACACTTTTGAAATCCAGATTGGGTTGAAGCAAAGAGATGCACTACCTCCTCTACTATTTAATTTTGTACTAGAGCATGCCATTAAATCTTTAGAGAATTAGGGAGGCTTACAACTGAATGGTATTAATAAGCTGTTAGTTTATGCTGATGATATAGTACTACTGGCCGATAGCGAGGAGATATTAAAGGCCAACACGCACACACTATTGAGTAACACTAAGAAATTAGGACTGGAAGTAAATATCAGTAAAAACTAAATATATGGTCACACGTAGAAATTCAGTATATAATGGAAATGGACAGGCTATTGACAAATGAGGGACATTTTGAGGAAGGGGGTGAATTCAAATACCTAGGGAACAATAATCACAAATAGGAATGAGATGCACAAAGAAAATTAAACATAGGCTCAATTCTGGAAATGCATGCTATTATGCATTGCAGAGACTTTTGATGTCCCAACTCCTTTCAAAAAACGTTAAGTTGAAAATATATATAAACTATTATTCTACCAGTTATATTATATGGGTGGGAAACATGGACTCTTACTTTAAGGGAGGAAAGGAGATTACAAGTATTTGAGAATAAAGTACTTAGGACAATTTTTGGACCAAAGAGAGATGAACAGAGAGGTGAATGGAGAAGACTACATAACAATGAACTACATGGTCTTTATAGGAAGCCAGATATAATAAGAACAGTTAAGTCTCGTAGACTGCGATGGGCAGGACATGTTGCACGTATGGGGAATGAAAGACGTGCCTGGAAACTTCTTGTAGGAAAGCCAGAAGGAAAACGCCCAGTTGGTAGACCTAGAATGAGGTGGGAGAACAACATTAACTATGATTTGAGGGAAGTAGATTATACAGGGAATGATTGGAAAGCATTAGCTCAGGATAGGGATGTATGGAGAGCTTATGTCCGCGCGGCCATGAACCTACGGGTTCGATAGTGCCAGTGAGTAAGTAAGTAAGTAAGTAAGTAATTAGTAAAATATTAATTTTTTACAGATTGGATCCAAAACTGTTTAATCTGTGTAGCTGAGATTTACAGGTAAAGCAATAGACAACGCTTTATCAGGTAAATATTAAATACATTTTCAAATATCTCTATAACCTACGTTTAAATGCATATATTATGATTTATCGTGATGTATATAGGCCAAGTTAATTGAAATTATAATATATTTTACTCTCAAATTACAAATATTACATTTTATATAATTTCACTTGATATTGTGTTATACTGTTTTTATTAAACTTTAACCCATAAAAACAACTTCTTGGCGCGGAGAGGCCTGCAACTGTCTAACCACTTAGGCTTATTATATTTTTTCAGAGAAGTCGATAATCTAGATTGTATATAGATAACATGTGGTCAGCCTACCTATCTTACTAGCTAGTTTCCTCAATCTGGAGCCACTATATTTTAGAGTATATAATTCTCATTACACTGCCTGGTCATCGGTCCCAAACTGGGCAAAATTGCATAAACAATTTTTCCTCGTAGCGAATCGAACTAACGCACGTTCCGTAGCTCCACACCAAGGCATCGTGTTTCATCCCGATTCATTATTAATTTTCAACATTATTAATTTTATAAAAATTTCCAAGCCATTTATGTTCTTCCGTCTATTGTTTATTTTATTAATAAACTCCAGGATGTGTAATTATTTGGGATATCCATATTTTAATATAATCATCTTCATTGGTAATTAGATCTTTGTAGGTTTGTACCGTTTTTCCCTGCCACAATTTCAAATCAGGATTTCTCAAAACTCATCTCATACATTTCGTTCATTCGTCCCTGCGACGTAGCGTCAGACGTGATCGACCAGCACATTTGGCGTTCACAGATCTCTATAAATATAGGGGCTTCATCTTACCCCTCATCCCGACCCTATGTTCGACACGAGTTGAGGTTATTATATAACAATATTTATTATTATCTTAATCAAGTTACACTACTGCTTAATGTTAACTATTTTGTCCTCAGAATTCCAAATTATACATTGTTAAGTTAGGTGCCCACGTGTTTAGAAAGATCAACAAGCCTAATTAAAGATAAGAGTTAACAAAACACGTTACTCGGTGGAATCCAGTGACTGCTGGGAATATCGAACATAAGATCGGAATTATTTTTCTAAGATTTTGCATAGAGAGTGAAATGCTCGAAGCAGATCATGAAGATGTTCACCGGTCCATCCTGTCTTTGAATATTCGTACGTGGCAAGAAGGCGGTACATGTTTCTTTAACAGAGAAAACATACTCTTTCGTTGGAATACCTACATCGGGAGAATGAAACTGCCAGAAGCTCTCACGGCACAAATAACCAACATTTTTCCTTCGTTTCCTATCAGTAACATAGGTCACATGTTCTGGCATATTTTATTGCAAGATGAGATGTGGAATTTTTGACGTTGATATCCAGTTTATGCACATTTCATATAAATTTAACTGACAATGCATATTGACCAGTTCTTCAAGTTTTCGAAGAAATGGTAAACTTCACTCTAAGAGAAACTCAGAAACCTATTAATACTAATATCCTAGGGATTCCTAAAAGATATAAATGGATTTTTATATAAAACTACATGCAGCTAATCTTTCCCACCAGTTTTCTTTTAATAGTTAAAATTAAGTTTGAATCCGTTTACCTCTACAAACTCGTAAACCAATTTACGTAATTGTGTCGGACTCAAACCATGGACCGTTTAGCTAGAAGCTTAACGTGGATACAGTATTTATTGTGGTGTAATCTCATAAATGACTTTTTAATATGTATTTCATGTGATGGAATGATGGGGGGGGGTGATAACAGTCACCTTGACCGCCCTTGCCACAAGTGTGTAACCTAACTTGAAAGTCACGTGTTCATTTAATAATTGATGCTTATCCACAAATATTCATGGAATCATGTTGTTTTGTATTCCAACAACATGTATACCTAAAAGTAATATCAATTTACTAGACAACAATTTGCACTTATATAAAATATTTAAACAATTGCCAGTTCTTTGAAGATAAACCTGTGCTTATGAATATTTAAAGTGGAGATTACAGGACAAAACTAGATGTGATTTGGAATTTAAATCAATATAAGTGTTTCCCCGCTATAAATTAGACCTAATATTTATTTCAAATTAGACGAAAATATTTTAAAGGTCATATAGAATGAATGGAAGACAATCGACTTGCAAAAACAGCTAAAGTTGATAGACTAATTTACGGGAGAAGAACAAGAGGGAGACCAGCCATGAGATGGATACATAGCGAATGCTATACATCCAATACGTCTTCCTCCGAGGAGTGATTTTGGAAATTAACAGGATAAAATTCCTACAAATTATGGAGAAGAAGAAGAAGAAGAGATTATCTAAAATATGAACTTAATGAAACTTCTGTATAAAATTGACTTTTTTGCACAGCGATAACAAAAATTGTGACGTAATAACTATAAGGTTACGAAGCAACGTCACTGATTGTAAAACTGAAAAAAAAAATCACTTTAAAAGAAATTAATAAATATATTAATATTTGACAGATCAAATTCAAAATAGTTAAATCTCTCAATTTACATAATTGAATTTTTTGGAAGATCAATAGAAAACGATTTCTCTATCAGGTAGTTTTTAAACACTTGTTCAAATATCATATTTATATTCGTTTTAATGCTTATTGTTGGTAATATATCACGTGGTATAGTGTATATACTGGTATAATTTAAATTTAACTTATGGGTCATTTTAACAAATTTCACTTTCATATTACAAATATTCTGTTTTACATCACTTTATATAACACCTTGTTATTCCGTTCTAAAATTAGGCAACTCCATTCTTTAAAGAAAATTAAACACCGTGGTGTATGGCCTTTAGACTAGCAGGCCAACGATAATCAAAAGAGTACATGTGTGACAAGTGGTCATCCTGTCGAGTCCCTCAGCTGTTATAATCGCTACTGATTACAGCTTACCAAATTTCTTACGTTTAGGCGTGGGTATAGACCTCATACTGGCTCAAATATCATGAGAAAATTTCTTGCCCATCGGGAATCGATCAAGCGTAAGTTCCATTTATCTGAACCAAACCATGATGCCATAGAGAGCTCTATATTGTATATTATTGTATAGAAATTTGTTATGGTTTTTCATTTTTTTCTTCATAAACTCCAGATTATCTATTTGTTTCAAATATCGATTTTATTAACATAAGTGTTTCCTCTATATTAATGCACATCGCTTGTTTGACCTCAGACTTCAAACTATGTATTCTATGTTATTAATTTAGATATTGCAACATCATCTTTCAAGTATAATTTAAGGTAAATTTAAACAAAATAATTACATTTTCAAAAAATGTCAACTGTCCCGATCCATACTAGAGTGACGTAAGCAACCTAACTTATATCACGGTTAATTGCTTTAAAAAGTAATAAAGTTAGTTATGATGGTCCCAGGGTCATCATAAAGCACTGGATCACACAACATAAATAACACGTAAGCCTATCCACATATAAGCTAGAGAGAGGAGCAGTTTAATTAAATACAAACCTAACAAACAGAACACTAGGGATTGTATAACGTTGATATTAGTGGACATGATTGAATGTTTCAAAACCAAATTGGCAGGCTTCCATTAAAGAAAAACTTTGGGCGAGAAACCAAAGAAGTTGTCTGAGGAAGAGGATATCAACCAGCACCAATTGGGAAGAGAACGTTTGGCTCTTTGAAGGAAGATATGGGAGAAACGTCAAAAGAAATCCTGGAGTTGAGTGTTAGCCCGTCTCCATACAAAACTCGTGCGAAAGAAAACGAACTATGTAAAGTCGGTAAAAATATAGTTGAGAAGGATAAACTAATTGTCCGATTAGAATTACAATATTATTTTAAACTGAATGACTCTCTTCGACAAACAAGATAGTTAGCATCGCAATTCAAATTTTGGCGCGAAATGACCAAAATAATTTTGATCAGAGGCTTGAAGATCTTTTACTTGCCGTACATCTAGACAGGGGACTCACATCTACAGACCGCTTCCAAATGAACCCATAATATTGACTTACACACACTGAAAAATCCAGAGAACCCACCTGGATATGATATCGTGAAGTTTTGTCACCAGAGGCGAGCGTGAATACAAGTAGTGCACCAAAGTTGACTAGAGCACCTAAAAAGAAGATGAATAGAATAAACATTTCCTCTAATTACTTGATGCTCTATGCTAATAAATCATTATTTAAATATAGTTACTTTTAAAATATGTATATATTTAATGTAAACAGCGAAGTTTAAAAACAAATCAGAGATGTTTGATTATGTTTCATTTGTTTATCCACTGAAACTAGATTATATTATTTATTATCAAATAGGATCGCAATATTGTAAGAATGCACACCAGTGGAGAAAAAATGAACACATCAAATTGTATATTATAACCAACATTAAAGGTTATTAATTAATGTTTATATAAAGATTTATTAAACACACTGTGTACATTACAATACAGTTACTGGAAGTTATTGTCATCAGCATAGAATTTTAAAGGCTTACTTCTTGCTATGCAGTCAATAAGGTGGTATTGTTGACATTTTTGGTCGCATAGATTGCAGAGGCACTGGTTCGATGCGAGGTGAAACCCTTTTATGGTACATACTCTGTAGTGGAATTCATGTGTGGCGGTCCTCGTGAACACGTGTCTTAGGGAGAAGTTTGGTTCGTTCGATTCTTCGGTGTTCATCGCTGGGGTCAGGAAGAATCCGCGATCTATATCCCCTGCTTCTTTCTCTCTCTCTCTCTCTCTCTCTCTCTCTCTCTCTCTCTCTCTCTCTCTCTCTCTCTCTCTCTCTCTTATGTGTGCTTCGTAGGCTGGGGTGTGTGGCAGGTTATATTGTGACGCTATTTCTCTGATTAAGCAGTCAGTCTTGGTTACATGGTATATGAGTCGGGAGCTCGTTGAACTTGAAGCCCTAAGTACTCTCCGGATGTAGGCAATTTTGACCATTTCCAGTCTTTTCAGATTTGCTATGGTTAACCGAGTCCAGAATGTGGTGATTGCATAGCACGCTATTGGTGATATCTTAGTATGAAATAGTCTTATAGTAGTTTCGATTGACAGCTTTTCGACATTTCGAATGTCAAATGTGGCCTTTATTGCTGAGGTGCATCTTTCCTGGATGTGCTTGGTGAATGATTTTCCTGTGACTTGCAACGTTAGACCGAGATACCTGTAGCAGTTGGCTAATTCTAGTTGGGCATTTCCGTACTTGAATTTGTCATCCCTGTTTACGTTTCCTCCTCGTCTAAATTTCATAATCTTAGTTTTGCTTGTGTTAACTTCTAGTTCGTTCCAGTTGTGTAGTTTATCCAGGCTAGTCTGAAGAACTACTTTATTTCTGGATAGGATGACTATATTATCTGTATAGAGTATGACCGTGGCTACCGGTGATGCTACTTCTTGGACTACGTCGTGGGTTAGCAAGTTGTAGAGCAATGGGCTAAGAGGATCCCCTTGAATCACTCCGTTTGTTTGTATTATGTGATCAGATTGGCTAACTTTGTCATTTATGGTTAGTAGGTTGAAAGCCAGTATACTTTCTATTAGTTTCATGAAAGGGTTCCGTTTTCCAGTATGCTGGAGATTTTGTCCAGTAATGTGTTTCTATTTACGCTGTCAAACGCCTTGGATAAGTCTATGAACCCCGCGTGTGGTGCTTGTTGCTTCCCAGATGATGGATAACACTCTCTCGATGGCTTGTATCGTGGGTTTTCCCGTCACAAATCCGTATTGTTCCTCGGGAATGAATGTGCTGGCTTGGGGAAGGATACGTTGTAGTATAATCTTCGTCAGAATTTTAAAAGGCGCACCTTCCAGTGCAATTCCGCGGTAAGCGTCGGGTGAGTCTTTTGGGCATTTTCCTATTAATTAATTTTTAAGAAACAACTCCATAAAATCATTATTTAAAAAAACACAATTATTGAACACACAATTATCAAATGTGTACTTGGAAGGAATCTGTTTGATATTTGCTATATTCAACGTATTTGTTCGAGAGCCATCACTGCAAAATAATGCTCTATCCTGTTCAGAATATTAAAAAGGAGGAGCTCTCTTTATTTTCGTAAACAGAATTCGATAAATATCGAGGTGAAACACGACTGCCATTGGTTGTAAAACAAAATTCATTGAAAACGTTGGATTGGTCATTGACTCCCATTTGGAGCAATAGTAAATAGTCACCAATATTTTATATTGTGTTTTTACTGTCAATTTGCCAATAAGATCAAATATAGATATTTCTGTTTCTGCAGATGATATTATCGTACTTTGCAACGGAATATGCATCATAATTATGTTTACTACTCGACCCAATGCAAAGGAATTAGAAAACATTAGTGGGACTAAATGGAAACTAAAATAAACACCATGACAAAAACTCCTATGTGTACCTTTCTCTAGAAAAAAAACAGAATTAACAAAATCTCAAATTTAGTTTATTTAATGAAATTACTGAATATAGTTTCGAATGTAAATTTCTTCATATTTTTTGGGTAGTAATTTAGGAATGGGGTGCCATTACAAAGTAAAATATGCTAAAAATAGAACACGGCAAAAACAGAAGAAAAATCCCTGTGGTCACTCCTAATCACATTACTTACAATATATTTAAACATTAAAATAGCTGATAAAACTACAAGCACACTCATCAAGAGCTCAGCCACTTACGTGGCCAGCTCCTGGTGCGATACAAAAATCTACTAAAACAACTCCAAATGAATGGAAACAGAATTATCAGGAACATATTGCAAGCAGCTGATACATAACAAATACTGAGATTAAACAAAGCTTAAACCATAAATATATAACAGAATTCGGAAGCCCAAGGTAGATGAGAAAGGAAAAAAAATATTGGTAAATAATTTATTGGTATCAACCAAAGGGAGAAGAATTCAGTGATTGGCATGTGGCCACAGAGTGACATTCCAAGAATTAAAGCCAACTATTTTAAATGAATACGACTCCCGGGTTAGAGAGAGTTTTAAGTAAAAGGGCTGATTTTCATTGCTGAAAAATTTTGCTGCTTCAGATAAAAACTAATTTCGATAAAATGTTCAAGTGTTACACGATAAAATTACCTCAATCAAATGATGTGAATGAATACTTTTGACACCCAGTATATATTATATACAACTCGGCAGGCTTTTATTTTGTTTGGGACTGACATCCGTAACACTAGAGTAGACTTGGCAATAACTTAATTTACTAGGTTTATAGTTCACTTGATTTACAATTACTAACTAAACGAAATATCAAATCATCTTATGGTTATTTATGCTACAAGATAGGGACAACAGCCTCATTGACAGTCGAGGGCATTATCAGTCTAAATTGTATATAAGTCGAAAGAGCTTTTTTTTTTTTTCAAATAATTTTCAAAATTGTTTGTTACGTACAAACCTTTACAGAAAGTAGAATTTCTAAATAAAGGTTCGTTAAAATAAAACTTTAGGTTTAGATCAAATTATATAAAGTACCACAACGTTGTCACAAACTATAATCCTAATATACCTTAAGGCGAAATTGGGTTTGTGTATGTCCAATAATAATAAAAGAATATTACTTGACATAACTCTAACGTAATCTCTGTGTATTTACACGCTTTATATTAGCTTGACATGTATGTGTCCACCGCTGTGGTCTAGGTTGGTAGCGTGCTGCCTTGTCACGCAGGGGGCCCGGATTGGATCCCAGGTAAGGTTTTTATCGGGGTTTTTTCTCACCTGTAAGACAAATGTCAGGAGTCCTTTAAGGCCCAAACGGTCCCCGAAATCATATGGCCATCATCATCTACATCATCATCACCATCATCCTTCACAGGTGTGGAAAGCAACGGGAAGCTACCACACCAATAATTCCCTAGTAAAGTTGGTAGCATAGCTATGATTGCAGTGAAGGACCTGCCTACGGGCAGAATTACTAATGGACTGAACTGTATGTGTCTATGTAATGGACCTGTATCTATGTATGTAACGGAAATTTTTAACACGATTTTCACCCATTTAAAAAACATTGGATCGACTTGAAACCTTGTATACTTGTACAAGGACCCATGACAATACGATAATTTCATTTTTTTTCTAAAATCCTGGACAGAATCACATCAGAAAATCAAAAGAAATAAAAAACGTTGGTAATAGGTTGCGGACTTATCGACTTTTAAGTCAATCGTTGTAAGAGCCTCAGTTGGATAGAGCGGTGTGAACTGTAGTGGTAAATAATTTCAGTAATCCATAGATCGCTGGTTAAAATCCGGCCCCCGTAGAATTTTTTTGAGGAGTATTAAGCAATTACATTTTCATGGGATTCCGGTTTATGCCAATCAAATAGACTAAAAATAAAAAGTAAATAATAGTTTAAAAAAACTAAAACAACACGCATTATTAGAAAACCAAACTAAAAAGTGAAAAATAATAATAATTTCCAACACGCTTGGGATAAAATTAAAGTGGTCAACAAAAAATAATCTCCAACACATCTAGAATAAAACAAGAGTTACCTAAAAAAAGAAAATAATTATACCATCAAAAGCGTGGGGTGCTTTTTATGATTTTTACGTTTTCTTCTTAGAGACTTTACTTTTACCAATATCTGTTTATTATCAAATATATCATTTGATATAGAGCACCCCAAGCTTTTGATGGTAACATTTTTTTTTGTAGATAACTCTAGTTTTATTCTAGACGTGTTGGAGATGATTTTTTTGGTGACCACTTTAATTTTATCCCACGCGTGCTGGAAATTAAAATTACTGTTCATTTTATAGTTCGGTTTTCTAATAAAGCGTGTTGTTTTAGTTTTTTTTTATTTAATTATTATTTATTCTCTCTTTGCTCGAATCTATGTAGTAATCATCTCTACGAATTATAGGAACACCCGTTACGGTAACTTCTTTAAGAAAACGTTAAACTGCAAATTTATACAGCAATTATTCTCCCAATGATATTATATGGAAAAAAAGACACTTACTTTCAGGGATTCTTTCATTATGTAGCATACGCAATTACATAGGCTGAATGTTGTCTGTACAGTTTTAAGATGACTTCTTCTCGAGAAATTGCTATTTAGTATAACTTGATCATTCATAAGAATCGTCGCGTCGCTAGAATAATGTAAATAATTTGAAGTTGTAATTGTCATTCACTGAACTGAACTAGTTCAAAAGAGGCACCTACAACATAATTACCAAATGATTACGAAATGCAATTAATTTGCTTTCAATTCGTTGGTTAAGTGAATTCTGGAGTTATAGCACACAAGTCTTGTTAATGTTTTCAATTTTTTAATTGGCTTACAACTGTGTACTATTATGTTCTAGTGTTTATTGGATCATTAGGCCTATAGAAGATAATTATACGTGCAAGCCATTGTGAATTTTTGGTGGTGAACACTAGCAGGACTCTCAAGAAGTAATTAATACGTGTTTTCTTCGCCAATCAGAGTGCATGGTGAAATGCTTCATCATCATCTGGTGAAATATCGTCATAACCTAAGAAGCGGGTTGTAATTCCGCCAATTCCGGAGAAGAAATCAGGAATGTCTAAGACAACCTGGAGACATTGTGAATATATTGAAAAATATGACTAATAATAATAATAATAGTAAAAATAATAATAATAGTTTAATTACTTACTGGGGTATATCGAACCCGTAGGTTCAAGACCGCGCACATCCCTTACCTGAACTAATGTTTTACAATCATCCCCGACCTCATTCTTCGCCTACTAACTGGAAGTTTTCCCTCTGGTTACCCTACAAGAACCTTCCATGCCCCTCTTTTATTCCCCACTCATGCTCATCGCAATCTGTGAGCTTAACTCTTCTTATTGTATGTGCATTTTTATAAAGATCATCACTGTTATAATTATTTCTCCATTCACATATCTGTTCATCTCTCTATCATCCAAAAATGTTCCTTAAACTTTATTCTCCAATACCGATACTTCTGATATTTTCTTCTCCCTTAAAATAAGAGTCCACGTATCGCATACATGTAATATAACTAGCAAAATAACAGTTTTATATATTTTCAGTTTAACCTTTTTTTAGGGAAGTTGGAACGACCTGAGCCCCTGTAATATATAATAGCATACATTTCCTGAATTAACACTTGTTTAATTTATTTGTGTTTCTTATTCCTATTTGAAATTATCGTTCCAAGGTAAGTAATTGAATTGAACCAATTTCTCAAAATTTCCCTCATTTGTTATTAACTGTTACTATTTATTATACCATTATACAGGGCTTTTTCAGAAAGAAGAAACAGACTTCAAATATTTATTTCTTAAAAACTACAAAACATAGAAACACAATTACAACGCTCCTGAAAAGAGAAAAGTTTTTTGATTGTCATGTTGATTGTATTAAAATGGCGACACAACAGAAAGTTGGATTGGGAGAGTGGCAGGATAATCAACTACTTTACCTCTGGCCTGCCAGGTCACCCGACCTAACCCTGGTGTGATTTTTATACGTGGAGCTTAGTTAAAAGGACCGTGTTTTTATTCCACCCCAAAGTGCCTGACACTCTTTAAACTCTGGGACATCGATTTGTTGAAGCTGTGTATTCGATAACTAGAGACCAGCTGATACGTGTGAGGCAAGAAATGAGCCACCGTTTCGATATTTGTCGTGTAATCACATGGTGCTCAAATTGGATGCATAAAATCTCAATTTAAATTTTTCTCTTTCCAGGAACATTGGAATTGTGTTTATATTTTTTGTAGTTTGGAAGAAATAAATGTTTGAAATCTGTTCCTTCTTTCTGAATCCCCCTGTATAATATATTCCTATCTGTGATATTGATATAAATAATAATAATAATAATAATAAATAATAATAATAATAATAATAATAAAATTAACAGTGTAGAAAATACCTTTATTATAACCAGGTAATTTTTAACATTTATTCACACCCCACGGTTGAAATGTAATTATTTACTAACTTCATAACGACACTCTACAGTTTTTATGAAACATGCTGCAACATTCCAAGCAAAGTCTGATCTGTGTCAAGAGGAGCACAATTCCCAGCTTATCTAATAATTTGATAACACGATTTTAGTTATAACATTTTATACGAGCTCTTAATGTCGATTTATACTTCATTAGTAATACCGATTGTTTGAAATAATGAATTGAAACAGAATCCAGACGGGACATGAGAGTGAATACTACAGCTATTTCTTCATAGACGCAATACCCGGTTTCTGCAAGTTCTGTACACGGGGGAAAATAACGTGTCTCAAGAAATACTCTCCTTCTTATAATTTTCAACGCGGATAAATTGATATTGATTTAAGTTATATACGTCATTTTTTCACGAACATCTATATAAATTATTAACTATAAAGTGCTCCATTTTTTTTACCAATGCCAGCAGCTTGTCTTTATGACATTTTAGGTATTCTCTCCTGAATGGTAGAACTGTAGCCCAATTATATTAACCAATTCATCTCGAAAGACGAGTTTCTAAATGTGCCTGTTATGGCCGATGATTTCCTTACCATTTTATGAAAAATCTACAATATTTTGTATGCACCTTGTATAGTTCAACAGGTCGGTTCTGATTGACTAGTGGTTATCATAGTCGTCTCAGATTTCGAGTTTCACATGTGTAATTCTGGACAGGTGAATGGATTTTAAGGGACATAAAATTCCTGAATGCATCATTCATGGAAAATAAAATGAGCCATGGATCCCGTACCGTAGACTTACAGCTCGTAAAACATTCTAAAACCCCAAAAATAAAATAAAATAAAATAAAGTAAAATAAAATAAAATAAAATAAAATGACGTAGACAGACCTCTATGTCAGGCCATTGACCCCTGCATTAGAATAGGACGCTAATTATCCTAGTTGTATCCTATTTTGTTTGAGTTTTCTTTTTTTAGTGTACAGATCTTAGCTCTCTCTTACATTGTCGACTTCAATAAAATAAATTTTGGATATTTAAATCTTAAGCAAAGGATTAAGAAGGGGCGCCTGGAAGACAGAGTTAAGTTTCACCGATGACATGATGGGTGATTAATAATAATGAAGCACCAGGAGAGCACTTAGTTCAAATCCAGACAATGAGCGACCATAGGAAAAACAATCCAGTGCTCTGACCGGGAATCCAACCCGAGGCCTCATGAACTGCAGTCAGAACCTCTGAGCACTAGCCCATAGGGCTGATCACCATACATACATAATTGTATTTAACACTACAATAACACAGAACGCGTATTTTCTTATAATTTTTTAATTGTAAAGGTTTGAATTCAACATTATTTCATTTATCATGAGAGATCTACCTTTAACATCTACACCAATACCGAGCTAAGTTCCAGTTGTGATGTAAACAGAGCAGATGTATGACTGCATTTACATTGGTCGAATGGCGATTTTACGTTTGAGCGAGCAAGAAAATACAGTTTCCTCTGTAACAATTTAAATAAAGAAAATAAAAGTATGCAATACGTAGCACATGTCTATGTATGTTATATAGGAGTCTCTTAAAATACATATTTATAATTTTAATATGCAAAATATACCTTCTTTTATTCATACACATCCGCAATGCAGAATACGTTAGAATTTCAGTTATTTCAAAATGGCCGCTTCTCAAGAAATTGTAAAATACTGGAAAGGAAATCTTTACAAAATTCGGAAAAATCAAAGTATTTTGAATATTTTCAAAGCGGTTAGTGAGAAATATCCCACTTTAGTCTTTGAGCATGTGGTGAAAAAACAGTTTTTGCAGGTGAGTCAGCAGGGAACATACATTCTGCTCGTAATGGAATTATATATAAAGGGTATCGACATCATGGAAAAGCATAGGTCTAAATGTCTGATTATGTATGTTCATAGGTAATGTTTTTGTTATAAAATAAATAAGAAATGGAAGTTCCTGGTAATTGGTACCATCTTACTCTGTATCCAGTCCAGTAAAATACGCTGTTGCCTGGGAAAATGTATCTATCGATAACAGTTCTGTACACAATTCGTTCACATGGCGAGTAAAAGTAGCATCACAGTTCCCCCAATAGACCGAGTCGGAGCGGTAATAACTTGCACAACTTGTTTACAGTACAACTGGAACTTAGCTCGAAATTAGTACAGGTCATGTGTGTGTATTTATTTCATTGTGTGTTTATTTATATAATGCAGACTTTGTTATATTATGAAATGGTGAACACGTTAAAATAGGAACTGTTAATGACATTACAAACAGGAATTTGACTTGAGGGTCGATGAAAAAACCAGGGAAAACCTCATTCAAGTTGGTCAGCATTGGGATTTGATTTCGGAATCTATCAAATATGAATCCCAAAACTTACCGCTTGAGCCACCTCGCTGTATATCCACATGTAAAATAAAATACATAACCTCGCATTCTCTAGTCTTAATGGAGCTATAATGTACATACAGAAAAAAAAGATTATAAAGAGAAGAAATCAGAATTAAAAACAGAATAAACACATTAAAAAACAAAATACTGTTACAGTTCATAGCCTACTGCCTCAGTACAACAACTAGGCATAAAATATATGGTCATAATAGAAATACATTATAAAATTGACAGTTAATATAAATGTTTGTAATTATGAAGAAGTGGCGGAATTCAAATATATAGGTACAATAATTACAAACATGAAAGATGCGAAGAAATAAATTAACATAGGCTAAATTCTGTAAATGCATCCTATTACCATCACAGGGACTCTTGCCATCTCTAACTTCACAAAAAAAATCTTAAGCTAAACATAGATAGGCCCTAAAATAATGATTCTCCGAGTTATAGGTATGTGTACACTGTTTTGTAGTGAGTTAGTTAGTTCATAATAAATATTTGCACCCAACGGGAATTCCATGACGTTGCGGGTGAGGGTGTTTGTGTTTTTTAAAGTCGCCAGAAACTGAACTAGCAATTATAACGTTACACAGCCTAGTTATTGTTAGCTCGCCCTTGCTAGGAAAATCTTGGCGAAAAACCAAAGAAAGAAGGAATTCAGAAGAGAATATCAAATAGCATCAATGTTGGAAGAGAAATTTTACTTTTAAGCACTAGAATTTGTGGAAGAGAGATCAACGTGTAGGAGGACCACTTTTAGCCGTACAAAAGGTGACTCTCACGCGGGAGAAATGTTTAAACAAATCAATACGTTCAATCAGTGTTATGTCATAATTAGTAATCAACGAAATTCTTTAAAAGCTGGACTAATATTAGTGTCGCAATTAAAATCTAGGGCGTGATAGTATCTTATGTAACCTAAATCCAGACAGGTGGCACTGATTTCTAGTCCTTTACGAAGGAACATATACTTACGATTTTTACGTCCTAAATAATCCACAAACGACGGCAGGGTTTGTTCCCGTGAACTTTAAAACCAGAGGCGAGCATGATAAGCTCTAGTCTAGCAAGATCGATTTCACGTCTAAGAAGAAGGAAAATAAAAAAATACTCTAATCGTATGCATATTACATTTTCAATTTCATATTATCCGAAATTTTAACATGATTTCACTTTTTTTTTAAATAATACTGTTCTTAAGAATATTTGAACCTGAGGAAAGTTCGATCTTTTTATTATTAATTTAATACACCCCAATGATGGATAAATCATATTTGAAGAGAAAAAATATAAGCTCAGCCTTGTTTTAATTTGATATGTAAATGGATATGAGCCTATTGCCCTACGCCCCAAAAATAATTGTATTAAAAACAGATAAATTTCAAAATAGTAAATTACAAAGCGAAGATGGGAAGTGGTTTTTTTTATAGAAGCGACGAAATTATTGAAAACCGAGCGATTCCAAGGTTTTTAATTACTGAGATTGGGTAAAACTCTTCACAAACCTGTTTTGTACATATTTTTTGAATATATAATAGTAAAATAATAACATATTTGTTGGAAATATTTTCGTTCTTTATAAACAACTGACTGTCGTTAGAATTCTGACCAATGTATATACGATAAATGCCGAAAATAATTTAGTTGAGACTACAGCAGACCGTGACATCAATTAGGGATAAAATGGTGGCAAATATGAATTTACTGTTTTATATTGTTTCAAATAAATCTCGGCTCATTTAAATTGCAGAGATTTTTGTTTGGTATAATGTAAATTCACACTACCTTTTGGATTAGTTTCTCTCTCTCTCTCTCTCTCTCTCTCTCTCTCTCTCTATATATATATATATATATATATATATATATATATGCACGCCGTAGCGTAGTGCTTAAGGCACTGAGCTACAAGCCGGAGGGTCGAGGGTTCAAGTCCCGTTGGGGTCAGGATTTTTAAACTGACCAAAACCCTCTGGCGGCACTATGGCCCTGGGGTCGACTCAGCCTCTAACTGAAATGAGTACCAGACGCTTGTTCTGAGGTAAAGGCGGCCGTCACGCAGGGCTGACGACCCGGCTGACATAAAGTGCCGATTGTCTAGAAAAAGTGGGAGCCTTAACTTCCTACTACCCCAAGGGCCTCCTGAGGCCTGTTGTGGGATCACTTTACCTTTATATATATATATATATACATTCTACGTAGTATAGAAAACGACAGTGGTTTTACTTCCCGCCCTAGTGTTTAATTTGTAATATAACAGTACAGTTTAGTTATTTATAGGCTGGCAACCTAGAAATTTACAAAACTGAACTTTCAATCATGTTCGCCATTCCTGTAAGTACGACAGAACGCACTATCATGCAAGTAATGATTGTAAAAATGTTATTTGTTGCTAATGTTGACGTAATAACTGTACCGTAACGTAGCAACGTCACTAAATGTGAAAATACAAGGATATTTTTACAAATTAAATATTTAAATATATTATTTGAAAGATTTGAATATAGAAGTGTTTCATCAATCAGTATTATTACCTGGAACACTGTATATATCACCAGACTTCCTCTGTCAGGTAAAATATTCAATACCACAGTTACCATCTTTAAATGAAGGATCAAGGCAAAAATCCAGAAAAAGTCACTTATCCACCACTAGAGAAA
The DNA here is from genome assembly GCA_030220185.1 of Diploptera punctata. Taxonomy (NCBI): domain Eukaryota; kingdom Metazoa; phylum Arthropoda; class Insecta; order Blattodea; family Blaberidae; genus Diploptera; species Diploptera punctata. The sequence continues at coordinate 65,742 of JASPKZ010008704.1, read as the reverse complement.
TGCCTTTTAATTGAGGCGATTAGAAACAAAGGGGTGTAAGTGATTTTTTTTCTCTTGTCAAAAGTGAGTGTGTAAAGGCATTAATGTTTTTTTTGGAGTTATCTGGGAGAAAATACACATCACCTGCAGTTATCATTTTTAATTGCCTGTCATTTTCTTGTACAACTTCAACTTTAAAACTGTTTTCACAAAACTGTAAATCTTGCTCTTTTGCTTTTCTCTCTCTATCTATCTTCGGGTTTTTACAGCTGCTGCTGTCTTCCCGTGCCAAACCTCCAAAGCCTACGGTCTTGGGCATCTTCGATGCTTAGCCCTCTAGCTTGCATTACTGCCTTCATGTTTTCCTTCCATGTTAACCTTGGTCTTCCTCTTTTCTTCTTTCTGTTCAGATGCCATTCATATAGTTGCTTCGGCCATCGCTCATCTTCCATTCTTAAAACATGTCCTCACCACTTTAATTCCTTCTCCTCAATTCTTTCAATTATGCTTTCTTCCATTATGTTCCTAATTTCCTTATTTGTGACACGTTCTAATTTAGACTTTCTGGCACTTCTTCGTAAATAATCCATTTCTAGAGCTATTAGTCTATTCTTGTAGTACTTATTGATTGTCCGTACCTCACTTCCGTACATTGCAACAGATTCCACCAATGTTTTATCAATATATTTTTTTGTGTCTTTCCAAATATGCTTATCCCACCATATGAAATTTAACAATTATATTATTTTGCTACTCAATTCAATTCTATGTTTTATGTTCTCTTTGCCTCTTTTGCTTTTAACTTCTCAATTATACGATGTACCTACTTTTTTAAATACGTGTCAAATTTGGAAGGAAAATAAACACATGATTATACAGTCTTTTTCTAATCTTTCATACTCCTAAAATATAGCATTTTCTGTTGAATTCTAATCGAAACTTAACTCTATTTCGACAATACCTACTTACTCACTTGTACTACCGAACCCATAGGTTCATGGCCGCGCGAGCATAAGCTTTCCATACATCCTTAACCTGAGATAATGCTTTCCAATCATTCCCTGTATAATCTACTTCCCTCAAATCAAAATTAATGTTATACTCACACCTCATTCTTGGTATACCAACTGGGCGTTTTCCTTGTTGTTTTCCTACAAGAAGCTTTATTTAGAGAATAATGTAACTAATCTGGCACGTGACACACTACATATATGCATTTGAGAGTTAACTCATTAAAAATCAAAACAAATTTAACTCTATATTTGCAAACAGGCCTATTCTGTTTTCATTCTCATGGATAACATTTCTTCCATTCTGTTTTAAAGTAAACATCCCAGTTCATTAAATGGACAAAACTTAATATCGCGAGAGGCTTGCAAGACAATTGATCTATTAATTAGCTGACTTCTTGTGTCATTTTATAGAGGTAGGTAAAAATGCGTAAATATAGGCCCACTAGTCTGGTTCGCGTGATCTTGGAGACTACAATTGCCTTCTTTAAGTGGCTTTTATTTTTTCTAGTGTTTCTAGGTCAGTCACTGTTAGATGTTCTCCGATTACTTCTATCCCGTAACTTAGTATTGGGATTATTTAGGTTTCCAATCGTGTCATTGCCGTTTTTATGCTCAGAGATGTGATATTGTTTATATCGTGCATCGCTCTCACTGCGTGTGTTGTGATGTGCTTTGGGTACCATTTTGCACTTTGTTGCAATCTCATGCCTAGATATTTGTAGTCCGATACAATTTTCAATGCTCTGCTCTGTATGAAGATTTGTGCTATTTCCGGTATTCTTCCGCCGTTTATGAAAATTATCATTTTGGTCTTTTCTACATTTATTTCAAATTTATTTTCATTGTACCATTCCTCCATGATATTCATTGTTTCTGTAATTTTTTAAGGTCTTTTGACCCTATTACTATATCGTCCGCATATGCGTACGAGATTATTTCCTCCCTTTGTGTGTTTTTTTTTTAAATATGTGAACGCTACAATATTGAACTATGCACGAAGAGGACAAAATCATTAAACCAATATGCAAAGCAGTAAAACCTTATATTAATCTTAATGCCCATTTGGCTGATATTAGAATAATAAAAACGTGTGTAAAGTGATCCCACTACAGGCCATAGACGATAATGTAAACAGTATATGGTTGGTATGTGGTCAGGATGTCTCCTAATTCTTATAGTCGCTATTTGTTAGAGCTGCTCAAATTCATTGCGATCCTGGGTGGACACCGATCTCCTAACTAACTAACTAACTAACTCACTGGCCCTATCGAACTCAAATGTTCATGATTTCGCGAACATAAGGTCTCCATACATCCCTATCCTGAGCTAATGTCTTCCAATCATGCACTGTATAATCTACTTCCCTCAAATCATTCTCAGTCTACCAATTGGACGTTTCCCTAAGGACGCCGATCTCCTAGTGACCAATATTCCAAGAGAAAATTCATTTTCCATAAGGACTTGTGGACGGGTGGCAAGACATGATACGTTACGTCGTTGGATTTTTCGATTCCTGTATTAATTATTATATGGAAACTTTCAACAGAAATGATTTTCCTCCGTCTATTGCTTGCTTTGTTCATTAACTGCAGGTTATCTACTTATTTATAATATCAATCTTATTGATTTTTCTCCTTTAATAATTCCCTATGTGTTGCAACTTAATACATGACACTCAGACTACAATATTATACACTACATAAGTTAGTTATTTCGGTAGATGAACATAATGTTTTAGGTCTAGTTTAATGTAAAAGTTAACACAACAAATTTCATAAACCATCACGAAACTCTTGAAAGAAATGAGTATGTGAAGGCATCAAGTTGTCTGGTGGAAAGCACTCATCACCCCAAGTTATATATTTGTAAAGGTGTACAGCGATCCTATTACAGGTCTCAGAGAGCTATTGAAAAAGTAGGAGATTATGGCTGCCGCCTCTTCAGACAATTCGAGACTATTTATTTCCCGAGTTTTCAGTACAGCGTGATGGACATTTTTAGATAAGGAAATATATCTGGTTCTCATTGCTTTTAGAGGCTGAGTAGAACCCAGCGACGTGATCATTCTTCTTCGGCTTTCCCTCACTTATAGGTTTGCCGTCTTCAATTTCCATGTATCTCTATCATTCCAATCTCCCTCTTCTATCATCCACCATTATAGTACTGACGTAGGTTCATCTGGGTCTGCCACGACTATTTCTTCCAGGGTTGACCATTGATTTATATTTTTTGGCCATATCTCATTTTCCATTCTTTGTACATAGCCATAACATTTAAGCGTTTGATTTTCAATCCTCTTAACAACAGATGTGGTGACATTCATTTCTCTCCAAAGGAATTCATTTTTTATTTTATCCTGTCTTATTTTTTGGAGGCTGACATGATCCTACCACAATTTTTAGTCAACTGGTAAAACCCCTGACCGCATCTGGAATCGAACTCGTGACCTCCCGACTTGTAGTATATTGCCTTAGCAAATTATTCAACGTGTTTCCAACTTTTTTCAGAATATTTTAATTAATTTTTCCTGTTCTAGCTTATGTTGATAGTCCTATTTAAAACACTAGTTCATCCTCTATTTGTTTATTTTATTTATTTATTTATTTATTCAAGGACAATTGGTCTTCCTCACTTTTGCGCTGGGCGAATGAAAATAAATGTGAACAAGAAATAAACATTAAACAGGTACAAGATGACTTCCCCAGCTGAGTCTTTAGTTATGTCTCCGGTACATCATGAATATAGTAAAGAACACAATATAACAAACGCATAACATACCATATCTAGGACCATCAGAGATTCCATGACCTTGACGATAGTGGGAGTGTTTCAAGTAAATCAGAAGTACCATGGCAGGGCTACCTTTACAGGACAAATATTGAGCGAGAAACAAAATAATTAATTAATATCGAAGAACGTGTCAGGCTGCACGAAGAGGAAATTTCACTTTGCAACGCAAGATTGCAGAAGAGAGATCAATGGTCAGGAGGAAAATGTTAACGGTAGAGAAGATAATCTTCTAACGGATATAACCTTAAATAAATCCTAGCGTTCCAAGTTAGAGTTTGCATTTTAGAATCCGCTCCAAAAATATTCCGACAAAAGATGCTAGACCATGTACAGTCGGGTAAAATTTACTTTAGACGGCTAAAATATGCATCAAGTGTTACGATATTATTTTTATTTAACGACGCTCTTTAACATCTAAGATCATTAGAGCACAATTCAAATCTAAGCGAAAAATTATCAACATATTTTGCTCCCAGTTATATTTCTTCAAACGTGAGGTTCCTTTACGTTCCTAAAATATATTCACGGTACCGAAGTATTTGGTGATTTTCCGACGGAACCGGTACTCAGTCATTGGTCCACCAGGATTGTCTATGACGTTCAAGAAGAAGAAGAAGTAAATGTAGGAAAAAGATAATATATTTGATATATTTGTTCTATTTGCATGAATATTTCATACTAACTAACTCAGTGGCATTATCGAACCCGTAGGTATATGGCCGCACGGACATAAGCTCTCCATACATCCCTATCCAGAACTAATGTTTTCCAATCATTCCCTGTATAATCTACTTATTTCTATTAATAGGTAATGTTATTCTCCCACCTCATTCTTGGTCTACCAACTGGGCGTTTTCCTTCTGATTTTCCTATGAAAAAGCGTCCACGCACGTCTTTCATTCCCCACTCTTGACACATGTTCTTCCATTTCAGTCTTCGAGACTGGCTACCTATAAAAATCATGTGGTCAACTGTTATTTAGTGTTCTCCATTCACCTTTCTGTTCATCTCTCTGTTCACCTAAGAACTTCCACACAATGTCATGTAACTTGTTATGAAGATAAAGCTGAGGTTTGGAAATTTTTAAACAAGGGATTCCACGAGAGAACTAAATGTAATTTTCCGCTACGTATTTCTCGAGGTAAAGTTGGTAAAATACAAGTAATCCCAATTCATATCACGGCTAGTTGCTATAAGTGGTGTAATTTATCCCACTGCAGGCCTTAGGAAGCCCTTGGGATATTGAGTAGTTAAGACTCACACCTATCTAGATATTCGGTGCAAAATATCAGCCGGATTGTCAGCCCTTCCCAACGGCTTTACACTTATAACGTATGTATGGTACTCAATTGGTTGAACGCACATTCAAACTTAGAGCAATGGGCCGTGAGAATGTTTAGGGTGGTTAAAAATATATATCAAGAATATGTCTTTTACATCTTTGAATACAACAATTTTTATAACGTTAGGATTTATGATACCTTGTAATGATTATGAGGAAGAACCTCTTAGAGAATCGAATCCGCAATCTGCCAGCAAGTAGCAGGTTTCCTTACCTTTTATTCAACATCCCTGGGCTAATTGTTTCAGAATATTTTAATACATTTTCACATTGTTGCCGATGATGGTACTGTTATTTCTTTCTGTTCTTTTTTTTCTTCTTCTTCTTCTTCTTCTTCTTCATTTCATGTGTCTGTTACAGTCTCAATCCAACGTTTGAGAGCCTGCCCAAATATATCTTGCCTGGTGGCTGGTAATTTAAGATTTGACGTGGTATTCTTGTTCTGCTCATTGTTCGTACGTGAGATATCCAGTTTTTTTCTGTATTTTTGCACACATTCCATGATTGATTCTGTTTGTAATTCTTTGAGAATCTCAGAATTCCTTTTATGGTCAGTTCTTGACTAACCAGCAGCACGTCACATAAATTTCATTTCTGCCGCAGTTAGTCTTTGTTCATCTACACTGCGAATTGTCCAGGCCTCACTGCCGTAATACAGTATGGGTCTGGCCAATGTTTTATAAATTCTAGTTCGTGTGTGTTGCTGTACTGTGTAGTCTATGGCTTGAAAATATTATTTATAATTCCTGTTACTCTGTTAAATTTATAATTTGTTGACTAAAATCTTTTTCCTCTTCGTATGTAACTTGATATCCGAGGTACTTAAATGTGTTAGTTTGTTCTAATATATTATTATTAATAAAAATTTTACTGCGAACTGGGTTTTTTCCTAGGAGAGCCATGACTTTAGATTTTTCTGTTGAGATTTCCATGTTGTAGTTTATTGCAATTTGGTGAAAAGAGTAGACTGAACGTTATAGGTCATCTTCTGAATTGGCTACAAACACAATGTCATCTGCAAATAATAGGGTGTCTAAATTATATTAATATATTAAGTGGTACACTGCCATGTGGTTGTAGACTCCATTCTTTAATAATTGATTTCATATATATTATAAAGAGCATTGGTGAAAGACCACATCCTTGTCAAACCCTTCATTAATTGGCCTGCATTCAGAGATTTCATTTTCAACCTTGGATGTAATTATCCTTATAGATTACACACATATATAGCTTTTATCAGTTGGTCTGGGATTCCATCATATTTGAGGATTTCTAATAATTTGTTTCTATTTACTTTGTGAAAAACCTTCTTCAAGTCAATAAACGCCATGTGTGTTTCAAAATTAAACTCTCTGTGTTTTTATATTAGATTTTTAATAGTGAAATATCCATCTGTACAAGATTTTCCTTTTCGGAATCCATTTTGTGCTTCATCTAATAATTTTTTATAATAATAGTACATTTTGATTTAAGTAATTTTTATTAAAATCACATATTTATCCTCTTCCTTTCACGCTCTAGCACTAATCTATGTTTTATGTGCACCCCACAAAGAAATTAATGTCTTGGACTCATTACAAGAACTGTGAAACACATTAAATTATAATTACAGTGACTGGCCTCGCTGGTTCCTAGTTGTCAGGATTCCAGTTCTACAATTAAAGACAGCTCAGGATAATACAAGATAAGAAACACATAGGCCCATCTAGATGTAAGTTAGAGAGAGGACATTATCAATAATAACAAACCATTTACATAAAATAAGAAGATATTACGTAAATATAAACCATGAAATAGTGAAGGAACGATAAATAAACTGCTACATATTTCTCGTTCATTTGAACTTAGAATAAAAAAATCCACTTTTGGCTACTATCTGTGTCTCAATTTATTATTCTCTTCTCCCATTAACCTGTTTTGTATTTCACTTCTATCTCAATTCAACTTTTTCATAAAATTCTATACAATTCACACTATCGTATTCCTAAGTATTTTAAATACAACTCTCACCCTGGTTTTCAGCGAGACTTGTGATCTACTCCTTGAAAGTCTTGGCTAATTAGCCACGTTGGAAAACTAATATTTTCATTAGCATTACATGGTATATTTCTGTTTTCGGAAAATTAAAAATAAATTTCAATTTTTTTTCATGAAATATAATTTATTCCTTGTATTGAAAAATCACTAAATATAAAATAGCAAAGGAAGTTAAGAAATATATACATATTCGTGACGTAACTATTACGTCATTCCCATTGTTTGTCCTCGAGATTCATACGTTGTATTTATAAAGGAGAAAAAAAATTTTTTAAAGTTTATTATCTAAATAAAAAAAAATAAAAATCTGATATGTGACCTAATAACCAATGTTAAACAGAAAGCTGATGTTAGTGTGTGTTATTACAGTTTTTATGACCAATGTTTGTTAATATAAACAAATCCTCATACTATTTGAATGATTTGTGTAATATTAAAAACTTAACAGATAGCTGGATCTTACTAATAAACCAACGCTGGACAAAAAGCACTAAGGTTAATGTAACTTTATCTTTGTTAGCTTTATTAATTCAAGACAGACGTGTTGATATGTGGTATATAACTTAAATACTATTGTTCGTACATCGGAAGTGAGTCGATTTGCGTTAACTAATATCTGATAAAGGTCTATTATGAGGAACATGGTTCAAAATTAGGATAGTTTTTATATTTTGAAAATCAATATGAATGGGTTGATATAACGGCTGGGAGATCCGACATTCTGGCCACATGTCACTCCTACACTGGCTCGATAATCGTCTACGTCTATGATTAACAAATGTGGATGTGAGGTCAGCAGCCGGCTTTTATTTTTCCTAGTGTTTCTAGGTCAGTCACTGTTAGATGTTGTCTGATTATTTCTATTAATATTGTGATTATTTTGGTTTCCAATCGTGTCATTGCCGTTTTTATGCTCAGAAATTGATATCGTGCATCGCTCTCTCTGCCTGTGTTGTGATGTGCTTTGTGTAGCATTTTCACTTTGTTGCAATCTCATACCTAGATATTTGTAGTCCGATACAATTTTCAATGCTCTGTCCTGTATAAAGATTTGTGCTATTTCTCGTATTCTTCCGCCGTTTGAAAATCGTCATTTCGGTCTTTTCTACATTTATTTCAAATTTATTTTCATTGTACCATTCCTTCATGATATTCATTGTTTCCTGTAATTTGTGAGATCTTTCGACCCTATGTCTATGTTGTCCGCATATGCGTACGAGATTACTCCCTCCCATTGTGTTCTTTTTTCAAAACATGTGAACGCTACCATATCGAATGTGCACAAAGAGGACAAAATCATTAAACGTACATGCAAAGCACCAATAATAAAATCTTATATCAATCTTAATTCTCATTTGGCTGCTATTAGAATAATAAAAAAACAATGTAAAGTGATCCCACTACAGGCCATAGACGACAATGTAAACAGTATATGGGTTTTATGTGGTCAGGAGGTCTTCTAATTCTTATATGTATAGTCGCTATTTGTTATAGTGCTGCCCAAATTCATCGCGATCCTGGGTGGACACCGACCTCCTAACCTAATAACTAATTAACTAACTAATTGGCTCTTTCGAGCTCGAAAGTTTATAATTGCGCGAACATAAGGTCTCCATACATCCCTATCCTGAGCTAATGTCTTCCAATCATCCACTGCTTAATTTACTTCCCACAAATCATTCTTGGACTAACAACTCGGCGTTTCCTTATCGTCACCGATCTCCTACTGACCAATATTTCATGAGAAAATGTATTCTGCATGAGGTCGTGTGGACTTGTGCCAAGAAATGATACATTAGGTCGTTGGATTTTTGGATTTCTGTATTAATTATTATATGGAAACTTCCGCATTAATGATTTACTTCCTCCTATTGCTTGGTTTGTACATTAACTCCAGGTTATCTACTTATTTATAATATCGTACTTATTGATTTTTCTTATTTAATAATTCTCCATCTTTTGCAAGTTGATACATAACACTCATTTGTTCCCAGACTACAATATTATACACTACATAAGTTAGTTATTTCGGTAGATCAACATAATGTTTTAAGTCTAGCTTAACGTAAAAGTTAACACAACAAATTTCATAAAACATCACGAAACCTCTTGAAAGAAGTGAGTATGTAAAGGCATCAAGTTATCTGGTGGAAGCACTCATCACCCCAAGTTATATATTTGTAAAGGTGTACAGCGATCCCATTACAGGTCCCAGAGAGCTATTGAAAAAGTAGGAGATTATGGTTGACACCTCTTAAACAATTCGAGTTTTCAGTACTGCGTGATGGAATTTTTAGTCAAGAAAATATATCTGGTACTTATTGAATTGAGAGGCTGAGAAGAACCCGGTGACATGATCCTACAAGAAATTTTGGTCAAGTAGTAAAAATCTTGACCTCATCTAGAATCCATCTCGGATAGTAGTATATTGCCTTAGCAATTTATGCAAAGTGTTTCCTACTATTTTTTTCAGGATATTTTAAATGAATTTTTTTTCTATTCTAGCTGATGTTGATAGCCTTACTTAAAACACTAATTCATCCTCTATCTGTTTTTGTTTTTCCTCAAACTTTTTTTTGCTCGAAAATTGAACTTCCTTTTTTTTACGCGGGGCAGTTGAAAAGACACCTGAATGAAAATGGTATATTCGATGGAAGGTTGCAAAGTGGAGAAAAATGTTTAAAAACCGAGCGATTGCGAGGTTTTTAATTTCCGAGATTCTGTAAAACACTTCACAAACGTGCGTTGTACATTATTTTTTGCGATGGAGTTTTCAAAAATAATAAATAATACTAAAATAATAAGTTTGTTGGGAATATTTGCGTTCCTTATAAACAACTGAAAACGTTATTAATAATAATAATAATAATAATAATAATAGTAATAATAATAATAATAAGTTTCATTTTACCTTGCAGAGTTGAGGCCTTGTCTGCCACTCAACCAGGTTTTAAAAAGTACAAAAAATAGCCTCACATCTAAATTACAATAAAAATGAACGACTTTATGTTATAAAAAATAATACAATTATTATTTGATTTGCTCTAGATTTAACGAATTAAATATAATATGTACAAGATATATAAAAAGATAAATTATTAATAACATAGTGTAAATTTAAATAAATAGAGAAAAAATAATTATTAGACATCAGGTAACTGTATAAGCGTGATTTAAAAGTACCGACAGTGCGGCAACCCCTGTTACCTTGAGGAAGGAAATTCCAGGAGCGGACAGAGGCTACTGTGAAGGAAGTAGAATAAGAGGGCGTGGTATGAAGAGGGATTGTTAGCAGACTGTTATCTTGTGACCTATAGTCGGTTCCAGATGTCTACGGAGCAGTTGTAAACAGTGGTTGTAACGGCGAAAAACCGCGCTTCGCAAGCGGATAAACCATCGACACGCAATTATGGTTTCATAACATATTTGTTTAACAAAAATGAAATGCAATACTGACAACAATAATGAAATTAATAATAATAATAATAATAATAATAATAATAATAATAATATAATAACATAAGAGTAATACTAATACTACTACTAATAATAATAAATAATGCTAATATTAATAAGGAATACCAATAATAATAATAATAATAATAATAATAATAATAATACTTACTCACTGGCACTATCGAACCCGTAGGTTCATGGCCGCACGGACATAAGCTCTCCATACATCCCTATCCTGAGCTAATGCTTTCCAATCATTCCCTGTATAATCTACTTCCCTCAAATCATAGTTAACGTTATTCTCCCACCTCATTCTTGGTTTACCAACTGGTTGTTTTCCCTCTGGCCTTCCTACAAGAAGCTTCCATGCAATCTCCCATTCCCCATACGTGCAAAATGTCCTGCCCATCGCAGTCTACGAGACTTAACTGTTGTTATTATATCTGGCCTCCTATATAGACCATGTAGTTCATTGTTATGTAGTCTTCTCCATTCACCTGTCTGTTCATCTCTCTTTGGTCCAAAAATTTTCCTAAGTACTTTATTCTCAAATACTTGTAATCTCCTTTCCTCTCTTAATGTAAGAGTCAATGTTTCGCACCCATATAATATAACTGGTAGAATAATAGTTTTATATATTTTCAGTTTAACGTTTTTGAAAGGAGTTGGGACATCAAGAGTCTCTGCAATGCATAATAGCATGCATTTCCAGAATTGAGCATATGTTTAATTTCTTTGTGCATCTCATTCCTATTTGTGATTATTGTTCCTATGTATTTGAATTCAGCAACCTCCTCAAAATTTCCCTCATTTGTCATTAGCTGTCCATTTCCGTTATTTAATGAATTTCTACGTGTGACCATATATTTAGTTTTATTGATATTTACTTCCAGTCCTAATTTCTTAGTGTTACTCAAAAGTGTGTGCGTGTTGTCCTTTAGTATCTCCTCGCTATCGGCCAGTAGTACTACATCATCAGCATAAACTAACAGCTTATTAATACCTTTGAGTTGTAAGCCTTCTTCATTCTCTAAAGATTTAATGGTATGCTCTAGTACAAAATTAAATAGTAGAGGAGATAGTGCATCTTCTTGCTTCAACCCATTCTGGATTTCAAAAGTGTCCGAAAACTGTTTGCCTACACGTACCCTACTCTTTGTGCCATTTAGACACATTCGCATAAGTCTAACTAACATTTTAGGAATTCCAAACTCCAACAGGACACTATACAAGTTCTCCCTTTTATTGAATCATATGATTTTTTGAAGTCTACATATAGTTGATGTACTGTACCATTATATTCCCATTTCTTTTCTACAATCTGTCTTATACTAAAAATCTGATCTGTTGTAGACCTGTTTCTTCTAATTGCACATTGATGATCTCCTAGATGTCATCAATATAATAATAATAATAATAATAATAATAATAATAATAGTAATAATAATATATATATTAATAAATACCAATAATACTACTATAATAATATAATACTAATATAATAAAAATAAATAATACTAATATTAATAATAAATACCAATAATAATAATCTCTAATCGCCGTGTGAGGGTTCTCCTTCAATAACGTTTTATAAACGTTTTTGATTGTCTGAATTTCTCCCGATCGAAATCCTTTCCTCTGTTTATGTTTCTTCACAGGAGACATTCCGGAAGGACCTGGCATAGAATTATCGGACATCTTTTCAGAAAGAGATACTGCACTTTTTAAAAAAAACACTTGCACACGCGCAGCTAAATATATCACATTCACTACTGTAGGCTCAACACTTATTTAATTTTACTGAACATAACGCTTCATCAATACTTCAGCACATAAGAGAAAAACAACAACTTGTGTTGTAATAACTAACTACCTAACTCACTGGCACAATCGAAACCGTAGATTCATGGCCATGCGGACATAAGCTCCCCATACATCCATATCCTGAGCTAATGTTTTCCAATAATTCCCTGTATAATCGACTTCCCTCAAATCATGGTTAATGTTATTCTCCCACCTCATTCTTGGTCTACCAACAGGGTGTTTTCCCTCTGGGTTTCCTATAAGAAGTTTCCATGCACCTCTTTTATTCCCCATTCTGTGCATTGCAGTCTACGAATCTTAACTGTTATTATATCTTGATTCCTATAAAGACCATGTAGTTCACTGTTATGTAGTGTTCTCCATTCAATTGTCTGTTCATCTCCCTTTGGTCCAAAATTTTTCCTAAGAACTTTATTCTCAAATACTTGTAATCTCCTTTCCTCCCTTAAAGTAAGAGTACATGTTTCGCATCAATATAATATAACTGGTAGAATAATATATTACATATTTTCATTTTTACCTTTTTTTGAAAGGAGTTGGGACGACACGAGTCTCTGACATGTATCGTAATATTGTGAACAACGCTGATGTGGGATTTCCCACCAGACACTTGCAACGCAACCAATGACGCGCCAACATTTTAAATGAAGGGGAAGGCTGGCTTACTGCTTTGCTCCGAAGACATCTGGAATTTGGTATAGTGTCAATATTGTGGTAAGAAGATAACTTCTCAAATGTAGACTCCAGGTAACTAGGAGTGTAGGAATACAGAAGCTTGAAAAGTAGTGAAAGAGAGTGCAATTTACGTCTGTGAGTAAGATTAGATTAGATTAGATTTATTTAGCCTGGTGGAGTTAAGGCCATGTGGCCTTCTCTTCCACTCACCAGAACAAACATATATTACATTAGACGGAGCTAAGAGAGATTATTGAAATGTTCGGAAATATGGTCATAACGATGGATATTGAAAATGAATCGAACACAAGCATTATGAACACGCTGCAGTCTCTGCGACAAGTCATAGCTTAGATCATTAAATATAACGTCACAATAATCGAAGTGTGACAACAATATTCTGCACAAGGATTTGTATTAATGAAACTGGGAGAAAATTCTTTAAACGTCTAACATAATACAAGATGGAGAAAGTCTTTTTACATACGTGATTCACTTGTGTTTGCCAGATTAAATTTGCGTCTACATGTAGTCCAAGATCTATTACTGAAGAAGAATAAGAGATAATTATATTATTTGTAGTAATATTTGTTAACAGTTTGGGCAATGTTTATTAGTTGAACTTAAAGGAGGCCGTAGCACCAATCTAGTCATAAAATGGCGGCAAATATGTATTTGTTGTTTTACATTGCTTCAAATAAAGTTCAGTTCATTTAAAATGCAGTGATTTGTTTCGTATCATGTATATTAACACTATCTTTTGGATATGTTTTGTAGTAGTAGTAGTAGGACTTTATTAGACAAAAAGTAAGATATTTACAATATTATTTACAAATATGGGTCGCACGGGCAGTAAGCCGTACGTGCTGTTGACAGTCCGTTACAATAAAGTAATAATTGGTACTAGTGTAAAGAAAAATAAACAAAAACAGCAATAACATTACAATTACATAAAGAAAACACAATAATATTACAATTAAGTAATAACACAATAGCAATAACATTACAATTACATAAAGAAAACACAATAATAATATTACAATTAAATAATAACACAATAGCATTATACACTAAAAACATTAACCTTACAATTACATAAAGAAAACACAATAATATTACAATTAGATAATAACACAATAGCATTATACACTAAAAAAACATTAACATTACAATTACATAAAGAAAACACATTAATATTACAATTAAATAATAACACAACTGCATTATACACTAATTAATTTATATATAATTGTTAATAATTAATGGTATTGCATTTTGATAACATATATTTATTCATGAATGAGTGTTGTCCTTATTTTTCGCGTTTTGTCCAGAAATTTACCGAGGTTTATCCAATTTTCTGGATTTACCAATAACTCGTAGCATGCCAATCTTTCCCGATTTGAATTTAGAAATCTTTCCGGTAATAACTGACGTCTCCAATATTCTAAATCATTACATTTTCCTAATATATGTATGTCATCTTCAAATTTCCCGCACATTGGACATATTCGCATATCGTGATCGTCGCTAATTTTTAGAAATTTCCATGCCCCTAGCCTAAACCAAGCAAGCCCTGATCTCTCCTTAAATCCTAGGTTGAGTATATACGATTCTTTTCCCCAGACGTGTTTTAGGTCTCTTTGTAAACACAGTGAGCGTTTTCCTGTACATTCGGCGAAGGTATCTTGTTGATTTACATCTAAGTACCTCCTCCTTATTTTTCTCCACACGTTCTTGCGATTTTCAGTCCCTTTTTCCCATATCCAGCCCATCCCAATCTTTTGGAGTTCTCTCCTAACCTCGTCTGCCCAAAATTTAACATCTATGTTTTTAATTTGGTGGTCGTAGCAAATTGCTCTAAGCATTGTTTGTTCACCTTGGATTACTCGCAACCAGTATTTGAGTACACGAATTTTACAGTTAATGTCGTCCTGGAATGACCCGAATTCATATAAAATTCCACAGTTAGAAACGGCCTTACTAAGTCCTGTAATATACTTTAGAAAATGCGTATATACCTTATTTAGTATTTCCGTTCTTTGGAAACCCCAAATCTCACTACTGTAGTGCATGACTGGCCTGACCATAGCTCCATACATTTTTTCTAATGTGCTGACTGGAATATCAGGCACTCGACCCAGAATACCGAGTACACTGTTAAGTTGTCCCCTCCCTTTAAATAATGCTATATCAATGTGTTTTCTCCACTTTCCGTTCATTTTCAACGTCGTACCAAGATATTCGAAATGTTTCACGTTATGAAGAACTTGATCTCTGTATTTCCATTCCTCTGTTCTACCGTAAACCGTCCCATTTTTAAATGTCATTGTTTTTGTCTTACTAGCATTTACAGTCAATCCCCAATTCCTACAGTATATTTCCAGTAGGTCAAGACCTCTTTGCAATCCCTTGATTGTCTTGGAACAGATAATTAAATCATCTGCATACAACAGGACTGGGATTCTAACATTTCCTATCTCCGGAGCCTCAATTTCTCCTTCTAGCATTACGTCTACAATATCATCAACGAATAGATTAAATAGCATTGGTGATAAAATGCAACCTTGTCTCACTCCCCGATTGGCTTCACTGCTCTCTGTAATGTGCCCTTGGTCTACTTTTATACAAAATTTAACATATTTATAAATTGACATTAAAGCATGTATCATTTTACGAGACAATCCTTTCCGATTTAATTTTTCCCAAAGTGCGCTTCGGTCCACAGTATCAAATGCCATCTTAAAATCAATGAATGCACAAAATAATTTACCCCCCTTCATTTTTAGATTGTC
The DNA here is from genome assembly GCA_030220185.1 of Diploptera punctata. Taxonomy (NCBI): domain Eukaryota; kingdom Metazoa; phylum Arthropoda; class Insecta; order Blattodea; family Blaberidae; genus Diploptera; species Diploptera punctata. The sequence continues at coordinate 49,828 of JASPKZ010008704.1, read as the reverse complement.
ATCAATTAATGTTCTCAGAACAAATAGGTTGTCCACCGTGGAGTACCCTTCTCTAAAACCTGCCTGATATTTTGAGAGCCTATTGTTCTCTTTAGCCCATTGTCTGATTCGTTCGTAAAGTACTTTACATATATTTTTGCGAACACTGACAAGAGACAAATTCCCCTATAACTTTCTGGTATCTGTGCCCCACCTTTCCCTTTGTATAGCGGTTGGATGACACCTGTCGCCCAGGCTTCCGGATAATCTCCTCCATTAAAAAGTTTGTTGAACGCAGTTTTCAAAACGTCTAATAATTTATTGGATGATATCATATTTTTCAAGAATTCCCCTGGTATTCCATCAATTCCAGGTGCTTTACCATTCTTTAAACATTTAATGGAAGAAACCACTTCATTTTTCGAAATAATCCTGATCCAGTAATTGAATATGAATTGGGTCAGGGATCTCAACTATATTTCCTTGATTATATCTTAACCTCTCATTTCCCAGCACCCTATCAAAGTAACTTCTCCATTCCCCGTTATTCTTGTCCGATTTATGGACTTTACTTTGAGTTCCCTTAACGCTTTCCATATGTCCGCAATGTTCCCACTTTCAGTCGCGACTCTCATTTCTTCGGATTTCTTATTTTGCCATGCTAGTTTTGTTTCTGCCAATAAGTCTTTATATTCCTTTCTCTCTTGCGCATATTTTTTTCTGCTTTCATCTGTGCTTTCTTTTCTAAACTTTAAAAGACTACTTTCGACAAATTTCTTCTTCTTTCTACATGCATTATTGTACCACCCTTTGTCCTTCTGGTTCATTGCGTATTTAACCTTGAATTTTTCCCCTGCTTTTTGAAAACATTCTGTCAAAGTTTTAATAATTTCCTCCCCGCTAAGATCATTTAATTGCAGATCCTGTATTAGCGTTTCCAAACTCCTGTTAAATTCTTCTCTCAGATCCTCGATCCACCTGAAACGGATAATTGGCCGCAATATTGTTGCCACCTCATCATTAACTGTCTCACTAATACCTTTCATATTTAAAATAAGTTTGTTTGGGAAGTGGTGTGATTCGATTCTGGAAACTATACAGAAATTACTTAGGACTGGAATCATGTCTTGTGTGCATATTGAATAATCGATTACGCTACTTCCATTTTTATTAATAAATGTCAGTTCTCCATTTTTATCTTCCCTATATTTCCCATTCAGAATTTCAAGTTCAAATGCATCGCAAAAAGCTAACAATTGGTTTCCTTCTGAATTTAAAATCTTGTCTTTGCTTCTCCTACCCTCACCTCGTGTTTCATTATCATCCGATTTTATAGTGATATTTTTTCCTCCCCAATCCTACAGTTAAAGTCCCCTAAAATTATTATTCCCGCTTCCGGAAACCTATCTTTTATTTCTGCCAACGAGTCGACAATTCAACGAAAAAATTTGGATTGGCATACCTGGAATTTAGTGGTTGGCGATAAATAGACGACAGACACATTTCTCGCTCTTTCTGTATGGTAATATATACAAATTGCCTCTTTTAAAGTAATATTTACCTTTTTAATATATGGGTCTAAGTTAGCTTTATATAAATGGCAACACCGCCTGGATATCTACCTCTCTTTCCTCTCTTTGATTACCCTTAAAATAACCTTTCATATTACATAGATTTATGCATTCATTAGCTTTTAACCATGTTTCTCCCAGAGCTAATATATCAAAAGTCTCAATAAACTCTACACATCTGTCCATTGAAAGTTTTTGTTTTAACCCTTCGATATTCCATGAACCGACTGTCAACAAACCCTATTGTGTTCCCTTGACATTAGTCTTACCTGAATTTTTCGAACTTCCCCCTCTCAATACTTCCTTTTCTGCGGGTAGATTCTGAAGTCTTAGTGATTTTCTTGTTGGAGTTCTTGTGTCCGCCGGTCGTTCACCTCTTAGAGGTGGGGATGCTGTTTGCGTTCGGCCGTTTTTTGCTGTATGTTTATTGGATTTCTGGGAGTTATTAAGGTAGTGGCCCCTCTCTTTCTCTCGTGTAGAATTTTCTCCCTCCTCTGCTGTAAGGAGACCACCTGTGTTGAAGCGTCCCCTGTACGTTTTGGGGACTCGCTGTCAATGACCTCTTCAAATTCATTTTCAGAGTTGTCCTATTTTGTAGTTTTTCCCTGCTCCAGATTCGTCCATTTATAATCAATTTATTAAATTGTATGATTGCATGGCAGCCCTGCCTCCTCGCCTCGAGCATGTGTCGCTTAAGAAAGTCTCTTTCGCGGCGCACCTTCTCACTAAAGTCTTCGGCAATATTGATACCGGTCCCTTAAGATATTTACTGTCTCTAAGGATCCAACATTTTATTTTGTAGTGTGATAATTTGCATACAATAGGTCTCTTTCCACTATTCCCACGACCTACTCTGTGCGCTCTTTCAACATCACTGTCCACAAATCAATGCCGATTTGCGCGCACTACTCTTTTAACTATATGTTCAGTTTCCTCCCAGCTTTCCCTGTCTTCTTCATGCACACCATATATCACAATATTATTACGGCGACTCTGGTTTTCGAGATAGTCTAATTTAGATTCCAGCCATTTCAATCTGTCCTCCATCCGATGCATGTTCGTCTCAATATCACGAATTTTTTCACCCACGTTGCACTTTTCAAACCCCTCTTTCACTTCAGTTGACAATGTTTCAATCAGCTTTCTAACTTCTTCCATAATGCTTTGTCCCCTGCACACTTCAATCACTCTAACAAAAACACGTCCGCTCTTCTCGACGGCTAGCAAACAAGGGTCTTAATTGACCATATTGTAATAAATGATGAATATGGGATATGAATGTTTTGTATATACATTGCATGTAGTATGTAGAAAGGTAAGTGGTTTTACTTCCCACACGTCGGTTTTAAACATGTAACATTTCAGTGTAGTTATTTAGGTTGACAACCTCGAAATGAAGAATGATGAAATTTGAATCATGGTCGCCATAGCTGTAAGTGCGACAAAACGTACTTTCGCGCAATATAAACATTGAATAGGTACATGATGACTTCCGTAGCTGAGTCTTTACTCCGGTACATCATGAAGATAGCAAAGAACAACACAATATAACAAACGGATATCATATCCAAAGTTAAGTTAGAAAGAGGAAATGTTTAATTAATAACAACCCTAAAAATATCTACGACCATCAGAGATTCCATGACCTTGACGATAGTGGGAGTGTTTCGAGCTAAATCAGAAGTCCAGGGCACGGCTAACATTACTGGACAAATCTTGGGCGAGAAACGAAATAATTAATTAATCTCGAAGAACGTGTCAAACTGCATCAATGCCGGAAGAGAAAATTTGACTTTCCAACGAAAGATGGCAGAAGAGAGATCAAAGGGCAGTAGGAAAGCGATAGCCGTAGAGGATATAATCTTCTAACGGATATAACCTTAAACAAATCCTAGCGTTCCATGTTGGAGTTTGGATGTTAGAACCCACTCCAAAAACATTCCGTCAAAAGAAGCCAGACTATGCATTGTCGCGTAGAAATTGTTTAGACCTAAAATATTTATTCAGCGTTATCTTATAACTATTTAACGACGCTATTTAACATCTAAGATCATTATTGCACAATTCACATCAGAGCGAGAAAGGATCAACATAGTTTGCTCCGAGTTATATTTCTTCACACGTGAGGTTCTTTTACGTGCCGTAAATATATTCACAGTACCGAAGTGTTTGGTGACTTTCCGACGAACCGGTACTCAGTATTTTAACGCCGTGTAAATCCATAGATCTCGGTGAGTTTGAACTCGTGGCCCTGGAAAACAAGATCGACGCATGTTAACTATTAGTCCACCAAGAGTGTCTACGACATTCAAGAAGAAGAAGAAGATAAAGGAAAAAAAGAATATAATTGATACATTTGTTCTATTTGCATGCATGTGAAAACTAACTAACTCACTGGCATTATCGAACACATAGGTTCACGGTCACACGACCTTAAGCTCTCCATACATCCCTATCCTGAGCTAATGCTTTCTTATCATTTCCTATATAATCTACTTCCCTTAAGTCATTGTTAATGTTATTGTCACACCTCATTCTTGGCCTACCAACTGGGCGTATTCCCTCTGGTTTTCTTATAAAAAAGCTTCAATGGACGTCTTTCGTTCCCCATTCTTAACAAATGTCCTGCCCATCGCAGTCTACGAGACTTAACTCTTCTTATTATATCTAGCTTCCTATACATATCATGCAGCTAACGGTTCATTCACCTTTCTGTTCATCTCTCTTTGGTCCAAAATGTTTTCTCACAACTTCCACCCAATGTCAAGTTAACAAAATTTGAATTTTGTGTCACATTTTTATGAAGATAAAGCTGTGATTTGAGAATTTTTGAACAAGGGATTCCACGAGAAAACTAAATGTAATTTATTGTTTAATTCGATGTAAGGTTTTTCGTTACGTATTGTTAATATATATTTTCATTCCATTAGCGTGGTTTATCCTCACACTTTGTAGGTACTTTTACGTACCACAGACCACCCGGACCTCACAGTTGCACCAGTTGTCCGGAGAGCGATTTTAAATGTGGATCATACACATACTTTTTTAACCACACAAGGACATGGTTGGTCTCAGCTCAATGTCAGGGCCACCTCCAAGACAACACAACATTAAGACGAAACACACATTCACACAAACATTCATACTAAACATGACGAATGTGATAACGATGGCCAGATGATGTTCGCGGAAAACTTTTGCTCTTAATAATTTGCAAAGAAGATAACATTAATAAAAATTGTATAAAGTGCGCCTTGTTGAATAACAAATAATTATGCAATCTTACGAGTACATTACGTAGCAACGCCACTAAATGTGAGATTGAAAAATATTTTAAATTAATAAAATATTAATATTTCACAAACTGAATTCAAAACTGTTTTATCTACCAGTTTATACTGCTAAGAATTTTAGAGAGATTAATAACAAACGTTTTTTTTTATCAGGTAAATACAAATACATTTTCACAAAACATATTACTCATTGTTTAAATGGCTCATTTCATAACGAAACAAATTTAACTCTAAACTTACAAATATTCTACTTTATCTTATTTCAGATAACATTTTGTTTTTATGCTTTAAAACTAAGCCATACCTTTGTTTAAACTAAATTAAACTCATGGAGCGATAAGTGTGCAAGGCACTTGGTATAACAGAGACGTAGACGTTATAGCTATGTGTGATAAGTGGTCAACCGTCGGATTCCCAAAATGTTATACACGGTATATACTACAACTGAAATTCCTCACAATTCTAGGTGGACACCGTTCCACACGAGCCTGCATTCAGTGAGTAAATTTCTTCAACATAGAGACTCGAACCAGGGCATTTTCGGTAGCTCTGCGACAAGGCGTAATGTCTTACACGCTGTATTTATGATTTTCAATATTATCACTTTATGAACATTTCAGCACCAACAACTCTCTTCTATCGATTGCTTATTTTATTTATAAACTCTAGGATTATAATTATTGTTTGAAATGTCCTTTTAATCTATATTGCCGGACTGGTCGAAGGTGATAAGCCAGACGAAAAAAATACCTTGGTCGAAAGAGTGACGATTTTTCACCGTAAAAATGCAACCGTCAAGAAATGCGGACATGGGTTCAACTGAGGTAAAATTTTCCGGAGGTCAAATAGTCCCCCATTCGGTTGTCCGGGCGGGGAATACTTCAGGGACCCATGCCAAAGGCTCAAACACAAGGACATGTTCCTAGGAACATGGAATGTTAGGACTTTATACAATAGCGGGGCAATAGATATATTTACGCGGGAATTAGATAAATCGCCCTTCGATATAGTCGCTTTACAGGAAGTTAGATGGCCAGGAGAAGCTAGTCAGGAATCAGGAAGCTTTTCATTATACTACCGGAGTGCAGAAAGACCTGCATTTGGAACGGGTTATTCAGTCAGAAGGAGGATCCTATCCGCTATCCGAGATATTAAGTTTGTTAGTGATAGGATATCATACATAATTCTAAAGGGTAAACGACATGATTTTATAATTGTAAATGTACATGCCCCCACAGAAGATAAAGATGACAAGATCATGGATGAATTCTATGAAGAATTAGAGTGCGTATTTGATAGCCTTTCACGATATCATATGAAAATTGTCTTAGGAGATTTTAATGCAAAAGTGGGGCGGGATGATATATTCAAACCAACAATAGGCAAATTCAGTCTTCATGAAGATATTAATGACAATGGGGTTACATTAATCACTTTCGCCACATCAAAGAATCTCATTGTTAAGAGCACAAGATTTCAACATAAGGATGTTCATACAGCGGAGGAAATTGGTATAAAGCCACTAACTTTTAGTAGTAAAACAACATCAAATATTTATGCAAATACCGTATGTGTGTCACAGATTCCATATAATTATCTTGGATATAATTTCATACAGGTCTCTTCATTTTGTATTTATTATATATGTAAATAATACATAAAATCTAACAAAATGGGTGGAAATCGGTGTAAAGGCAGGTCAACATCCGGCTCTTACAGAGACAAAAATGTAAACAAAACACTGCAATAACATGGAGACGACGTGTCTGTGAGCATCGTTCATCAGTTACAAGTCAGCAGGACGTACAATGCCACGTGAAAAACTTCTATCAAATGAAGAGAAATGAAGAGTTAGTGCCTTCAAGGAGATGGGCCTTTCCAATAGAAAAATACCTACGAAATTGGGGCTTCAAGATGTGTCATTGATAATTTTGTCAAACTCGGCTGACAATATGGAAAAAAAACGGGAGATATGGACGGACAAGGAAATTGTCTGAGCGCATTAAACGTATCATTTTACGTAAAGCAAAAGGTAAGAGTATGTTTTCTTCTCAAATCCAGGCTGATTTGAAGTTGCCAATAACAGCCAAAGAATAAGACAAATTCTGTCAGAAGACAAGAACCTAAAATAAAAAAAAAATATATAAAAAAAAAACCTCTGAACGATGCACATAAGAAAGTTAGAATGACTTTTGCTGAAGAACACATGTCCTGGACCTCAGAATGGAATAAAGTAATATCCAGTGATGAGAAGAAGTTTAATCTGGACGGGCCTGATCGACTTCAGTATTACGATCTCCGTACTGAAGAGCAAGTTAGAATGAGTAGAATCGTCTGTGGTGGAGGCGTTATGATTTGGGCAGCTTGCTGCTTTAAAGGAAGATCAAAAATAGTATGGATACGCATCAAGATGAATTCTGAGTCCTACACTGAGGAGCTTCTGGAGCCCTAATTGATACGAATTTATGAGGAATTTGGCGAAGATCTAATTTTTCAGCCAGATAATGCTTCCATTCACGTGTCTGCCAAATCAAAGGAGTGGTTCAGGAAGAAAGAAATACCACTTTTGACGTGGCAAGTCAGAAGTCCTGATTAAAATCCGATTGAGAACTTATGCGGGATCCTGGCAAGGCGTGTGTATCGCAATGGACGGCAGTTTGGGACAGTGACTGAGCAGAAAAATGTTATTCAGGAAGAGTGGGCTTCAATCTCAGTGGAAGAAATAAACACCCTCATCAAGTCAATGCCAAAGAGAATCTTCCAAGAAATAAACAACAATGGAGGTTCAACTAAATTTTAGAACCTTGTTGTAAACTGTGTACTCAGTCTTTTTGGTTTAATCTGTGAAATACACAAAGGGCCTTTATACTAATTTCCACCCATATGTGAGAGTGGTTTCAGTTTTCATGTACCTTTTTGGACGGAAATGGATAACTAATTTGATATTATTTGTGTGTGTTTTATACTCAATCACCTCCTAAGTTAATATAGAAACATGCCAAAGAAAGTGTAAATAAACTTGTGTTAACACTTATAACAAGTGCCTTTATATCAATTTCCTCCACGGTAAATACACCTGGACATCTACAGATGGCGAAACTCGGAACCAGATAGTTCATGTATTAGTGGACAAACGCTGGCACAATAGCTTCATCGATGTTAGATCAGTTAGAGGGACAGACTGCAATTCGGATCATCATCTGGTCAAGGTGAAAATCAGACAACGGCTATCGCTTATGAGAGGCACAAACGCTAAAGGTGATTCTGTAAAATTTGAATTAAAAAACTTGAAATATGATGAAATGCGGCAAGAAAACCAAATCAAAATTGCTAGTAGATTTGAAGTACTGGAATCATTAGATGACAATGTGGCAAACGAAGGAGAAAATGATATACATAAAGAATGGGAGGCTATAAGAGATACTATTAAATTGTCAGCATCAGAAAGCATTGGTTTTTTAAAAAAAGAGGCAAAACAAAAAAATGGTTTGATGAGGAATATGCCGACATTGTAAGGAAAACAAAGCTAGCAAAATGAAAAGGTTACACGAGCTAAATGAGGTAAATTTAGAGCAATTGGGTAGTATTAGACGGGAAACCACCAAGTTACTAAAGAAAAAACGAGGGAATATTTGAGAAGATTAATGATATTGAAATGAATGCAAAAAATACGAACATTAGGGAATTATATCAGGGAATTAGTTTAGAAAAGAAAGGGTTTCAGGCTAGAACAAATATAATTCGGAATGAAAATGGGGATAGTTTGCAGACTCTAGGAGTATATTAAATAGATGGAAAAGTTACTTTAATCAGCTATTAAATGTACATACAGAACAGCACATTGAGGAGGATAATTTACAGACAACAGAAATGCTAGTCGCAGATCCAAGTGCATTAGAGTTTGAAATAGCAATTGAAAAATTGAAGATGTATAAAGCATCAGGTTCAGATGAGATTCCAGCAGAACTGATCAAATCAGGGGGAGAAAAATTGATTGACAAAATACGCTGGTTGCTTACTATGATTTGGGAAGAAGCTCTTCCAGATGAATGGAAAGAATCAATTATCGTACCAATTTATAAGAAAGGAGATAAAACTGATTGCAACAACTACAGGGGCATCTCATTACTTTCAACTTCGTACAAAATTCTAACAAATATAATAGTGAGCAGACTTACTCCCTATATTGATGACATTCTAGAAGATCATCGATGTGCATTTAGAAGAAACAGGTCTACAACAGATCAGATTTTTAGTATAAGACAGATTTTAGAAACGAAATGGGAATATAATGGTACTGTACATCAACTATATGTAGACTTAAAAAAAGCATATGATTTAATTAAGAGGGAGAAGTTATATAGTATCCTGCTGGAGTTCGGAATTCCTAAAAAGTTAGTTAGACTTATACGAATGTGTCTAAATGGCTCAACGAGTAGGGTGCGTGTAGGCAAACAGTTTTCAGACACTTTCGAAATCCAGAATGGGTTGAAGCAAGGAGATGCACTATCTCCTCTACTATTTAATTTTGTACTAGAGCATGCCATTAAATCTTTAGTGAATGAGGAAGGCTTACAACTGAATGGTATTAATAAGCTGTTAGTTTATGCTGATGATGTAGTACTACTGGCCGATAGCGAGGAGATACTAAAGGCCAACACGCACACACTATTGAGTAACACTAAGAAATTAGAACTGGAAGTAAATATCAGTAAAACTAAATATATGGTCACACGTAGAAATTCAGTATATAATGGAAATGGACAGCTAATGACAAATGAGGGAAATTTTGAGGGATTGGCTGAATTCAAAAATACTAGGGAACAGGATAATCAACAAATAAGGGGAAAATGATAGTGCACAAACAAATTAAACATATGTGCGTCCATGTACGTAAATGGCATGTTCTATTGTGCATATTGCAAGAGACTTTTGATGTCCCAGCTCACTTTCAAACAACGTTAAACTGAAAATACGATAAAACTATTTTCGATCTACCAGTTATATTATATGTTGTGCGAACCATGGAACTCTTAATTTTAATGGAGGAAAGGAGATGACAAGTATTTGAGAATAAAGTTCTTAGGAAAAATTTTGGACCAAAGAGAGATGAACAGAGAGGTGAAATGGTGAAGACTGCACATAACAATCAACTACAGTGGTCTTTATAGGCAAGCCAGATATAATCTAACCATTTAATCTCTTTTAGACTGTCGATGGGCAGGACCTGTTGCACGTATGGGGAATTAAATTTCTTGCATGGAAGTCTTCTTGTAGGAAATGTCAGAGGGAAAACGGCTAGTTTGTAGACCCAGAATAAGGTTGGAGAATAACATTAGACTATGCATTTGTAGGGAAGTAAATTGGAAAGCATTGGCTCAGGATAAGGGGAATGTATGGCGAGCTTTGATGTTCCCGCGTCGCCATGAACCTACGGTTTTCGTTAGTGCCATTGAGTAAGTAGAATACTCTACATGTTTTCCACGAATTCCTCTACTTTTTTAAATGTTAGTTCAGGGGTTTAAATATTTGTTGTCTCCACCAGGCATCAAAATTGTACATTTTTAAGTTGTTTGTTTCCCTTGATCATTATCATCGATTGGATTATTTTAATGTAAAAGTTAAGAAAACGACACAGTTTATACAAAAAAGAACAATAAAATCTCATGAAAAAAGTGAGTATATAAAGGCGCACACGTCTTTCTCGAGGTTTATTAGGTAAAATACAAGTAATCCCAATTTATATCACGGCTAGTTGCTATAAGTGGTGTAATTTATCCCACTGCAGGCCTTAGGTGGCCCTTGGGGTATTGAGTAGTTAAGACTCACACCTTTCTAGACATTGGGTGCAAGATATCAGCCGGATTGTCAGCCCTTCACAACGGATTTACAGTTAGAACGTATGTATGGTACTCAATTGGTTGAGACGCACATTCAAACTTAGAACAATGGGCCGTGGGAATATTTAGGCTAGTTCAACATATATATGTTACTTATTATCTTTTACATTTTTAAATCCAACAATTTTCATAACATTAGGATTTATGGTTCGTTGTAATGATTATATGACATCTTCAGGAGAAGAGGAACATGCGTGTATAACATTACTACTTCGGGAATCAAATCCGCAATCTTCCAGCTTGTAGCATATTGCTTTACCAATTACGTAACGTCCCCGGACTAATTGTTTCAGAATATTTTAATACATTTTCACATTGTGGCCGATGACGGTACTTTTATTTAAATCGTATATTAATCCTCTTCTTTTCAGTCTCTTGCACTAACCTATTTTTGTTTGTATCTCACAAAGAAATTGCTATTTTGGACACATTAAATTATATTATAGTGACCGGCCTCGCTGGTTCCTAGTTGTCAGAATTCCAGTTCCATCAGCACAGGATAATACAAGATAACAAACACACAGGTCTATCGAGATGTAAGTTAGAGAGAGGACATTATCAATTAAGAACAAGCCATTTAGATATAATAAGAAGATATTACGTAAATGTGAAGAAACTTTATAAGAACTATGAAATAGTAAAGGAACGATAGATTAACTACTACATGTTTTCCGTTCATTTGAACATATGGTAATTTAGAATTTTAAAAAATCCACTTTACGCTACTAGCTGTCTCTCTATTTATTATTCTCTTCTCCCATTAACCTATTTTATATTTCAATTCTATCTCAATTCAACTTATCCATAAAATTCTATGCAATTCACACTATATTCCTACGTATTTTAATTACAAGACTCACCCGGTTTTCAGCGAGATTCGAACCTTGGCCTTCAGATCTATAGAACCACTTCTTAACACTACAACGCCAAATCGGGTCAAATTGACCCAACTGAGAAATGGAAACCATATTTTTTGTATTAAAAATGAAAATGGGAGTACATTCTCCTAGGACGTTTCCTCAATTTAGGGGTTCTATACTTTCACATAAAATATATATTATTTTCCTGTAATTTTTAAATATATTAAAGAAGTTACTCTTAACGCCGAAATCGGGTCATTTCGACCCACATGTATATAAGAATTTAAAATTATGCAGTTGGTATTTTTGAATGTTAATTACTATTTATTTTTCTGTTTACTCATTCAACAATGTAATTTGATGCAAAAGTTTGTCAAGAATGAAAACAATTATCTGTTTTCAATTATTGACAACTGTAAAGATGATACTCGGACTACCAATGAGCATGTTGTGATGAAACTTAATAATAATAATAATAATAATAATAGCTTTATTTTACCTGGCAGAGTTAAGGCCTTAAGGCCTTGTCTACCAATCAACCAGGTTTAAAAAAATACAAACAAAAAAAAAATAGTCTTAAATCTAAATTACAATATATATATATATTATATATAAACGATTACAAGTTATGAATACAATACAATTAATATTTATAATGTATTTTGATTTACTCTAAATTTAAGGAATTAAATACATAATATGTACAATATATATAAAAAAACGAGGAAAAGATTAATGACATAGCATAAAATTATATAAATAGAGAAAAATTAATTATTAGACAACAGGTAACTGTATAAGCGTGACTTAAAGGTTCCAAGTGTGCGGCAACCCCTGATATCTTGAGGAAGGAGATTCCAGGAGCGGGCAGAGGCTACTGTGAAGGAAGTAGAATAGGAGGAAGTGCTATGAAGAGGAATTGTTAGCAGACTGCTATCTTGTGATCTAGTGTCAATATTGTGGTAAGAGGATAACTTCTCAAATCTGGACGCCAGGTAAGTAGGGATGTAGGAATTCAGAAGTTTGAAAAGTAGTGAAAGGGAGTGCAATTTACGTCTGTCAGTAAGACGGAGCCAAGAGAGGTTATTAAAGTGTTCGGAAATATGGTCATACTGGCGGATGTATTGCAAATGAATCGAACGCAAAGCATTATGAACACGCTGCAGTCTCTGCGACAAGTAATAGTTGTAGATCCAGTATATATAATGTGCCACAATAATCGAAGTGTGTTAACACAAGATTCTGCCACAAGGATGTGTTTTTTAACGAAATGGGAGAGAAAAATTCTTTAAACGTATAAGATAATGTAAGATGGAGAAAGTCTTTTTACATATGTGTTTCACTTGTGTGTGCCAGGTTAAAAATTTGAGTCTATGATGTAGTCCAAGATCTATTGTTGAAGAAGAATAAGGGGTAATTATATTATTTATAGTAATGTTTGGAAGTGTAGACATGTCAAAGGTTGTAAGCAGTCTTTGTTTGTTCCCATTAGAACATTACTTGTGACGTGTTAGGATTTAGATTTAGGGACCGATACTTGAGAGACCAGTAACGATGGATATGAGATCGTCATTCATTTTTGTCAAGCTGTTATAGAGAGAATGAGGAGGTGAATGTAGGTAAATTTGGAGATCATCAGCGTAGAGGTGATAACGGCAGTGCTTTAGTACAGTTGGCAAGTCATTTATGTAGATTGAGAAAAGAAGAGGTCCGAGAACACTGCCCTGGGGGACTCCAGCCGGCACGTTGCGCCAAGACGAAGATCTAGAGTTTAATGAAACGTATTGTTGGCGACCGTGCAGGTATGAGTCGAACCAGGATACAGCGCTGTCAGACAAGTGTAGGTGCTTGAGCTTTATCATAAGTAAGTAGTGGTCTACTGTGTCAAAAGCTTTGCTGAAGTCAAGTAAGGTTAAAGGAGTCAATTGACGTCTGTCCACGGCTTCACGAATATCTTCATAATTTTTAGCAAAGCTGTGGTTGTGCTATGATCAGATCTAAAGCCGGATTGATAAGGATCAAGGAGGTGATTTTCTTGGAGATATTCAGTCATTTGCTTATGTACAATGTGTTCCAGGGCTTTAGATAATGTCGGAAGGATGCTAATCGGTCGGTAGTCATTACAGTTAGTTGGTGTACTTATTTTTGGTATAGGCCGAACTCTAGACTGTTTCCATACCGTAGGGAAGACAGAAGTTATAAGGGAAGCATTAAAAATATGAGTCACTGTGGGTAGTATAATGTCAATGATTTTATTTAGCATTAAAATGCTGATGTTATCTGTTCCTTGTGCATTGGATTTAATCCGCTTGAGTGCTTTTTTAACGTCTATAGGCGAAATGTCGTTAAAGTAAAATTTATCTCTTCCTATATGGGGGATGGGGATAAGTCTTTAAGAATGTCTATTTTAGTCTTGTTGTCTGGAGGTGTCATGGGTATTGAGGTAAAATGTTCATTTAAGTCATCTACAGAAATGTCTATAGAGTCAGTAGAGTGATTCAACTGTCTAAGTCCCATTGCACGGAGATTTCGCCAAGTGTCCCGTGCACTTATTTCAGGTCCGATTATACTGTGGGCGTGTCGTAGTTTGGCATTGCGTATAGTTTGTGTAGTTGTGTTTCTAAGTTGTTTGTACAGTTGCCAGTTCTCGTCATTTTTATGTCGTCTGTATGTTCGGTATGCTTTGTCTCGTTTTGACATAAGTTCACGTATTGAGTCATTCATCCAGGGAGCAGGGGCGCGGGAAAATGGTCGGGTTTTTACTGGTGCATGTCTGTCATATAGTTGTAGTATCAGTGTATTAAATGTGTCTACTTTTTCATCAACTGATCTAAGATTCCATATTGTGTACCAAGGTAGTTCTAAAGCATCTGATTTTAGTTTAGTATCGTCTATGTTTTGTAAATTTCTGTACGTAATCAATTTAGAGCGTCTTTTAAGACATTGGAGTGAGTATTCTACGAATAAAATGTCATGAGCAGATATGCCAGGAGCAGGAATTTGTCCATATGACAGTACTTTCTGTGGATGTGTAGTCACTATTAAGTCCAGTAGAGTGTCGGTAGTAGCACTATGATGTGTGGCAGAGAGAGAACAATTGTCATATTTAAGCTTTGGAACATATTTTTAAGTTGTATGGCTGGTGAGTCAGTCTGAAGAAGATTGTATTAAAATCGCCTGCGACAATAACGTGTTCATAATGAGGTAATGAATCGTTCAGAGCGTTTTCTAGATCCGAAAGGTGCCTTATTTTTGGAGGTTTGTATACAATGCATAAGAGACATTTTTTTAGACTGGCTTGAATTTCTACGAATAAGAACTCGGGGCGAGCGGAATATACAGAAGGGGACTTGTGGACAATTCTTGGATTAAGCTCATTTGATATAAAGGCACAAACTCCTCCACCTCTTTTATCTATTCTGTCATTTCTGAGCAGTGTATATCCGTCTAGGTGAACAAGGGACGATGGTATGGAAGGGGTGAGCCAGGTTTCGGAAATTAAAATGGCGCTCAGTCCAAGAGATGAAAATATGGTTTCAAACTCATCAAAATGGGACACAATGCTTTGTGAATTTACGTGAGCGATTTTAAGTGATGATTTATCAATAGAAAATGCATTCTTAAGTAGACTAGTAGTAGTTGTTGTTGGAGGGGATGGTAGGGATAGAGGAATGTTGCTACCTGCGTTAAAAGTTGTCTGCACAATAAGAGGGTGATTGGAGAATGTGAGTGAGTCAGAGGTTGCAAACAAGTCTTCATTTGTCAGCTCAATGTTGCCAATAGCAGAAAGTAAAAATAAACTATGTACTGTAATAACTCTAATAAAATTAAAATAATTTAGCTAAGAACTTAAAAAATTAAAATAAAACAAGTAAGTTGTCCTAAATAAAAAATAATACACTTTAAACTTACCTAAATTAGAAATAAATTAAGAATATAATTGTTAGCAAAGAAAAGACAAAGTAAACATATTTTACACTCAGGTCCTATCTAGTTGATATCCGTAGAAGATCTAATTTTGCGTTTTACGCCATTTACTTTAGCTATGACGGCACCGTCCATTGTCCATACATTTTGAATACCGTATTTCTGTATACTGTCTTGTAGCAGGCGATAGCGACACTTCGTTAGGTCCTCGCGAACAGTGACCCCACTTCCTTTCAACTTTTTCTTGCTTAGAAAGACTTCACTGCGCTTGCGGTAACTAACAAATTTCACTATTATAGCCCGCGGTCTTTCAGCATTACTAACACCAACACGGTGACTTCTGTCAATGTCAGTCACTGATAAATCGACACCGATTTTTTTGGCCACCTCGATGGCTTTCTGGTCAGTGTCCTCTCCGGCCTCTTCGTTCACACCAAAAATCCTGAGGCATTGACGTCTCTGGTATTGTTCTAAATCGTCTATTTTATTTTCCAACACCTCAATATTTCTATCTTTTTCATCGAGGGAGCCATATTTGACAAAAGGCAGAAACATCACAACTGATAATTATTTCACATCCATGAACCGGGCTAAAAGTCTGAAAGCAAATTGGATAAGCATCGTTGACACAGTAAATAGAATCAGGAGAGAGGTCTCATTCAGCATCAAATCTCTGAAAGCTCCTCTGTATACTACCACCATACTAAAACATGATGATACGAACCTGACTGCATATCAAGGGAACAAAGCTAAAAATGTGTTGGTAATGAGCTCTCTTCATCCTACAGTAAATATTGGCACCAGTGAAAAAAAAAAACGCCTGAAGCCGTAATTTTCTACAATGCAACCAAGTAAGGTGTGAATATTGTAGATAAGATGGCCAGTCAATATACAGTAAAGGCCTCAAGCTGACGATGGCCTGTGCATACATTTTACAATATCCTGGACTTGGCAGTAATAAATGCAGTTGTAATATATAGATCAGTCACTGGCAAAAAAAAAATACAAGAAAGAAATATATTCAGCAACTTGCAGAAGAACTTCGCCTCGAACACTTGAAACGTCAATCACATACGACTCCGGACTGTGATCAACCAAAACGACGGAAGTGTGAAGTGAAACAGTTATGTAAAGTAATTAAAAATATTATATTTGCAAGAAAATGGTGTGTGGTAAATGTGACCTCATACAATGTGATTTTGTGTTTGTTTTCTAGAGTAGTCAAAGGGTAGTTAAAAATATTAAAATGTTAATTTTAAAATCAAACTGATAAATAAAAAAAATAGGGAATACTGAATAAAAAATACTGTATAATTTTGGTTAAATCTCCAAAGATATGTATTCATATTGTAAACTTGGAATTAATAATTATTGTTATTGAATTTAATATTTACTATTATTGTATCATTACTGTTGTTTTTACCCGAAGAGAACCAAAACTAGCAGCTGCTGCCTTATAGCTCAGTATTGATTCTCTAAATGCTAGAAGAAGACAAACCCGATAACAAATTACCTGGTCCTCCAGGTTGGATATTTTAGCAATGGGCCAACTCCGTGTTCTAGAGATATAAAATGTATAGGCCTACTCCTATAACACACAAAAAAGAATAAACTAAGACAGAATCAATCGGAACAAAGTTTCAGTTGTAGGCCTACGAGTAATGTAAACAAACCTGATGTGTGGATTGCGTTTTCATCGGTCCAACTGATTACATTTAAAAGTGTAACAAAATGTGTTTCGCTTTCTAACACTCGAAATGAATAAAATAAAAATAATACATGTGTTAGGCCTAACTAGCACTTGTCTATTCAAGTTATGTGGGAGAATCTTAAAATATAGGACCTATAATAATTTTAATTAGATTAAATAAGTATTGACCGCGGTGGTCTAGTGGCTATTATGCCCGTGGACAGCGGGTTCAAAGCAGGACGGGGGTCGATGAACTGCTTAGGAAGAAAAACTCCAAGGAGCAATTCCTCCGGGGGCATATTAAGCCGTGGGATCAGAGTCTGAAGGTTTTCAGGCTCTTAAAAGATACTTAAGCCTGAATAAATTACTTCTAAGGAACATTTACCGAATTTTCCCTTCCTAGTACTATCTTGGCTTCCTAGACGTCACTGTGATGTCGAACATAGACCATGGGTCAATCTGACATCTATCCGAAAACAAGTCCAACTAAATTAGTATGGTTGAATTTCTCCCCTGTTAGAGGGAAAATTTACAGGTACGAAAGCCTTCTTCTTCATTTCCTGGTTTAGGCATTACTTGCCTGTTCCATCTTCACTAATAGATCTAAGACCATCTCTTCCGAGGGCGTCCAAGATCTCTTCTTCCTCTCGGAAAAATTTAAGATTTTATTTGATAATCTACTTTCTTCCATTCTTTCTACATGTTCTTTCTACTGAATCTTGTTAAATATATTTTCTTTTATGGAGTAGATATGCATTTCTTCGCGGATATCCTCGTTTCTTATCTGGTCCATTCCAGTGCATCCTTTTATGTTTCTTAAAAATTCATCTCGGCTGCATGGATTTTACTTTTTTGTTTGGTAGTGATAATCCAAGATTCATTCCAATACAAAAAGACAGGGAGTGCCATTTTTGTATAAAATTTTAATTATGTTTGTTTATGGGCTTTGTTATTCAATGTTCTGTTTATTGTGCCACAAATAGCTTGAAACAGATGAGTTTTATGTTCAATATCTTTATCATATCCATAGCTGATATCACATCCTAAATAATTAATGTGGGTTACTTTTTCAATAATTTCGTCTCCAACTATTATTTTTGCTCGCAGAGTGTTTCTTCCACAAAATGCCATTATTTGTTTCTACTTACCGCATTTAGTTTGTAAGCAGCCAATTGTAACATATCTTCATCTTGGTGTAGTAAGACTAAATCATGGGCGAAAATTAAGTTATTTAACACTTGTATTATTGTTCAGTCTAAGGCCTCCGTCTGACATAATTTTCCATTGTTTCATAATGTCATCAATATTTATATTAAAATGTGTGGGCGTTAGACTATACCCTTTGTCTAACTACTAAAAGATTGAGCATATATCTGCTTGTAGACCTAATGAAATCGTAAATATAGGATATCTGCGGACATTATAGAAAACATGTAAACGTCTGGTTAGGCGGGCCCATATATAATTTTTGTCATAAATAAATAGGAAATGCAAGTTACTAATTATTGTTACCATCTTGTCCTGTATTTAGGATTATTTCCTCTAGTTATACGACATTACGTATCAAAAATGCTTCTAACATTGACACTTCCGTACACAATTCAGTCATTTGGAGGGTAAAAGTAACACCACGGTTCCGCCAATAGTCGTAGTAATATCTCGAAAAAAAGAAAAAAAAAAAAAAGCAATTTTGTTTAGGTACAACTTGAACTTCGCTCGGATACAGTACAGCAGTTTAATGAATACTGTATGTTGGGACAATCATGGGATTTCAGACAAAATTAATGTCATTGAGAACATTAATTTGGAATGGAATGCTGAAACCCAGAAGGAAGAAGAGGAAGCCCGCAAACATATTGGATGGATGGTATAACGACAGTAAGAAGAGAATGGAATTAGCAGAAGAAAATGCGAAAATAATAAAATACAATCCATAATACGAATGAGAAACTAATTGCCTTTATCCAACCGGTAGCTTCATATCCGCACTGAAAAAGCCTCTCCATACATCCCTAGCCAGAGATAATGTTTTCCAATCAACCGCTGCATAATCCACTTCCTTCAAATCATGGTTAATGTCTTTCTCCCACCTCATTCTTAGTCTACCAAACTGGGCGTATTTCCTCTGGTTTTCCTATAAAGAAGCTTTCAACGCCACGTCTGTCATTCCTCATTCTTGACACATGTCCTGCCATCACAATCTTCGAAACTTGACTGCTCTTATCATATCTGGCTTCCTATAAAGATCAAGTAGTTCAATGCTATGTTGTCTTCTCCATTCACCTTTCTCTTCATCCCTCTTTGGCATGGTTAAGTATAATATGTGAACGACTGGCCATGCAAATTTTGGTGGCTCGTGTTCATTACGTCACCTAGATGCAAATCATCTCCCAGCTGACAGATCGCGCATTTATGAATAAAATACATGTTGATATAAATTAAAATATAGCACTTATTTACGTATGGTTTTGTGAAATTATTTCACCGAGTTCAATTACAAATGTCATTGCTTCTATTAAAGAAGCTTTATACATTATATAAACTGCAATCGAATACCCGGCGTGCGCTGCTGCGCCTAATAACATTAAATGTGTTTTTATTTTTATTTGTACAAGTCTTAAGTAAATTAGGGCTTAATTACATTGTATGGTATATACATTGCGATGAACCAAATATGACTCCGGCGGTTGCTAGAGTCCATTTTTAATTTCGAATTTCAGGTAAACCCTCACTTCTAGTGGTCGAACTTCGCTGATTTTTGCACAGTAACTAAATTGGTTAATTTTAATAGAATGGGCCTATACAGTCTTTCGTTGTTAAACATCGAAATTAGCGTCCGCTTCAGCGATTTTTTATTTTTTCGGGTGAACTCCTACTCATAATGGTATTAGAGAATTATAACGACTAAACACTCCCCATACCTGAAAACATGTACAAATTTTTATTAATAGCTGTTGCGTGGTTTAGAATTTTATAAATCACAAACATACACATTCGCTTTTATGTTATGGACTTTGTGCTAATTTTTGCACATAATTATTTTTTGTCATATAATATGACAATCATATCGCAGTTTTTTCATTTATATATATATATATATATATATATAATTCTTCTGTACGTGTGTTTGTCACTTAACTCCTGCTAAATGAGTGGACCGATTTTGATGAAATTTGTTGTGTGTGTCTAATTGGGTCCCTCGTCGTTAGTTTAGATTCACAATAGGACACTCTAAAACCATTAGGTGTAGGAGTTTAGCTGAAGTGAAAATTTAAAAATCACTCTAGCGATCACATTTTTCGATGTTTTACAACGAAACTCAGCATATCCTACTAAAATAGACGAGTTAGGTATTGTACTAATATGACGATTATAAGTGAAGGTTTACTTGAAATCCGAAATTAAAAAGTGTCTTTACGAGTGCACCGAATTGATGACTTTTTTGTGTTTGAGTGGGTCCTGAATGGTTTAGGTTCTCAATTTAACCCGGTATGTGGCGCTGCGATCGGATTATAGGATTTTATTGTGTCAGAAGTGCAAACATCTGCATTATGTGACGTCATAACGCGTACGTCTTGTGCCACAAAATATGGCAGTGAGGAGTTTTCTTGCGAACTACTAATTAGTGAATTTTATGGTAAAAAAAGTAACAAATTTTTATCGAGCAGGACAACGTCTGGCGGGTCCCCTAGTACTTATATAAATAATTTCAATATAACACACATGAACCAAACATTTAATTTGCATTAATTATAATATCAGCTGTTAATTGAATAATGTGAAATTTCATAAAATTAATCTATATACCCTAATTTACGGGCTGTAATAGCCTATGCACAGTTTTCTCCGGAAAATTCCCTCCAAAATTCAGATGCGTCTTATACTCGAAATTAATATAAATATGTCGTTTGATTTAAAATTCCCGCCACTCTAAAAAATGACCAGACAATAATTGTAAAAATGGTTGTAAGTATCGTTGCAAAATGTTTAAAACATTACGAAATGTTAGTAAAGACCGAGAAAACAGGTAGAGCAACATTATTACATTAATGTAGTATGGAAAATCATAGGTCAATATATTCTAAACTTGCGCCTTTTTTAAAAATTAGATGCAGTTTTTCTGTACATAATGCATCCATTGTTTTATTTAGCTATCTAATTATTCCATATGCTGTAGTTTCGACAGATAATGTACACTGATGACAAAAATAATTGAGTTTACCATCTGAAATCAGCTCCACATTAGAATTTCATACAGATAGCTTATCCCAGTAGCTACCTATGTATATATATATATATATATATATATATATATAGCCTACAATTTTTATAAACTCCTGTCAAATGTTTACTCTTAGGGTTTCATTTTTATAGTTAATTACTATCGTTTACAATGATTTTTCGTGTTTTCTCACGATTATTTGGATATATTGAATATTACGATATGCACATATGAACCGTAAAGACGTGGCAGCCTTATTGATTTTAACGAATGTTCTAAGTAACTAACAAAGTCTATTAGCGTGTTCCAGTGCAGCAAACATAGGGTAAGCACTGATTAAATGTACACATATAGGCCTACTTCAGAACTTACTATTTTCACTATTTTTGGGCGTTGCATTCTTTCACTTCAATTTCGTTAGGTTAGCATTCAGAGAGGTCGGTAACGCGAGTTCAAATATCGTGTATATGCTGCATCCAATGAGTCTATAATGTAAACCGCTTCTCGTTTGTTGGCGCATGCGCAAGATGTATGGTTGGAAACATTTTCTTGTCGCATATTGGAGATTATTTCCTTATTGTAGTGTACTTATAGGAATTAGTTGAGAATGACCCTAGTTTTAATATGTAATTCTGTTAGTTAAGGGTTAAAGAAACTCATGCAATTCTTACCTTATCTTTTGGATATGGATGCCATTCTTCTTTCCTTTTGGTGAACGGAAGTTTTCAATTCGTTGAAATTAGGACTTATTTTTTCCAGTTACATACATTAGATGGAAAAACTGCACTTACACTATCTCAAAACTGCAAAGAACTGCGAATACACGGTAGCAGTTAGAAGTAGCAGCGATAACGTTATCATTGAATGATAATCCACAAACATCATAGTGAGTTACGAAACGTTTATTAAAAATGGGTGTACACTTACTTCTCACTCCCTAACGCTGATCCAACCAGCGATAAACCAAAACAGCGATAGAAAAATCATAGACTAAGTAATATACTCTGTGGAGAAAATAGCAGTTAGCGTCAACAGTCTAACAGTCTCATAATAATGCGATTTGCGTATTTAAATAAATACTTTAAAATTGTCTAATAATGTTATAAAAATTGTTTTAAAACGTTTTAAAATATTAGAAAATGATGGTAAGTACAGAACAAAAACTATAGTTTACAACAATATAACAGAAAAATTATGCGCTAGTAGAAGTGCAGTTGAGCCCATTAGACTTTCACTCCGATTTTTGTCCACGTGAATTCCTCTTGGAAAACATAAAAGTGAATTTTCACTAACGCACTCGCAAATCCTATTGTTTCTGTTATAAATGTTCCGAAGATAATGTCTAGCTTACGTCTTATCTCCACATTTTACCGAAATGTTTATGTTCAAATCTCGCACAGGATTTCCTAATCCTTTAACATACAACTTCTCTTCGTAACTTAAAAAGTATATTAATCAAGTTTTGACTTAATTCATTTCTACACATACACTTCACTTATGAACGATAAAATGATATTCACGATACCAACGCATGTATAACAAGAAATCTCTCAGCAGTACGTTGGAACTAGACTATTTGTTGTGAACCTGGTACAGAATGTCACCTGTTTGTCATAATACATAGAGGGAGTAATTCCTCTATGCATAATAACAAAAGAGGGATGGTTGTGTTTTGATATTAATCCTTCAAATGTTTGAAATGTGGTATTGTACACATCGAAAATGACGACTGAGCCAGCGGCATCAATACAGAATATTATTTTTTTTCCTAGCTAGATGACGCGAATGTATTTGTCTATAGTGCAGTAAGCTGTAATCAGTTTTTCTTCTGCCAACGCTTGAGGCCTCTTGCATCTAGGCAGCACTATCTTAAGATATGGTATATTATATAGCCAAGTTTTGTTTATGTTTATATATCTCAATAGCTTCCCAATAGCTATAAACATAAACAAATTTTTAACAGAAAAGAGGGAGGTTTAAGAACTAATAAAACATGGTATCCTGCCCTATAAAAGGGACAAAATAAAACCTTATTCACGGATATAGTAATTCATGACATATATCATGACAACAACAAGTTGCGAGCTGTTCTATGTTTAACTCAACGAATTAGAAATAATTTACTAAATATCATAGTCACGGTAAAATCACAAGTTAAAAATAATTAGCAGTTTATTACGAAAATTTACACAAGCAATATCTCCTGAAGATGTCACCCACAGAAGGTGGTGAAACACCGAGAAGACAACACTGCAAGACACGGCCAAGAATCCCGAAAAGGTATTTTAGAATAAATTACAGATATGTTTAAATATTTCGAACATCAGTACAAGAGACGGAAAACTGAAGTAATATTTTCACAGGTTGATGTTAATGGAACATCCAACGTGTCCTTGATAAAACAAGGTCAACCATCTGCTATGGCACTGAGCCCTAACAACTCGGTCAAGGCTAATACTTTTTTTAACGTAACTAAAACTAGTTTCACTGACGGAAGAAGAATGCTCAAGTAATGCACAGATATACCAGACATTTTGCGCGATTGTGCGTTTTGTCGTACTTACAGCAATGGCGACCAAGATTGAAAGTTCAACTTCCTACATTTCGGGGTTGCCTACATAAATAACTGTACTGTAATATTACATATTACAAACTACGTGTGGGAAGTAAAACCACTGCCCTCTATGTATACAACGTACAATGTATATACAAAAATATATCCAAAAGGTAGTGTTAATATACATTATACGAAACAAATCACTGCATTTTAAATGAACTGAACTTTATTTCAAACAATAAATACGTACTTGCCGGTATTTTATCACTGATGGTACCACGGCCTCCTGTAGTTGCAACTAATAAATTTTGTCCGCGCTGTTAACGTTAGTCAGTTGTTTATAATGAACGGAAATATTTCCAACAAAGATATTATTTTACTATTATTTTTTTATTTTGAAAACACCATCGCGCAAAGAATATAATGTACAACGTAAGTTTGTAAAGTGTTTTACAGAATTTCGAAAATTAAAAACCGAGCGTAGCAAGGTTTTTAAACATTTTCCTCACTTCTGTAAAAACCACTTCCCAACCTCGTATCGTTACCTTATTTTAAAGTATATATTTCTGAAACGTTATAAATCTTAATATAAAAATGAGCGTGAGTCTGTTTTTCTGTCTGTCTGTCTGTCTGTCTGTCTCTGTCTGTCTGGCCTTTATGGACTCAAAACTACTTGACTCCATTGAATGGGTTTTTTTCTATCATTTAGAGAATTCTTCTGAGACAATTAACGTATATAACATATCATCCTACGTACTATAGGGCTGGAAATAAATAAAAGTGCATCGGTACACTAAAAAAGTCGCTTTTTGGACGCTTAACTGATTACGCTGCCTAAACCATACAAATAACCAAATTAATGTACACAAATTTAAATATCTAAAAAAATTATAAAAAGGTCCGCGACAGCATTATGTGTATATTTTACGGATAACTCATAATAACCATTTTATCTGTAGGCTCACTGATGCCTAGAAGATCGGGATAAGTAGATTCCGCAGGCATCGCCGGATAATCAGCACGGGGTATCTATAATAATTAACTAACTCACTGGCACTATCGAACTCGTAGGTTCATGGCCGCGCGGACATGAGCTCTCCAACATAGATCCCTATCCTGAGCTAATGTTTACCAATCACCCCCTGTATAATCTACTTATCTCAAATCATAGTTAATGTTATTCTCCCACCTCATTCTTGGTCTACCAACTGCGCGTTTTCCTTCTGGTTTTCCTAGAACAAGCTTCCATGCACGTCTTTCACACCGTATTCGTGCCGCATGTCCTGCCATAGCAGTCTACGAGACTTAACTGTTCTCGTTATATCTGGCTTCCTATAAAGACCATGTAATTCACTGTTACGCAGTCTTCTCCATTCACCTGTCTGTTCATCTATCTTTGGTCCAAAAATCTTCTCAAGAAATGTATTCTCAAATACTCGTAATCCCCTTTCCTGCCTTAAAGTAAGAGTCCATGTTTCGCATCCATATAATATAACTGGTAGAATAATAATTTTATACGTATTTTCAGTTTAACGTTTTTTGAAAAGAGTTGTGAAGTCAAGAGTCTCTGTAGTGCATAATAGCACGCACTTCCAGAATTGAGCCTATGTTTAATTTCTTTGTGCATCTCATTCCTGTTGGTGATTATTGCTCCTAGGTAATCTAAAATAATTACGATATAAATTTATAATTATTTTTCTTTTTACTTATTCAAGTATACATAAAAACACATTTAATTTGTTTAGACGCACCAGCGTACCCCCGGTATTAGCAAGTAGAATATACACACTAACATGGTAGACTTTGTGAAAAAGATAATATTATATTTTAGTGACGGACGCGTGGACTAGTGCTAATATGCCTTGACTCTGGTCCAGAGGGTCGCGGGTTCAAACGCGCTCTTTGTCAACGGATTTTGTAGGATTGAAAAATCCAAGAAGTTAGTCCTCCGGGAGGGACTTAAAACTTAGGGTACTGAGTCTGAAAATATCCACGCCTGTAAAAGAACCTTAAGCGTGAATAAAGAGGCCTCTAAGCAAAATTTACCTGTCTCATCATCTTAGAAGTACCTTAGTTGCCTGCTAGATGTCTGTATGCTGATCGATAACATCTGTAGTCAAATAAGTGTAATTAAATTAACTTGATCTAGTAACTCCTAACAAAGGAGGGGCTAAGGTCCAACATTGTGGTCTTACGTCTTTGTATATGGATTATATTTAGGGTAAGAAGGAAATTCATATCTAATGTGAATCGTCATCGTGAACAAGTTTTCACATCCTCGTGTAACCAATGTAGTGGACTCCAGTTGTCTTTATTTGCATAATTCCTATCTTGCGATCCTTTTTTCAATCATCGCTGCTTCTGTGTCCAGCAGGTCTTCTTCTGCGTTTCCTTCCCTCTGGAACCCAATCCAAAATCTTTTCTTGACAACCTTTCATAATCCATTCGTTAAATTGTAAATACGTATGAATGTTTAGCATTTAGTGTTGCAATTTCTTAATGACGCATGATTCTTAATGATAATCACCACGAACTTCAGCCAGTTTCTATGAAATCTCAAGATGTGGTTGCTCAGTCCATATTAATTTTGGTCTTCCTCTATCTCGGCCTCCTTTAGGTTGATACTGCAATGATCATTTAGAAAAGCGAGTAAGGTCCATTCTTTGTACGTGTTGTAACAATTGCTTTGACAATTTAACACATGCCCCAAATGGGAATCAATAACCAATCATGTTTCAATGAATTTTGTTTTACAACCAATCACAATCGTATTTGTCCTCGATATTTATCAACTTCTGTTTATCATATTAAAGGAAGCTCCTCCTTTTTAATATTATGAACAGGTCAGAGCATTATTTTGCAGTTGCTGGCCCTCTAACAAATACGTTGAATATAGCAATTTATATATATTTTATTCACATAGAATCCTAGAATGCATGTGGCTCCCAGATTGTATATATAGTACACGAATGTAACTATGTACCGCTTGCGGAATACTCATATAACAAAAAATTGTAGCAACTGTACCACAATAAAAATTAACCACTGTTTCCACTTTCTTAAATGTATTATATCCCGGGTATTCACGTTCAGAAAAATATAATTGACATATTACATACATAGGGCATCAGAAATTATTTAATAACCTATAATATTGGTTATAATAAACAGTTTGATTGTGTTTCATCTTTTCTCCACTAGGGTGCATTCTTACGATATTGCGATCATATTTGGTAATAAATAATATGATCTAGTTGCAGTGATGAACAAATGAAACATAACGAACGTTTCTCATTTGTTTTCAAACATCGCCGTTTACATTAAATATATAAATATTTTAAAATAACTATATTTAAATAATGATTTGTGAGTAAACAGTTTGATTTTATTCGTTCAATAGTCCTAACAAATGCCACTCTTGATTTCCAAATTCTCTAGATAAATTGGAAATCACACTGTGGCATTGAGTATGGTAATTCTGAACTACTTCAACTATATTTTGAATTTAATACACAAGTGATCTTCTTGGTGATAAAATATTAAAATATATATATGCAGTCAATATGCCCATTTCACCAGTTAATGTTTTAAAATGGTCAACAAGTTTCTACAGCCAAGCTGTCATTCTCAAGACCAGATATTGACTGAAGACAAAATTGATAATAAATAAAATATTTATTATCAATTTTGTCTTCAGTCAATATCTGGTCTTGAGAATGACAGCTTGGCTGTAGAAACTTGTTGACCATTTTAAAACATTAATTGGTGAAATGGGCATATTGACTGCATATATATATTTTTATATTTTGAAGTTTTAATTTTTCGTGTACATCTGTGTTGTCCATGTATCACAAACCTAGGAATGGACGTAAAATACGCATCTCTGCCGCTTGCAATTTTCATTCGATTTTAGAATTTAGTATCCAATTTTCGTTGCTATATTTCAGTCCTGATTTTGCAGTTACATTGTGTAATCTGAATTTGTTTGCGGTTGACATTTGTTTAGCAAAATTAATTTTTATGACTCTATTTATTGCATCGTATTTCTGTAACTTTAACTCTGTCATTTCTTTTATCAGATATTATGTGACCGAGGTAATTAACTTCAGACACTTGTTCTATGATTTTTGCATCTAATTCTGTTTCAACTCTTCGTAAGTGTTTTCCACACAAACCCATAGATTTTGTTGTTTGCGTGCTTGTTAATAAATTCATTAAATGAAAAGACGATATGCAGATGATATCGTAATAATGAACAGAACTTACATTGTTCAGTACATAAGTCGGGTCAAATTGGTAGCGAATATAATTTGACAATATTCACAAAAAAGACAAACGTAATGGTCCATCGAGGGAAATACCCTGTACGCTCCAAAATAATAATAGAAAACAAAATATTGGAACAAACATTTAATTTATATTATCTTGGATGCAACGTAAGCAATGGCAGAGTCAGGGACTTACAAACAAAATTGAACAAATTTCAGTACCTGGGACAATGAATAGAACTCTCCAGAATAAAACTCGAAAAGACACAAAATTAAAGTTTTATAAGATAACGGCTCTGCCGGTAGTGAGTCTTGGATGTTACAGGAAAGAAATAGAAGGCATGATATTAAATTAAGAGGGAGAAATTGCATAGTATCGTGCTGGAGTTCGGAATTCCTAAAAAAAAGTTAGTATTATACGAATGTGTCTAAATGGCACAAAGAGTAGCGTGCGTGTACACAAACCGTTTCCGGATACGTTTGAAACCCACAATGAGTTGAAGCAAGGAGATGTACTATCTCCTCTAATATTCAGTTTTGTACTAGAGCATGCCATAACATTTTTAGAAGATGAAGAAGGCCTTCAACTCAATACTAAACCTCATCGCCTTGAGATTGAATGACCTTGATAGTGGTGGGTGATTTGTGTTTTTTCAAAACTATAAGTAACATAGCTATTAACAGCCCCCCCCTTGCTGGGCAAACAAACTTAGGGCGAGAACCATATAATGAAGCACTAATTATTCATGGCGGCGGAGTTAAGTTTGTTGTTTTTAAAATGTCAGAAATGGTGGAAAATAGATCAACTCGTGGGAGAAACATGTTAGCCAATAGAGAAGGTTGCCATTTCTAATAGGACAAAATCTTCTAAACAACTACTTACTTGATCCTCCAAGTTGGGGGTTGGTTGTTACGCCAGTGTCCGTAAAAGTTACTACAAAAGAAAGACAAATATTATGTAATAGTCGGGAAAAACATATTTGAGAAGGCCACGTCATTATATCAGTGTTATGATATTATTTATATTTTACGATAAACTTTATAAGAGCCAAGATCATTAGCGTCGCAATTCAAATCCGAGCTATAAAAGGGCGAAAAAACGCTCAAAAACCTCGTTTTTCAACCTTTAGATTCATTTACGAGCCGTACATCTAGACAGAGAACCAAACTATTCAGTTCGCTTCCGAAGGAACCTGGTCTAAGGATTTTTTGCCTTGAAAATGTACAATAGCTGGCCGTTTGTTTGAACTCTCGCATTTTTAAATCCAGGAACAAGTATGCTAACCACTATTCCACCAGTATCCATTACAGCACCTATAATGGGGGAAGAAAGAGAGAGAGAAAAATATGTGCTCTCTTGTGTGCGTATTACATGTCTTTTGTCAAATTATTATCTAATAATACATCAATGTCCACCGCTCTGGTCTCGAGGTACCGTGGCAGCCTTGTGACGTAGCTGGCCCGGGTTCGATTAACGGTTGGGACAGGCTGCTGGGTGAGGTTTGTTTCGAATTTTCTTCCTCACCTGTAAGACAAATGTCACTAATCATATGGCACAATTGTCCCCGATCATCCCGGCCTTCATCATCATCCTTATCATTATCATCATCATCCTCACCAGTGTGGAAAGCAACGGAAGCTACCAGACATATAATTTTCCTAATAAAGCTGAAAAGCATAGCATGAAAATGCTATGATTGCAATGAAAGACTACGACCGGGCAGAATTATTATGGATGGATGAATGGATGATGGATTAAATAATGCCACTTTTTTAAAAATAAATTTGCCATTAGGTTTATGGATATTTAAACGGAGAAAACTATATATAATGTGGGTACAATGGCGTAGTCATTTTTGAGCCATGGCCTCACCTCTGCAAGAAGTTACTAGTCCAAGTTAGTTTTAGTTACCTTATTTGCTCATAGGTGTCATGAATGGCATACCGTCAACACACGAACCAATGAGACTACTAAGGTGTTACTAGCATGTTGAGATCGGTAAATTTTGCTTAGAGGCCTCTTTATTCAGGATTAAGGATCTTGTATGTGCCTGAAAAATCCTCAGGCTCGGGGCCCACAGCTTAAAGTCTCTCCCGGAGGACTTGCTCCTTGGAATTTTCCGTCCTAAAAAATCCATGGACCCCGGCTGGATTTCAACCCGCAAACCTTGGAACCAGAGGTAAGGAGTATAACCACTAGTCCACTGCATGATAACTATATATAATAACTATTTACATTTATAACGCGATTTTTCCCCTAAGCACAATTAACACATTTATGAAAAGAAGATTTTTTCATAAAAATTTGTACAAAATGCGTGTTGTTGACAACATGAATGATG
This sequence comes from Diploptera punctata, assembly GCA_030220185.1. Taxonomy (NCBI): domain Eukaryota; kingdom Metazoa; phylum Arthropoda; class Insecta; order Blattodea; family Blaberidae; genus Diploptera; species Diploptera punctata. The sequence goes on along the minus strand of JASPKZ010008704.1, from coordinate 19,219 downwards.
ACACAATAACCGTAACGTCACCAAGCAACGTCATTGAATATGAAATAGAAAATTACGGTTTTAATTGATATTTATAAAATATTAATATTTTACAGATTGGATTGAAAACTGTTTAACGTGTGTAGCTGATGTTTACAGACAACGCTTCCTCTATCAGGTAAATATTAAATACATTTTCAAATATCTCATTTACCCACGTTTAAATGCCCGTAATTATGATATATCGTATGCATATAAGGTATATTAATTGAAATTATAACACATTTTATTCTCAAATTAGAAATATTCCATTTTATATCATTTCACAAAATGTTATGTTGTTATGCGGTTTTTATTAAAATTCTACGTTCTTTAACAAAAAAAATACTTGTTTGCGGGAGAGGCCTGCAACTGTCTAACCACTTAGGACTATTTTATCTTTCGAGAAAAAGTCGATAATCTAAATAGTATATGGATAACATGTGGTCAGCCTCAACCTGGAGCCGCTATATTTTAGAGTTATTTCTCCTGATGCTGACTGGGTATCGGTCCCACACTCGGCAAAATTGCATAAGAAAAATGTTCCTCATAGTGAATCAAACTAACTCCGCGCCAAGGCATGCTGCTTCATTCTTAATTATCCATCCATAGTAATTCTGCCCGAAGGCAGGTCCTTCACTGCAATCATAGCATTTTCATGGTATGCTTGCAGCTTTACTAGGGAATTGTGTAGGTGTGGTAGCTTCCCATTGCTTTCCACACCGGTGAAGGATGATGATAATAATGATAATGGTAAGGATGATAATGATAAGGATGATGGCCATATGATTTCGGGGACCGTTTGGGCCTTAAAGTTTTCCTGACATTTGTCTTACAGGTGAGGAAAAACCCCTATAAAAACCTCACCCAGAAAAACTGCCCCGACCGGGGATCGAACCCGGGCCCGCTGCGTGACAAGGCAGCACGCCACCTCGAGACCACGGCGGTGGACATTCTTAATTATATATATTACTAATTATATGAAAAATCCCGGGTCAATTATTTTCTATCGTCTCACAGTGGGGTATCTGACCGATTTAGCCGGCCAAAAGTCGATTTCCTGTAATTTATTCTAGACAGGAAATAAATAGCACATGTCAGAGCTGAATAATCAGGCGATAATACGGCACTCAATTGTCATCAGGCAGTGCTACCTTGAGTCTGTGTGACCAATCGAAAATTGACCGTCTCTCATACTGCAAGTATCTTTCCTCGGCGCTCTTTGTACAAGCTTACGTTCCACATAGATTGTTGCGTGTTAGGGATTACATTTTAAGCGGATAGTTATGGATTGTAATTATTAACACATTTTAATTATTTTTATTCTCTTGGTAACTATTTTGACTCAGATAAAGCTTCTTCAAATAGGGCACTTTCTCGTTATTTTCTCAAGTACATTTTTATCAAACTTGAGTATTTTAGTTATATTTCTGGACATTTCCCGGCACTTTCCTTTTCTATGGTAGAAAGGTTAAAGTATTGGCCTCACGATTTCTTGAAAATTGATCGTGGAAATTCGCGATTTTCCGTGATATTCAGGTTCGTTTAGGTATTAGCAAAAAAAAGTGATATTTTAAACTACGTTCATTATTTCTCGAATTTTGTTTTAGAGCCAACGTGCATCAGTATAATGACTCGATAAGCCTGTTTTACATTATAAAACAGCAACATTTTCCGAATATTAAAAAAAACTAGATTTTTTAGGAAAATTGACTTTTACGCTATAAAATTTACTCAGACGAACAAATAAAGGAAATAAAGCACAAAAATTGGCATTTTAAGTTCTAATTGAAAAGAAGATGGATAGCAGCACAGAAGAAAGAGAAAACATTTCTTAAGAAAAGTAGCAATTGGCTTGAAGGGATATTCACAATCCCTAAGTTAGTGAGTCTAACAGGACGGCCAACGAAAACATTTCAAGATTTGAACGAGAGAAGCTAAAAGAGGAAAGCAGAGGGTTTACATGTCAGTAGAGATACCGGTGTCCTGAATTAAGCTGCATAAGCGAAGTTAGGAACTTCAGGAAGAAGAGATGGCTGTAAATTACATGGAAATAATCAATTCTCCAAAGTGGGCAGGAAAATTATAAGAGAACATACTCTCATAGTCTTCAGAAAGACAAAGCACAACCATCTGTATTAAGAAGTTTGATGAAGCTGGTTTTCTAAAACACAACGTTAAATAACATGGAACACGTATCCTTGCTACAGGGCGCTAAAAAGGGAAACATGGATTGCTATCCGGATAAAGAATCATATCATCTTACTGACACTTTTACTGCAATTAATTTACAACAATTGTTGGATTTTACTATCGCGCGAACTGCTGACATTTAGAAGAAGTTGTGTACAGACGTTAAATGAAGAAGAAAATACAACATCGGTGTTAATTTGCAACTGGGGTGTGTGACAGATCGCAACAAACTCAATATACGTCAACTATAAATTTCAGTATTATGCTGACTCAGAGAGATATATTTTTAGTGTTCTTTTCTGCCACTTCAATTAATTTTAGCGCAAATAAAAATAATGATAGTCACGAAACCTACACGTGCTTAGCAGATTATCGCTAATTCCAGATCGTGTTCAGACTTGTGTAAGGCCACAACCTGTAGAAAAAGCACAATTTTTAAGGAAAACTTCGGAAATGCTACTTCCAGTCAAATCTGGAACAGATACAGCTGAATCTTGAGAACTAAATCTCAGAGCAGGTGAAAATATCTTCTGATAACGAACTGTTACTCTGGCCATTAAATCATCATCATCATCATCATAAAAGTGATCTTATGTAAGAGTTTTTACGTAAAGTTAGTATTAATTTTCGCCGCCTAAATCGACGAAATACCTCACTGTGTGCGTCTATTGACTTGTTTCCTTATAAACTCCAGGTTATGTGATTATTTGTCATATCCATATTTTAATATAATTATTTTCATTAGTAATTATATCTTTGTAGGTTCTACCGTTTTTACCTGCCACAAATTTCAATTCAGGATTTCTCCAAACTCATCTCATACATTTCGTTCATTCGTCCCTGTGACGTAGCGTCAGGCGTGATCCACCGGCACACGATCGTTTACAGACTTCGGTAAATATGGGTGCTTCATCTCATCTCATCCTTCATCTCGATACTAAGTTGGACTCAAGTTGAGGATATTTATATAATAATAATTATTTATCTTTATCAAGTTACACTACTGCTTAATGTTTGTTATTTTGTCCTCAGACTTCAAAATTATACATTGTTAAGTTACGTGTAAATTGTTATTTTCAGTTTTATTTATGGATGTTCTGTCATATTCATAATTTATTGTTGGACATGTTTAAGTTTCGTTTTCTTCTTCTTCTTGCAAGGATTGAACCGTTTTGGTTCATTCCGGCTCCAAGTATTATAGCTGCTGTGTCCATCTTTTTCGTGGGCGTCCCGGATCTCTTCTTCCTCCTCTTGGTTGATAGTTCAGACTTTTGCTAGGCAATCTGTTGGTATCCATTCTGCAGACATGTTCATACCATTTACTCCTACACTCTTATATTTCATCTGTCAAACTGCATATGTGGGTAGTTCTTTACGCTAACTTCACTTCGTTTTTTATCCATTAAACTGTATCCTGACAAAAATCGTAAATATTTCATTTCCGCTGATAAGTTTCATTTTAAAAGCAAAATTATCTCGAAATTCGCATCGTAACCTACGTCAACATGATTATATTCTTCAATTTATTTTTAATCGTGAAATATTAAATATAGTCTCCTAGTAATACAAACAAACAGATCAGTCAAGAACAAAAGTATAAACAAAGCAGATTTCTTATTTAAAATTTGAGTAATTAGAAATGCGAACGATTGGCGTTTGTTAAAAATGTCATGCTAAATGTTTGAACGGACATGACCGACATTTAGGAAAGTATATTGTGTTGGGTTTAGAGACCCCTAGCACCCATAGGGATATGGCATGTAAAAACAATGTAATACGACCGATGCTACTGCCGAAACCGATTCAATTTAATCCCAACTTTTTACGTAAAGTGTCCCTAAGAGGGAGCGAGATGGGAAGAAAAATAAAAAAATAAAAACGGCCGAGATCATTGTCGAATCCATTGTCTTTGTAGTCGATACGCATATTATTGACTCCCGATGACATTTAATCCGAACTTTTGGCATCCAGTCCTCCTTGTAGGGTGAGGGCGACAAGGGGTAAAAAAATATAAAACAAAAAAAATAGCGAGATTAGTGTGGAATCTATAAGAGTCGTAGTCGGTAGGCAGATTGGTTACATCCAGATGACATTTAAACCCTAGCTCCCCAAGGATTTAAAAATAATCGAAAATCACTGACATTAGTTCAAAACCGTATTTTGGGGTTGCCGAGAATAATGGTGATAATTCTATACATAAAGTTCACGTTTAACAGAAGAGGAGTGAGAAGTGTGAAAAGTAAGCTGATGGCAACAAGGAAATTCGGATAAATAATACATGAGACCTTCTGTATTTGTGTGTGTGTGTGTCTGTGTGTGTGTGGATAAAGGAATATAAATTATATTCGCTAATTTATATACACAATCACGTCATATATACCAAATTCTATTAAGAGCCTAAAAATCTTCAGACTCGGATCCCATGGCTTAGAGTCCCTACTGGAGGACTTCCCATTTACATTTTTCCATCCTATCATTCCGTGGACCACGGTCTGGTTTGAACCTACGACCTTTGGACTAGAGGTAAGTAACGTAACCACTAGAGCAACACGGCCGATATGACGTTATACAGTTCACATTAATTTACTAAGTTTCTAGTTCACTTGATTGACAATTACTAACCAAACTAAATATCAAACCGCTTTAGAGTTATATATGCTGTAAGGTAGGCAACAGCCTTATTGGCAGTCGAGGGCATTATTAATCCTATTGGTACATAAGTAGGAGGAGCAATATATTTAAAAATCGTATTCTAAATTGTTTCTGGCCAGAACATTGAAAGAACCAAAAATTGGGATCGAGACCTTTCACTTATCATTACCTCCCAGATTTCTTATAATAGTCTACTTTTTCTACTTACTCATACAACTATTTATGACCCGGCAGATGTTGTCCCCTCGGAACGTTCATTTCTCGTGTCATGGCCGGACAATAAAAATATAAGTTATGTTTTATCGTATAATTCACTAATTAATAAGTTCGCAAGAAAACTCCTCACTGTCATCTGTTGTAGCTCAAGACGCTTGCATTATAACGTCACATTGTAGCCCCCGGAATATGTCGATAATGCAGATGACCATACATTTGACATAAAAAGATCCTAAAACCCAATCGCAGCGCCATCTAACGGGCCAGCTTGTGGATCTAGACCATCCAGAGACCAACTAAAGAAAATAATCAAAATCGGTTCAGTTGTTTATAGTCCAGTCAAATTAGACATTCAAATTCACAAAAATTCGCATAGAGCTGAAAATTGGTACGAGTAGTGTTGGGAACACAATTATAAATAAAATGTCAAAAGTCCCCATCGATTCCACATCTGTAAAAAAATTTATTCAAGGTCAATATTCGCGAATATGGGGTTTTTGCATTTTGCAGCCAAACGGTAACTTGTATCATAAAAATATGTCGGACAAAAATTGTAGACCATACATTTGTCTACAACAATTGTTCTTACACATGTTTTCATAAGACTCACCATTCTTGAGATATCGCGATTCTAAAATTTGAAGGAGTCGTATTCCACATAACATGCACATATTTCCGCACCACCTATGGGGTAGTGTACTTGGCGCATTTTTGAATGTGATGTCTTCGATAAGTATAATCCACGATCTATTGTGATTAAGTTTTATTAAATAATATTATATTAATTAAAAATTGTACTATTGGGAATGATTTATGTGACAATAATTATTCTTGATACCGGGTAATGTTAAATTGACTGATAATCTTCGAATTCTACTTCGACAGTAATGTCTTCTTCGATTTATTCTTCTTCTTGCTGGATATTTGTTAATTGTTCTGAGAAAGATATATTAGTTGTTTCCTCATTGAAATCATATAAATGCTTAACTGTTACATTTGATTCAATATTGGAGCAAGACTGGCCTTGAGAATTGACATACTGGAGAATAAAATAATAGGAAATTAAACTATTTCATAATTGTAAATAAAGTGGAGGACCTTTTAGGTAAATATTTCATAATTTTAATTTTGAATAATACCTCAACGGATCTTCATCATGAATCTTATTAATGTTGAAAATAATCCCAATTTTTACAGCCACATTTTTCACTACAATTTTTCAATTGCAAAAAATGGTGTTAAGAATATTTGTGGAGCAGGTGGGAGTAACGTTCGAATTGGTTCCAAAGTATTATCTATTAATTGACCCAATTCCAATTTTGATTTGAAATATCTAGGCTAACAGCATACATAATACTGTGGTTGATATTAGTACATACTAGTTTTAATAGTTCTAGTTTAAATTGTTTATTTTTAAGAATTACTTGTTCCAAGAAATAAGTCAATGACTCCGGAATATCGCTGATAATATTTTCAAACAATCGACTAGGCGGGAGTGTAATTGGTATTATCACATACTAAAGATTGAATGTCCTGTGGAATCATTGCTGCTGCAGCTTTGATGATTCGAAATTGTTCTTCCTTTTCACCTTGACTTTTTTCTCAAACCGAGCTTGGTTAAGAATATCGTGATGATCATACTTTAACTTCAATCGAATCTTAATAGTTCTATTGTCTGAAGCTGGATTTTTACAATTATTTTGTAATTCTTCCAATGAAAACTGACAGTCGTCAGTTTTTTCTCCATCGCAACATTAGTAGATTCATCATGAGAACGACCGATTTTACCCCCAGTGGTGGGTGTCAAGAAGGAATTACAGCAATTATTATAGTACCTAGCTTCGGCAGCAACTAAATCATATTTGTACTGAATACGTGCAGTAAATTGTTTTGCTACGTCATCAGAACGAGTCCGAGCTACCTTCAGAATGGATTCTTTAAATTCAAGTGTAGCAACTTTATGAATTTTACGCCTAACATATTGCGCTCTTTTCTTCTCAGCCTCTTCATTTGCTTTATCTCCACAAAATAAACAGTATTTCTTTAAACAAGAAACGGATTCACTTACGCGTGCTCTAGTATGAAGTGGACTGATTTCAGATGTACTGGCTTGTTCCATCTCATGCAGTCTTTTAACTGCAGCAATAGAACACTTCCGAGTGTACATTTTACAGCACTGCACATGAATTGTCACAGATTTCTTGTCCTTCAGGTATTCAGAAAACCCATAATTTCTTTCAACACTTGAATCGATCAAAGTCTTCATTCCACGATCAACAATAACTGTTTCATTTACTACAAAACAGCAAAATTGCGACATTGTTTTAATTATTTAACAGCACAAATTGTTTTAAGAAATATTATTAACAAGCACGTGTATCAATAGCCACGTGTATTCACTGTAAAGGAACACTATAGTAAAAGTCTTTCATTTATGCCTTCCAGAAAAAAACACCTATATGACTGTCGCTACTCGGACGACAATAGAATAGTCGGCAGATGTTACTTAAGTTTGTACGGCCCAATTAAATTAGGGACTGAGTTTCTTTTTTATGTATATTCTCACAATCATATAATATATAATTTGTATATATAAGTTATGCAACCAATATTTTTATTATACTAAATATCCCCTGATATATAGGTTAACTTGCGGTTGAAAAGCGTGTATATTATTTTTTTTCAATGTTTCAAATGGTGATATCTCAAGAATAGTGATTCTTATGAAAAAGTATAAGAACAATTATTGTAGACAATTGCATGGTCTACAACTTTTGTCTGACCTATGTTTATGATAAAACTAACCATTTTGGCTGAAAAATTAAAAAAACCCATATTCTCGAACTTTGACCTTGAATAATATTTTCTTGCAGATGTGGAATCGACGGGGACTTTCACATTTCATTTATAATGGTGTTCCCAACATTCGTATGAATTTTCAGCTCAATGCGAATTTTTATGAGCTACCCCTATTTTTTGAGCTAACTTGACCGGGCTATAATTATATTAAAAGCAGATACATTTCGCAATTGTAAATTATTATGCGAAGTTCGGAAGTGCTTTTACAGAAGCGAGGAAATAATTAAAAACGGAGTGATAGCAAGGTTTTTAATTTCCGAGATTCTGCAAAACACTTCACAAACATGTGTTGTACATTTTTTTTTGCACGATGGTGTTTTTAAAAATATAAATAATAGAAAAATAATAACATAATTACTTTTATTATAAAGAACTGAATGACGTTAGCAGTCTGACCAATGTATATTTGGTAAATGCCGAAAATAATTTCGTTCAGATTACAGCAGGCCGTAACATCAATCAGGAGCAAAATGGCGGCAAGTATCAATTTATTGTTCTATATTGTTTCAAACAAATCTCTGTTCATTTAAAATGCAGTGATTTGTTTGGTATAATGTATATTCACACTACCTTTTGGATATATTTTTGTATATACATTGTATGTAGTATACAAAAAATGGCAGTGGTTTTAATTTCCCGCCCTTGGTAGGTAATTTTTAATATTACGGTATAATTATTTAGTTATTTAGCCTACAGGTTGGCAACTCCGAAATATAGGAAATTGAACTTTCAATCACGGTCGCCATTCCTGTAAGTACGACAGAACGGATTATCGTGCAAACAATGATTGTAAAAATAATCTGTTTGCTAAGCGATAACAATAATGTTGATTTAATAACTGTATCGTAACGAGGCAACGTCACTAAATGAGAAAATAGAAAATATTTTTACAAATTAAATTTTAAAATACATTAGTATTTCAGAGACTGAATCCAGAAGTGTTTCATCCATCTGTATATACCGTGGAAATGTAATGTATAGACCTTCCTCTATCAGGTAAATATTCAATTACATAAGTTATCGTGTTTAAATGAAGGGTACAAGGAGAAATCCATGAAATTCACTTTTCCGTCACTAAAAATGCCTTTTAATTGAGGCGATTAGAAACAAAGGGGTAAGTGATTTTTTCTCTTGAAAAAAGTGAGTGTGTAAAAGCATTAATGTGTTATCTGCGGAAAAACACGCATCACAAGAAGGTATCATTTTGAATTACCTACGATTTTCTTATGCAACTTCAACTTCAAAACTGTTTTCTCAGTACTGTAAAACTCGCACTATTTCTTCTAACCACCTCAATTATACAACCTACTTTTTCAAATATGTGCCTAATTTGGAAGACACGTAAACTTTAATCTTTCGTACTCCTAAACAATAGTGCTTTCCATTGAGAATCTAATACTCTATTTCGACAATAAAGTGAGCAACCTGGTACTTTTTCAGTCCCTCAAATGTGTATTAATATATCACGTAGCACACTATATATGCATTGAAATGCTAATTCACTGAAAATCAAAACAAATTTAACTCTAAAATTGCAAATATTCTGTTTTTCATTCGTATAGGTAACATTTCCTTTCATTGTATTTCATCATCATCATGAACAAAATTCGTTTTAGGCCATGTGGCCTGTACGGTAAACCTAGCGAAGATGGTCTTGATCTTTCCACCGATGTTTTGGTCTTCCTTGGTCCCTATGTCCAGTTGGGGTATATTGGAATGCCAATTTTGGAAGTCTATTTCTTGCCATTCTTCTCAGATGATTTTTCCATTCTTGTTGGTATCTTTGTATATCTTCATTTAAACTTGTTACTCCAATTTTCATCTGATAATAGTGTTCCTTTGGTGATCCAGTCTATTAACTCCTAACAATGATCGTAAGAAGCGCATTTGGCTTACTTGAAGTTTATGAGAGTTTATTTTATTTAAAATCCAAATTTCACTTCCATATTTTAGGGCAGCTTTTGATGTGATGTTAGTTATGTAATCTTAGTTTTGTCTCTGTCCTCATCTGTTTACCAAATATCTTCGTATTACCCCATTCATTTTATTATATTTTTGTAATTTTGAATCAATGTCACTCTTATACTCTGCAAATACACTTCCTAAGTAAGAGAAATCTGACACTTGTTCTATAATTTTTCCATCAATCTCAATTTTCACCCGTTGTATGTTTTTTCCACACATTGCCATTGTTTTGGATTTTGATGTGGAAATTTTCATATTATATTTGCTGGTAATTTTGAATAATTGATATGCTGCTATTTGTAAGCTATCTTCGGAATCTGATAATATTATTTGATCATCAGCATATAATATTGTTTGAATTATTTTATTCCTAGTTATTGAAATTCCACTGTTTACTGTTTGTTTCCATTCTTGCACTACTCTGTTAATATATATATTGAATAAGAGTGGAGATAGTCCACATCCTTGTCGAACACCTTTGCTTGTGTTTATGTGTTCTGTTATTTCTCCATCTGGTAATTTTATTTTGATTTTAGAATTTTGATATAAGCTTTGTATGGCTCGTATTACATATGAGTGTATATGTTCTTCATGCAGTATCTGCCAAAGTTTATCTCGGTTTACATTATCATATGCCTTTTCATAGTCTATAAATAGTATGTATAGTGGGAGATTAAATTCTCTCCTTTTTTCCATAATTTGTTGCTGGGTAAATATTGCATCTATAGTGATTCTCCCTTTTCTAAATCCACATTGTTCTTCTTCCAAAAATGTTTCACTTCTTACTGATAACTTATTATTGTATTTTAACATCTTTAAAATAAACAAAACTTCATGCCGCGAGTGGCTTGCAAGACAATTTATCTATTAATTGACTGACCTCTTGTGTCATTTTATAGAGGTAGGTAAAAGTGTGTAAAGTGATCCCACTACAGGCCACAGACGATAATGTAAACGGTTGGTATGTGGTCAGGATGTCTCCTAATTCTTATACTCGCTATTTATTAGAGCTGCATAAATTCATTGCGATCCTGGGTGAACACCGATCTCCTAACTAACTAACTAACTAACCGGTTCTATCTATTGCTTGAATATTACATTTTAGAAGATGAAATGTTATTTATTAATTAGACTGTAAGAAAAATAGTCTCTGTTAATTTAGAAATTCAGTTGATAAACTTATTTGTTGAAATTCTATCAATAACGATCGAACTCATAGGTTTATGGTTGGGCGCACATAGTCTCTCCATACATCCCTGTCTTGATATAATTTGTTCCACTCATCCACTATATAATCTTCCCTCAAATCATTCTTGGTCTACCAACTTGGCGTTTCCTTACGGTCACCGATTACCTACTGACCAATATTTCATGAGAACATTTATTCTCCATAGGGTCTTGTGGACTTGTGGTGACAAGACATGATACATTAGGTCGTTGGAATTTTCAATTGCTGTATGAATTATTGTATGGAAATTTCCACATTAATGATTTTCTTCCACCTATTGCTTGCTTGTTCATTAACTCCAGGTTATCTACTTATTTATAATATCAATCTTATTGATTTTTCTCCTTTGATAATTCTCTATCTTTTGCAAGTTAATACACGACACTCATTTGTTCTCAGACTACAATATTAGTAGGGAGATTATATATGTGACGTCACAGGCGGCCTAGTGGCGGCCCGGTCTGCGGGGGGTCGCAACAGGTGGTCGCTGACCAGTGTCCACTCTTCGCGGGGGGTCAACAGGTGGTCACTGACCAGTGTCCACTATTCGCGGGGGGTCAACAGGTGGCCATTGACCAGTGTCCACTATTCGCGGGGGGTCAACAGGTGGTCCCTGGCCAATGTCCACTCTTCGTGGGGGGTCCCTGACCAATTGACCAATATTCGCGGGGGGTCCGTGACCACTGATGGGTGCTGACCACTCTAAGGTGTTATTGATTGATTTTATTGATTTTATTGATTTAATTGATTTAATTGATTGATTTTACCCCCCTGCAGAGAGCGTTGTCTATAGGCCGCCTGTGACGTCACATATATAATCTCGTTGTGGATTAATGACTTAAGTAGCATATGTCCGCATACGCTGCTTGTTAAAAGTGGATTTTTTGCGCAAAAGTGCATTATGTATACTTTTTAATTTTATACATTTAACCGCCTGCAGAGAGCGCGCAAGATGTCCGCTCACACCTCCCACTGCGTGAAAAAATAACACGTGTCATATACTTTAACCATGTTTTAAAAATAATACCTGGCTTTACAAATGTACCACAAGCAGACAAGCTCGTGAATGCGCTAACGACTGCATCACTTTTTACAACATCTGTGGAAAAGGTATGTAATACGAATATTGTATTTATTAAGAGAGTAAATATAATACAAAACAACGTTTTAAGATATGTTTGTTTTTTTTTGCAGAATATTGGTCACCTATTTAATTAACTGAAGACGAAAATAATACGTAAAATGAAAAGAAGTGATTTTGAGGGTTTAATATATTACGGCAACAAGACTTATAATGAAAGTTACGTAAAAAGATTTAAAAAAAGTGAATGGAACAGTTTAAAAACTTTAACATGTATAATGGTGAAAAGCGTATTAATTTGCGAAAAGTACAAAAGCGATATTATTTGCAAAATGTGCAGTTCGTGCTATGAAAGTAAAAAACATTATGAAAAATGGTCATATGCTGAAAAATGGGAAAAAACAAAAAAAATTGTGTTTTGTGAAGAACTATGTTTTAAGCAGCTGCCTTTAACACAGCGACAAACAGACGTTTACGTATGCGATATTTGTAACAACTGCCTCATATTAGAACTTTTTGTGTGTAAATAGTAATTTTAAAAAACCGTATTTTTCAGTGTTAAAAATTATATAAGTGCGATTCAAATAAAAATTGTTGTAAAATTTAGTAATTGAAATATGTTATTTACAACTGAATTTTTTAAGAAAATTAAATAATAAGTATTTTCAAAAAAATTAGTAAAATAACATTTTTATCATAAGTATTTTAGATTTTTATATATATATTTTCTAACAAAATTCAGTTTTTATATTTCCTTTTTTAAATAAAACCTAGGGTTGGGTTCGTTTTAGGATTACCTGTGGGTGGGCATTTACCTTATTATTTCCTTTGTGGGTATATAGAAAAAGGTAAGTATAAAATTGTTACTTATTTTGTCAACTTCATGCATGAACGTTAAATAAAAAAATTATCCATTATTAAAAATAATATTTAGCCGTAACAATAAAAAAAGGCTGCCAGATAGAGGATTCGAACCTCTGCTCCCATTGTGGAACCTAGGACTTAAGCCTAGCGCCTTAGACCGCTCGGCCAATCTGGCTGTTAATTTTCATTCCATATTTTTTCTGTTAAAACTCGAGTTTATGAAACTTGTTTTATTACAAAGAACTTTAGTCGGCTTGTACACGTTAAAAACAAAAAAATAGAGTGGTGCCTAACTGTATGATGTCTGCACACACCTCCTACTGTGTGAATTAAAATAACCAATGGCTGGCGGTGTGTGGAGAAATAATTACAAAAACAACCTCACAGTTGACGCGTCTGAAAGTTTTATAAACCTCTGCATGTGTGATTCTTCTTTTATAAGTTAAAATAAACTATAGTTAGTAACATATACATTTTATACAGCGTTAAAATGGACCGTCCGTTTTTATGCGAAGACTGCGGGCTATCGTTTAAATGGAAAAAAGATTTAAACAGGCATATAACATGCAAACATCAAAAAGAAGAATACATTTGCGACACTTGTAAAAAATCATTTACAAGGAGGGATGTACTACTTAGACATATTAATGAAGTTCACGGACAAAAACAAATTGTTTGTAATACATGCAGCAAAGTTTTCAAGTCGAATAGGTACTTACAAGATCATCAGATATGTCACACTCAAAATGTTAAGGTATGTAATTTTTTAAATAATACTTATTATGTTTACTTAATAGTTTATTGAAGTAAAATGTATTTAAAATGAATTTTTAATTTTTGCAGACTGTCCAATTTAAAAATGCTGCACCTATGGAAGAAATGGACGTTGGAAAAGCGCCTTTACCACGAGAGTTATCTCCAATTGCCGGTCCATCAGGGTTGCAAACACGAGCATCACCCATTCCTGGTCCTTCAAGTGTACACATAGAGACATCACCCAACGCTGGTTTCTCAGGACTACTACCAACGAATGGATTATTACTTGAAGCAGGTGGGAATAAAAATTTTACATTAATTGAAAGTGCTTTTAAAAGTAGACTGCAAACTTACGCAGCCAAAAATCTGGGTAAAGGTGATTTAAAAACTGTATTGTGGACACTATTTGAAGACATAGTTGATTTAATAACAAAAGCACTAGTAAAATACAATTCTGTAAAATTTAACTTATTTGTGGAGTGTTTATTTGAAAACATTAAAAAGAAACCTCCACACATAATTTTAAAACCAAAAACGAAGCAGTTTTTCAAGCGTCAAATATAGAAGACATAGTATATAAACATATTGCTAAAATAAATACTGAATTTGAGGAGAGCAACCTTAGTGGTTCAGGTTTGTTCTATTTGCGAGTGCACAGCTGTGAAGTTAGAATTAATCAAAATATGCCATTGTCAGGTAACGGTTATCTAAAATTACCCAAGAAATTTGAAGATTCGAAATCTTTAATTAATATTAAAAATATGGACGATTACTGCTTTAAATATTGCATACTATCTGATTTTATTGAATATGACAAGATTTGACGACTAGTTATTTAAATAGATTCGATTTGGAATCGAAATATGATTGGTCTTGCATAAATTTTCCTGTTGAAATAAAAGAAATTAATAAATTTGAAAAAGTTAACAACATATCAATTAATGTATTTTCCATAGAGCAAAAACTTATAATGAATAATGTAAAGCCATATATGGATTATAACGTGTTTCCGTTAAAAGTTTGTGAACAAGAATTGTCCGACCATAGGGATTTGTGTATACGTGGCCGACGATGAAGGTAATTCGCATTATTTAGTTATTACAGATTTTAATAAATTTATTAGACCGTTTTTAAACAACATTTTGCAAATCCATTAAAGTATGTAAACGATGTTTTAGCCATTTTAGCTCTCTTAATGGTAAATCTGCGGAGGATAGACTATTCGATCATGTTATAATATGTAATAAAATAAAACCTGTGAGGAGCGTTTTGCCTAATAAAGCGGAGATATCTTTTGATAAATTTCATCATAGTCAAAAAATACGATTTGTGATTTATGCTGATTTTGAATGTGTATTACACCCGATATCGCATTGTGAAAAACAATTTTGAAACTAGTTGGACTGCTCGTTATCAAAAACATGAGCCATTTAGTTTTTGCTACCTTTTAAAAGACTCTGAAAATGAACACACTCAACTTAGATTATTTAGAGGGCGGGATGCTGCGGAGGAATTTATGCGCTCTTTAATTCATGATGTAAAAAGAATTGAACATATATTATTTAGCAAAAATAAACCTATTAAAACAATGACCCCCTTGGAGCAAAAAGCATACGAAACCAGCAATATATGCCACATTTGTGAAAGAGGAGATTTTACAAAAGAAAATTATAAAGTTAGGGACCATTGCCATATTACTGGACAATTTAGAGGTGCTGCACACAATAATTGTAATTTGTTATTTAGACGGCAAACCTTTGTTCCGGTTATTATTCACAATTTATCATGTTATGATTCACACTTTATAATAAGAGAGTTGGGGTATGATGAAAGCAGAATTATGTAATCTGTAATACAAAAGAAAAGTACATAACATTTTCAAAATTTGTTCCATCAACATATTTAAAATCGCATAATATGGAGTTGAGATTTATCGATTCTTTTAGATTCATGCCTAGTAGTTTGCAACAGCTGTCAAGTAATCTCCCAAAAAACAAATTTTTTCAAACTAAACACCATTTTGGTGATAAATTTGATTTAGTAAGCAGAAAGGGGTATTTCCTTACGATTTTGTAACCGATCACGATGTGCTTGACTTAACGGTCCTACCGCCTAAAGACAATTTTTTTAACAAATTGAACGGGGAGCATATATCAGACGAAGATTATACCCACGCTCCAAAGGTTTGGGATGAGTTTAAAATAAACAATTGGGGGAATACTCAGATGTGTATTTAAAATCGGACACACTAATATTGTCGGACGTATTTGAAAAATTTTAGGGAAATGTGTTTGGAAACTTATAGTCTAGATTGTTTACACTATTTTACAGCACCAGGATTTGCGTATTCAGCCATGTTAAAATATACGGGTGTTAAGTTGCCGCTGCTAATGGATATATACATGGTTTTAATGGTGGGAAAGAGGGGTTAGAGGGGGTATATGTCAATGTGTTACAAGATATGCGGAAGCGAATAACCAGATGTGTGATGGATACGACGCTTCTAAACGTAGTGATTTTTTATACTACTTAGATGCAAACAATTTGTATGGTTATGCAATGTCGCAACATTTACCATTGGGAAATTTTAAATGGTTATCAATGGAAGAAATACAAAATTTAAATATTGCTGCGGTAGCAGATGACGGTGATAAAGGATATATTTTGGAAGTGGACATCGAGTATCCGCACATTTTACATAATAATCATGAGGATTTACCATTTTGCGCGGAAATGAAACAACCCCCAAATTGTAAAAAACAAAAGCTTCTGACCACGTTGGAATTAAAATTAAATTACGTTGCCCATTACACTATATTAAAGCAAGCAATGCAGCATGGGCTAAAAATAACTAAAATTCATAGGGTATTATTTTTGACCAAAGTTCATGGTTGAAACCATACATAGAACTTAATTCTAATAAACGAATGCAGGCTGAAAATGACTTTGAAAAAAAAACTTTTTTAAACTGATGAAATAATGCGGTTTTTGGTAAAAACCATGGAGAATGTAAAAAAAAGAATTGATTTTCGCTTGGTATCCCAATGAAAAAAAGTATTATGAAATTAATTTGCAAAACCAATTTTGTAGACCGGGTTATATACACACCAAATTTAGTGGGTATTGAGTTGTTAAAAACCAATTTGGTTTTGGACAAAGCTATTTATGTCGGCATGTGTATTTTGGACATTTCTAAAGTTTTAATGTATGATTTCATTACAATAAAATGCAAAAAAATTTTGGGGAAGAACTAAAGTTATGTTATATGGACACTGACAGTTTTATTTATAAAATATATTCAAATAATCTATATGAAGACATGCAACAAGCAAAACAATATTTAGACCACTAGCGTTTATGATGAAAATCATGTGCTTTATTCCCCAATAAACAAAGCAGTAGTAGGTAAATTTAAAGATGATCCCCGTGTAACCCAATACAGAAATTTGTGGGTTTGAGAGCTAAAATGTATGGGTTAAAACTAAAATGTGGAAAAAGCATAAAAAAATTAAAGGAGATTAACAAAAATGTTATAAAAAATTGTATATGTTTTGAGGATTATGTTAATTGTTTAAAAAACAGTACTACAAACGTTTTCTTTAAATAGAGCTATAAGGTCTTTTAACCATCAAGTTTATAGCATATGCACCAACAAAAAAACTCTAAATGCTGATGATGACAAGCGTGTTATATTGAATGATGGTGTTAATACTGGGCCGTATGGGCATTACATGATTACCGAAAATGTAAAATAATACATGACAGTGGTACATTTTACAGTGTTAAGACTGGGAAAGATATGTAATAAAGGAAATGAACTTATGCATCACAAAAAATATATATTGTATTTTTATTAAACAACATAAGTTTACATTAAATGTAAATGGTTAAAACTGTATAAATTATATATTTTACTAACTCAGTTTATTTTGTACTTATCAATAAAAATATATTAATGCATTACACTTGATAACTTAATCCATGAGTTGTGGTGCTGATGAAATCCTAACCACTTAACATAAACCTTATCCTTTTTTCTTTTTAGTATTTTTTCAATTAGGTATGTTTTTGGATACTTGGTTTTTTTGAAGCTCTTCTTGATAAAATGCTCCTTTTATTTTACAACCCCTCCAAGTCTTCAAGAAGGTAAGTAGGCGGAAATGTGGATTTGATTTCCATTATTTTAAAAATTTCTGTACTCCATAAGGTAAGTAACCTTTTTTAAAGGCTTTTCTAGTTTTGGAAATACGCACATAATCACCCACTACAAATTTGGGCTTTATGTAATGCGATGAATAATTATAGCACGAAATACGGGTGTTAACATTTACTTGAGAAGGTTTTTAAGTTTGTAGTTCGATGAACTGTGTTGTTGTACTTTTTGAGTAATGGCGGCAACAGCTGTAGCCATGTGTAGGAACCACGTGCGGAAAACTCCCTAAATAGCAACGTCTTCAACGTTTTATGAAGCGTTCTGGCTATGCATGCCTTCATGCCAGAATATGTAGAATAATGATTAATGTTATAATTTGACTAAGACTTTTAAATGAGAATTATAATATTCCTTACCCATGTCAGTTTGCAAGTTTTTGGGTGGGGTTTTTAAGGTTTTGAGAATTTATTTCATTACAGTTGAAACTTCTTCTGCTTTTTTTGATTTCAAGGGTTCTGCCCACGCATATTTAGGAATATGCGTTAATAACAATTAAAATATACTTGTATCCTTTATTTTGGAAGCGTATGGTAATCATTTCAATTAAGTTCGCTTTGATACAAATTCGTTATATCCTTTAATTACTACATGTCTTCTTCGAATTTTAATTTTGACAGGTTTATGTAATTCATATGCAATTTGTTGTTGAGTCATTTTATATAATTTTTTTTCTCTTAGCTCTTGTATAATTTCTTGTATGTCAGTTTTATGTGACGAATTCCAGCTTGATTAGACGCTATTAATAAACGAAGCCTTTCACTGAGCTCGTTTGGGTTGTCCCAATATTTATAATCTATTTTGCTATTGCGTATAACAATTTTTCCACATGCCTGAACCACTAACTCCATGCTCGCTTGCAGAGCTCCCCGGTTCATCAACAAATAGTTTTTTGAATAAAGTTGTTAAATTTATTAGAAGTTTTCTGTTTGTATATGTTCATTTTCGTTCATAATCCACTCTATGTGCGCTGGTTTTTTCTAATATTTTCTTATATGTTGCTAAATCATAACGATCATACAACATGTATAAGGATGTTTTTTAATTAGTAGTGCATACAATCAGGTCTTCCCACATACTGTTTTTGCATACTATACATCATTACGAATTTGCGCGGGAATTCCCATAGTAATACCTGCATGCGGGAATCCACTTTAATCCGTACGTGTCATCTAAA
>JASPKZ010008703.1:392500-408523 GCA_030220185.1 Diploptera punctata | reverse complement strand
AACCCATCTACAAAACACCCAACAATACACACCCACACACCCTACACACATTCCAACCACACACCAAACCCACACAGCGACACACACACATACAACCACATACAAGGACACAATACACCCCCCCCACACAGACACACATCCACCCACACACGCACACACAGACACACATACATACACATACACAGACACACGCTCACACATACACACACGCTCACACATACACACCCACACACAGACACACACTCACACACACACTCACACATACAGACACACATACACACCCACACACGTACACACCCAAGCACACCCACACACGTACACACTCACGCACACCCACACACGTACACACCCACGCACACAGACACACGTACACACCCACGCACACGTACACACATATACACCCACGCGCACAGATACACATACACACCCACGCACACAGACACACATACACACCCACGCACACATACACACATACACACCCACATACACACCCACACACATACCCATACGCACATGCACACCCACATACATAGACACACATACACCCCCACACACACAGACACACATACACCCCCAAACGCATCAACACACACATGCACACCCACGCACACAGACACACATGCACACCCACGCACACACACACATGCATACCCACACACACAGACACACATGCACACCCACACACATACCCATACGCACATGCACACCCAGACACACGTGCACACCCACACACACAGACACACATGCACACCCACACACATACCCATACGCACATGCACACCAAGCACACATGCACACCCACACACACAGACACACACGCACACCCACACATACACGCCCTCACACACAGACACACTACCACACCTCACACACAGACACACATACACACCCTCACACACAGACACACATACACACCCTCACACACAGACACACATACACACCCTCACACACATACACACCCTCACACACATACACACCCTCACACACAGACACACATACACACCCTCACACACAGACACACCCACACACACAGACACACATACACACCCTCACACACAGACACACATACACACCCTCACACACAGACACACATACACACCCTCACACACAGACACACATACACACCCTCACACACAGACACACATACACACCCTCACACACATGCATACCCACACACACAGACACACATGCACACCACACCCACATACACAGACACCCTCACACACAGACACACCCACACACACACTCACACACACACTCACAGACACACATACACAATCACACACACACATACACACATACACATACATACACACCCACACACGGACACACCCACACACGGAAACACCCACACACGGACACACCCACACACGGACACACACACACCCACACACTTACCCATACACACACACGCAAACACACCCACACACACACCCACGCGAACACCACCCACACGAACACTCACCCACACGTACACTCACCCACACCCACACACACACACGCACAGAAGTACTGTCATTTTGGTGTCTAATAATTAGGATCGATGAAGATTTTAAAAAATATCTAAAAAAATCCATAGGAATTAGCCAATACAAGGAGAGTGGTTAGTCCCAAGATCACCTTGTCTTCCTAGGTCCGCCTTTTTTTAACGGAAAAATCTCTGAGTATGGTTTCCATGGCAAGATAGATAAAGCCATGGGTCCGGTAGTAATTAATGACATGTAAAATAACTTCAAACCTGAAATAAGGGACCCCTTTTAAAAAATATGTATTGAGTCGTTTATGAACTTAGGCGTTAAAGTGCGTCGGTGATTAAAAATAGGTCTACAACCTACTACTTCCTTAGATACAAGCCGTAAAGTATTATTGCTCAAGGTAAAATGTAGGTTCAAGTTCCGATGGTCAGGATTTTCGAATTGCCCTAAATATTCTGCTATGGCAGTCTCTAACAGATATGAGTACCAGACGCATATTCAGGGGTAAAGGCGGCCGTCATGGATGGCTAACCTCTCGTGCCGTTTGTCTAAAACGGTGAGAGCCTTGACAACCTATTACCCCAAGGACCTCCTAACTGCTAACACTTTACCTTTTGCTACTACCTTTTTTACTTCCCCACCATTGTGTAATTGTCTAGTGCCTGATGATTAAAATTTTCTGCTTGATGCCTACAAACTGCCGCGAATGACATTATTTAATTATCACCGTGAGCGTATAAGACCTACACCATTATGGAGAGTAAATATTATCAGGGTGGATCTACCGACACACTTTCGCTGGTTGTTCGGGAATTTAGGCAGAATGTTTTGATATAAGGAGCCCATGATATAGAGTGCAGCAGTTAGTTGACCCATCAGCTGGGTAGCGTGAGCTTTCTTGAGCTTAAAACAAACAATATAAGAACTAAATAAATTCTTGATCAAACTCCTGCAGCAAGGAATCCAAAATCTATAACGAATGGAATAGAAAACATATTGGAAACATGCATGGAGTAACTTAATGTGTTCATACAGTTATTAATAACTGTGTAAAATAATGTTTTGTGGGTAAAATGATTTGATGATTGGCATCAAAATGAATGTCTGCATTTTTGAGACTGCCACCGACCCTCAATGAACCATTTCTATCTAGAAAAGGCGAAGATTTCTTCAATTTGGATCCTTATTTTTAGAAAGACAATTAATTTGATCGGAATATTCACTTATCAGAATGATGAATTATCTATTTCTTTACTCTAAGATAAGAGAATGGTCTTTTTTTACTTGTTACAAAGTAATGTGTCAGTGAAGTGTTAGACATACAGCATAATGTAGACTGTGAGATGGTTTCTGGTAGATTACAAATACAAAATAAAAACAATCTAGTAATCATTGGCTGAAGATGAGAACCGATAGAATACAAAAAAAAAAGTAAATCAATTGTCATGTGAAGAATGTGAAGATTAGTGATTAATTTTAATTCTTTATGTAATCAGTCAGAAAAAATCTTAGCACGATCCGAAGGATATGATATTTGTCTCTCATATCAACAACACTTCTTTAGTAAGTCACCGGAGACCATGTGTTCCTTGTTACAAAACACTCAACCAAAATCTCTAAACAACCTGTGAAAGTTTGTCGGTAGTTTTTTGTTCCACGCGGTAGAGTGGTAGGTAGATATTACTCGCCCAAGTTAAATCTTCACGTGGAAAATATGCTAGGAATGTGCTGTCGAGTTCTTCCTTCTCTTAAAACGTTGCCAATTCTTGTCCCGTGTTGTGTTATTTGAATGGGAGGGGAGAGCTGGCAAATATTTTGCTTTTTTTTTAATGACCTATCACTTGCTGTTATCGTTGACCAAATGAATAATCCGGCAACCATATTACTACTGGAGAAAGAGGTGTTACTCATTTGTCTTCCTCATTACATGTTTTCAATTCCAATCCCCTGTGTTGTGCTATGAGGCTAGTAATAGAGAGGTAACAAACACTGATTTTAAATAGTCCGAAACCTTCGGCAGTCGTCGATTAAATGACTAATTTGCCAATAATGTAGTGATATTTCGTATGTGTTTAGGGATTCTCTCTTCCATAGAGAAACAGTTTGGTGACACTAGTGCTAACACACTTCCCCTATATCCATGAAGACTTAACCTGGGCGAGTAATAGATAAGGTGTATGGATGGAAGGATGGATTAATGGATAAATTGGTAGATGTAGACTATATGTAGGTAGGGAAGCTGAGATATGTGTTGGTTGGTTGATTGATTAAATAATTCATTAGAGATAATTAATATATGGAATAAAATGAAATGTTAGAACGAAAGCTCTGAAGTCCTAAGGCATATTTTTTTTTAAATTTCTTCCTTTGTCGTTTTCACTGTTATTCATTTTTGTTTTACCTTAGTTAACCCTTTTTTAATCTTATTCACACATACAAACACAGGACACACACCCAGACCCAAGGTGGAGATTTAAAATCCCCTATCCCGCCGGGAATCGAACCCGTGTCGCGGGAGTGGAAGGTAGGGAGTCTACCGACTACGCCACGGCGACGAATTATTTTTTTGCTCTTTTTTTTTCGTTTATACTGGTTTTCTTTCTTGTTTTACCTTCTTTTTATACCTGATTAACTTTCATTAATTCTCTCTCACATAGACACAAGAACAGGACACACACGCCCAGACCCAAGGTGGAGATTTAAAATCCCCTACCCCGCCAGGAATCGAACCCGGGTCGCCGGAGTGGAAGGTAGGGAGTCAACCGACTGCGCCACGGCGACGGACTGACATTGAAGTGCTTGTCACTAACAAGCAGCTAGAAGTATAACGAGTTGTGTGTTTAGCGTGACGCAATTTCCCAGATTTACAATATTTTTGTTTCCTTGATCGTATTTTATTACTTTTCATAAGTAATGCCACGAGCGATTTCCAATTTATCCAGACTGTTTAACTCATGCCCCAAATGGGAGTCAATGACCAATCACGTTTCAAGGATTTCTGTTTTACATACAATCAGAGTTGTGTTTCACGGAATATTTATCAGTGTTATATTTACCATATTAAAGAAAGCTCCTCCCTTTAATATTCTGAACAGGTCTGACCATTATTTTGCAGTGACTGAGCCTATAAGAAATACGGCTACCAGATTGTATATATAGTGCATAGATGTCAACACATTGCGCTTGCAGGAGTTAATATAAAAACATTTTGTAGCAATTTATTATACCACCAAAAAAAGAAACCACTGTTTGCACTTTCTTAAATGTATTTTTTCCAGAAAAATATAATTGTCATATAAAGAAAAATATAATTGTCATATTTACATCATACATCAGAAATGAATTAATATACAGTTTGATGTGTTTCATTTTTTCTCCACTAGAGAGCATTCTTACAATATTGCGTTCCTTTGGCAATAAATAGTATGATCTGGTTGCAGTGATAAACAAAAGAAGCAGTAGAAGCGTACCAATCGTTCCTCATTTGTTTTCAAACATCGCCGTTTACATTAAATATATAAATATTTTAAAATAACAATAGTTAAATAATTATTTGTGAGTAAAAAGCTTAATTTTATTTATTAAATAGTCCTAACAAATGCCACTCTTGATTTCCAAATTCTCTAGATAAATTGGATATCAAGAGTGGCATTACTTATGAGAATTTGGAAATAAAGAGTGGCATTTGTTAGGACTATTTAAGGAATAAAATTAAGCTGTTTACTCACACATCATTGTTTAACTATAGTTATTTTAAAATATTTATATATTTAATGTAAACGACGATATTTGAAAACAAATCAGAAATGCGAGGTTATGTCCATTCACTGCTGCTTGATCATATTATTTATTGCCAAATAAGATCGCAATATTGTAAGAGTGCACCCAAGTGGAGAAATAATGAAACACATCAAACTATATATCATAATCAACATTACGGGTTATTCATTTATTTTTTTAGTAAACAACTCAGTAAAATCAAGGAATCTTTTCATTATTTGCTATATTCAATGTATTTTTTGGAGAAAAATAATGTTTTGACCTGATTAGAACATTAAAAATGAGGAGCTTTCTTTATCACAAAAGCAGGAGCTGTTAAGGAGAAGTCGATAAAGAGCGAGGTGGAACAAGACTGTCATTGGTTGTAAAACAACATTCATTGAAACGTGATTTGTCATTGACCAGCATTTGTGGCACGAGTTAAATAGTCAATAAAAATCGCTACTCGGTTATCACGAGACTGAGGGAAATCTGTTTCACACACTGTAAAAAGGAAAAAATCCTATGAAATAGCCTGATATCAAATCTGTGAGACCTTTGAAATGCTAATTAAGTAATTACAGTGGTACCGTTGCAAGGCAGATGAATCGATGTTGCAAACGAAGTCTGTAATTTTTTTTATACAGAGTCAACAATTTATGTTTTACTAAAAGTTGTAAACATTAACTTGGCTCTATATTTGAGGTATTATTCGAATATCTTGATATACTGCTATCCCTTTTCATTACAGAAGTTTAAAGTTGGTAGCTGTCATACAGAAAGCCGCAGAGAAGACGCTATCAAACATTCAGTGCAGACTCGGCATGCGACAGTCACCGGGCAGGGTGTGGTATTTCGCCGAGACTCGTTGAAGGATTTTGAGGAAGGAAGTACATCATAACTCTCGCTAGCAGATTTGTACGTGGATAGAACGTGTCCCCGCTTTGTTTCTGACCCCTTCCTGCCATCTGTAACCTTATACAGGCATAGTGAGTTCAGTGACAAACTTACCATAGTTAAATACTGTATACATTCGCGCATTTTAATGTCGGATCGTGGACAAGATTGTTTAAACAGTGGCGACAAACTGGTTCAGTTTTAAATAAAAAGAAATTTGCTCCAACGGAGTTCTTAATCAAGAACATCTCAATTATATTCCTGCGAGAATTGAATTAAGTCCTAGAAAATCCAGCCGGCGCACAGTGGGGTATTTTGCCGATTTAGGCTGCCAAAATTATGTTTGCAATTCAATTGAGTCTAAATGTGCCCTCTTACTAAATTCATTGTATTTTAAGAGAGATAGTATATTTTAGTGAAACATATGCCTTTTACGTTTTTAAAGTATGTAGTCCAATTATATTAATCACTATGATCAGACTTCGGTAACTGTACCTGAATAAGAACACTGCTATAAGCAATAAACATTCCGTCTGTGTTCAGAACGTGCAGTATGCAGTACATTTGTTATTCTGTAAGATATTCTTGAAATTTCCACTTGCTCATGTGGAGGCGGTTCAGGCCAAATACTAACTTTACATAAATGTAAACCCTTCGACAAAAAAAAAAAAAAAAATTAGTCATTTCTTGAACGCACATTTCTTCTAAGTCATACTCGGCACAGCGCTGGGTTCAAACTAGGAAACTAGTCATAATTGTGCAGTCCCTGAGCTACTGTGTTATGTGGCATGAATTGAAGACTCTTCCACGTGTCCCGATAGCTCAGCGGAAAAGCACGCAGTCACTGTTTCTGTTAATGAAGATCGCAGGTTCGCGTCTTCAATTACGCAGTTTTTTTCGTGATATTTGTATTAAAACGTTTTATGAATTAAATACATTTTCTTTCGAGATTTGAATTAATCTATACTTCTTAAGTTCATAATTTTTTATACCGTTGAGGTTATAACAATGTTAAATTATATATTTTTACACGCTTTATATTAGCTTGACCTGTATCTGTCTATGTAACGAACCTGTATCTATGTAACGGAATCTTTGAACACGATTTTCATCCACTTAAAAACATTGGATCAACTTGAAACTTTGCATACTTGTAAAGGTCCCATGACAATACAATAATTTCATAGTTTTTTTTCAAAATCCTGGCCAGAATCATCGCAAAATCAAAAAAATAAAAACCTGTGTAATAGGTTGCGGACTTATCGACTTTTTAGTCAATCGTTGTAAGAGCTCAGTTAGTAGAGCGGTGGACTGTAGTGGTATATAATTTCAACAATCAATAGGTCGCTGGTTCAAATCCGGGCCGGAGGTTTTTTGAAAAGTATTAAGCAATTAAATTTTCATGGGATTCCGGTTTGACAATCAATTAAACTAAAAATAAAAAAAAGAAAGTTTAAAAACTGAAACAACACGCTTTATTAGATAACGAAACTAAAAAATAAAAAAACAAATAATAGTTTAAAAAACTAAAACAACACGCTTTAATAGAAAACCGAATAAAAAATAATTTAAATTTCCAACACGCTTTGGGGGAAAAAATTAAAGTGGTCAACAAAAAAATCATCTCTAACACATCTAGAATAAAACTAGAATTATCTACAAAAAAATAATTTTACCATCAAAAAGCGTTAGATACTTTTTTATGGTATTTACGTTTTCTTCTAAGAGACTTTATTTTCACCAATATCTGTTTATTTATCATAAGTAATGCCACGAGTGATTTCCAAATTATCGATAAATTCACGAATCACGAAGTGAGGAGTGAATTTATCTAGAGAATTTAGAAATCAAGAGTGACATTTGTTAGGACTATTTAACGAATAAAATAAAGCTGTTTACTCACAAATCATTATTTAACTACAGTTATTTTAAAATATTTATATACTTAATGTAATCGGCGATGTTTGAAAACAAATGAGAAACGATAGGTACGCTTCTACTGCTTCTTTTGTTTATCACTGCAACCAGATCATACTATTTATTGCCAAAGGAACGCAATATTGTAAGAATGCTCTATAGTGGAGAAAAAATGAAACACATCAAACTGTATATTAATTCATTTCTGATGTCGTATGATGTAAATATGACAATTATATTTTTCTGGATTGTTACCTGGGAAAAAATACATTTAAGAAAGTGCAAACAGTGGTTTCTTTTTTTGGTGGTATAATCAATTGCTACAAATGTTTTTATATTAACTCCCGCATGAGGCATGTGTTCACATTCATGCACTATATATACAGTCTGGTAGCCGTATTTCTCACGGGCTCAGTCACTGCAAAATAATGGTCAGACCTGTTCAGAATATTAAAAAGGAGGAGCTTTCTTTAATATGGTAATTATAACACTGATAAATATTTCGTGAAACACGACTCTGATTGGTTGTAAAACAGAAATCACTGAAACGTGATTGGTCATTGACTCCCATTTGGGGCATGAGTTAAATAGTCAAATATAAGTATTAATTGATATAGAGCATCCTACATTTTTGATATTTTTTTTTGTAGATAACTCCAGTTTTATTCTAGATGTGTTGGAGATTATTTTTTAGTTGACCACTTTAATTTTATCCCAAGCGTTTTGGAAAATAAAATTATTTTTTTATTTTTTAGTTCAGTTTCTAATAAGGCGTCTTGTTTTAGTTTGTTTAAACTATTATTTATTTTTACCTTGTATACTACCGTCTTCCTCAACTATCTAAAATTTTCGTTGATTTCACTCTAGGCCTTTCGATGCATGCTTCATCTTCTGGAGTTGTTGTAGTAGTATTGAATTAACTGTATGTCTAATAGAGGTTTTTGCTTATTAGGCACATTTTCGTTGAGAATGTTTGTATTCTTGGCCTTCTTGATAATTTCGATTTCTTGTAAAATGTTAATTTTGTGTCTGTTGTTTTCTCTGTGTAAAATTTTCATTGTATTATCGATATTGTTGAAACTGTGGCCGCTTTCTGAAATATGTTTAGCGAAATTATATTTCATTGTTAAAGGAGAATGCAAACCAAATTTCGCTGTTCACCAGGTTGAATCCAATCGAAAATGTATGGGCTAAGATTAAAATAGAGATGAACTCTAATTGGCCTGCAGATGCACGAAAAACGAAATATGGCTTAAGCGCACAAATTCAAGACGCCTGGGACGCTCTAGCCGATCGTCCACGTGCCTGTAGAAATTTGATTGCATCAATGTCCCGCAGATTGAGGACGGCAATAAATGCTGAGGATTAATACACCCGATATTGATTTTGTTTTTGTTAAGTTTCATTTTAGAAGATACTATTTTCTTTCTTCATTAAATTATTTGTGTTTTGTGTGTGCATTAAAGCCAAAAAACTCAAATATAAAATTAAATATGAAACTATATTACAGGCGAAATGCTATCCTAACATTCAGTAAAAAAATAAGGGAAAAAAAAGCCGTGAGGTTACGAACGTAGATGTTGTGTGTTAAACCTCTCGACCACGGAAACACACAAAGGCAAGCTCTCTCTTTTATGTTACTTGAGTGTGTACTACGTTAACTAGCAAACACCATAGTACAATTACTGAAAACGTGTTAATGTGAATAAGGCTTCTGCGAGTGCTCACGAAGTTCCCCGATCGGTTGATAGAATCAAGAGATGACTCATTTTTTGTCAAAAGGTGTACACTTAGCGGCAAAAAGAATGGGCCGCTACAAAAAGCAGAGTTCCTGTTATGGCCCACTGCGCATGCTCGAAAACCATAGCTGCGGTTCACGAGGTAACTCATTGTTAAATGTTTTAAATGCGCTCTATTTGGTTTCAACCGTCTTAAATAGTAAAAGAACAGTGAATGAGACGTGTTTTAGATATTTACATGTGTTCGAAAAATGCAATATTACTCAAGTTGCGACATTTTAAATAAAGTTCAACTCTCGTTCATAGTACAAAAGTAAACACGCAACTAGTATCCGGCGTGCGAGTAGTGTAGATCGTTAAACTACTTACGACGACACGAAAAATATGTGAAAGTCAGGGTTCGAATCATCCGACAATATTTTTTATTCATTTGTATTTTCGCAAAGTACATCTTATAACATTTAATTTCTGCCACATAATCTACGTCCACTCTACACTATCTTAAGTAATATTCCTGCCTTCTTAAACTCCCTAACATCATTTAGCTACCGGTATAAATTTAATTGCGTGTGCAGTAATACATTTTAATAATAATGCTATAAATTTATGTAATAAAATAAAATATAGTTTCATATATTTATGAGTTTATTTACTTATTACGTATTAGTGAGAAGAAAGTTTCACTCTTCAATTAAAATATTTGATTTATATATGTCAAGTCCAGCATAATAACAGTCCATAGATGATTGACAATAATAAAAATATAATAATAATAATAATAATAATAATAATAATAATAATAATAATAATATAGGCTATATCAAATAATTTAATTACATGGGGATCAAAATTAATTCAAAATGTACCCAAGAAAAAGAAGATTAAATTTTTAAAAAGCTTTGGGCATAGGAAGATGTTTTATTACACAACTGCAAACCATTGTTTATAAATAGATAAATAAATAATATCAATAATAAAAATAGTAATTCTTCCTACTAATTAGTCTTTTTGTCTTTAAGGAATGGGATATACGGAATAAAATAGAAAGCATTTTACACATTAAAAACGTTACCCCCCCTTCCACAGAAACTCGAAACTTGTAAACCCCTTACATACGAATCAAGCCACTAAGCACTGAGCTAAGCTAAGCTTCCTTGTTGTGTTTAGACAGAATGCTCTTGATGGAAGAAGGGAAACTTATTGTAGCTCTACTGTGCTATTACTTTACTCGTGTGAATCGCGCGTTATAACTTGAAATATTCGAGATCAAAAGTCGGTCCATTCTTTTTGTATACATACATAAGGTCACTTTTATGATGATGATGATGATTTTGATGACCAGAGTCACAGTTCATCATCGGAAGATACTTTCGTCACCTCTGACAATACATTTTCAGACTCAGCTGTATCTATTCAAGATTTGGTTGGAAGTAGCATTTCCAAAGTTTCCTTTAAAAAATTATGCGTTTTCTACAGGTTGTCAGAACAGGATCTGAAATTAACAATCTGTTAAGCACAATTAGGTTTCGGGACTATCAATATTTTTTATTTGTACTATAATTAATTGAAGTGGCTCTAAATAACTCTAAAAATTGTTTTTATCTGAGTCAGCATAATTCTGAAATTTCTGGTTAACTTACATTGAGTTCGTTGCGAACCGTCACAACCACAGTTGCATATTAACACCAATGAGGTATTTATATATAGACTTTACTACTTCTAAATGCGTCAGCAGTAATGAATAGTAATTCCAAGAATTGTAGTAAATTAATTGCAGTAAAGGGGGGCACGCCGTAGCGTAGTGGTTAAGGCACTGAGCTACAAGCCGGAGGGTCGAGGGTTCAAGTCCCGTTGGGGTCAGGATTTTTAAACTGACCCGAACCCTCTGGCGGCACTATGGTTCTGGGGTCGACTCAGCCTCTAATGGAAATGAGTACCAGACGCTTGTTCTGGGGGTAAAGGCGGCCGTCACGCAGGGCTGACAACCCGGCTGACATAAAGTGTCGATTGTCTAGAAAAAGTTACCCCAAGGGCCTCCCGAGGCCTGTTCTGGGATCACTTTACTTTTTTTACTTTTAATTGCAGTAAAAGTGTCACTAATATAAGAATCTTTATCCGGATAGCAATCCATTTTTCCTTTTTAACACAATGTAGCAAGGATGCATCTTTTTGTAGGTGTTCATATTACTTAAGATTGTGCTCTACAAAACCAACTTAAACAAACATGGTTAATGTTCTTAATGCCGATTGTGCTTTGTCTCTCTGAAGACTGTGAGAGTATGTTCTCTTATAGTTTTCTGCCCACTTTGGAGAATTGATTATTTCCATGTATTTTACAACCATATCTTCTTCCTGCAGTACTTTGCTTGTGCAGCTTAATTCAGAACGCCCGCATCTGTACTGCTACGTAAAACCTTTGCTTTCCTATTTTTGCCTCTCTCGTTCCAATCTTGAAATATTTTCGTTTGCCGTCCTCTTAGACTCACTACTTTAGGAAATATGAATATCCCTTCAAGCCTACTGCTACTTTTCTTAACAAATGAAGGGTCCAGGGAAAAACAATGAATGTCACAAAATCACAAAAACTGAGGTTTCACATTCTTAGTGTTTGTACTGTTCCCTAGTAACATTTAAAAGGCAAAAACTGTTTGAAGAAGCTATGGATTACGTTTTATAAGGCTTAATAATGTGTACAGGGAAATGATATAGCGTTTCAAAACTTAAAATTCATTTATCTCAGTTTGAGTTTAATGTGACATTCATCGTTTTTCCCCTGGACCCTTCAAATGTTTCCACTTTTTTGTATGCTGCAATACATATTCTTTTCAATTCGGACTTAAAATGTGAATTGTTGTGCTTTATTTCCTTTGTTTGCCTGAGTGAATTTTATAGTGTAAAAGGTATTTTAAAAAAATCTCATTTTTCTTTAATATTCGGCTAATTTTGCTGTTGCATAATATTAAACAGCCTTTTCGAGTCGTTATACTGATGCACGATGGCTCTAAAACAAAATTCGAGAAATTTAAAATAGAAACAATCAGTTAGTAAAAAATAATATTTTTTACTTATACCTAAACGAACCTGAATATCACGGAAAACCATGAGTTTACGCGATCGATTTTCAAGAAATCGTGAAGCCAATACATTAAACTTTCCACTATAATAAAGGTAAGTGCCCGGAAATGCCCTAAATAAATAAATACTCAAGTTTGTTAAAATTTACTTGAGAAAATTACGAAAAAAGTTTCATGTTTGAAAAAGCTTTATCTGAATAAAAATAGATATATAGAGGATAAACACAATTAAAATACGTTAATACTTACTGGTTTATCATAATCCATAATTATTCACTTAAAATACAGGGTGTCCCATTCAAAGCTCCCACATTTTAATTAATCATAACTAACAAAGTATGCGGAATTTATGAAATGAGGCCGGTATTAAACGAAACAGTATATCGAAGAATTTTCATTGCCACATACTAAAACACCTCTATATGTGCACCACTAGTAGCATGAACAATATAAAGTCTATTCGATTTCGTGCCACGTTCTGTCCAACATGTCCATTGGTACTGTTGCAATTGTGTCAAGGATACGGGTTCGTAAATCACGAAGATATTGTACTGGAGTCGCAAACACGCGGCCTTTTACATACCCCCAGAGGAAGAAGTCCAGTGGAGTGATGTCTGGCGAACGTGGTGGCCAGCAAATTGATCCGCCACGTCCAATCCACCTATCTGGGAAGGATTCTTTGAGTGAATTCCGAACATCCAGGCTCCAGTGTGGTGGGGCTCCATCTTGCTGAAAGATTACTTGGGGTTACAGATCAGCTACCTGGGGGTACAAGAACTGTTCCAATATATCTTGGTATACCGGGCCAGTTATTGATTTCGTCTCTGCATACCAGAAAAGAGTTTGTGCTCGTTGCTGAGGAGTCGCCATTTTGTTTTGTTATTATTGTCCAACATGCGACAGATGAACTAACTGCAACAAGAAAAAAATTCTTTGAGTTTCTCTATCTTTTAATACCAACCCCATTTCATAATTCCGCATACTTTTAGAGTTATGAATAATTAAAATGTGGGAGATTTTAATGGGCTTGTACAAGAGCGCCGAGAAAAGATATTTGCAGTATGAGAGAGAGTCAATTTTCGATTGGTCATACAGACTCAAGGTAACACTGACTGATGAAAATTGGGTATCGTATTATCTCAGTAGAATATCGTGTTCATATCTTGATCTACTTCTTTCCGAAAAATCTTTCAACGAGATTTGGCGAACGGCCACTTCATAACCGGTGACGGTAAATTGCCGAATATCGCTGAATATTTGGTAGTGTCTACTTTGTTCTCTCTGTATACAAAAAGGCAAATTTTTAATATAGGAAGGACGGAAATCAGTGCATTCATTTATGTTATAGTGAAATAATAAGTCTTCAAATGAAAATCGCGACCATTTGTTTTAAACTCACATGCCTCATTTTATGTAGAGGGCGGGTTCAAGAACACATGTAGAAGGGACGCTGTTTAAGTACCGTACCTTCAGAAATTCAGGTACTGAAAGAGTGCAAGTACAATAATGTTTTTGCATCGTAAGCAACGGGCCCGAGTTATCATAGGTCGGGACAAGTTTCGGGTTTTTTTTATGTAAGGAGTTCATCTACATTAGTTAATATTCTAACAGAATAGCGAACATTTATTTATGGTGCACACAGATTATCCCATAAACTGTGAATCAATAAGGTGTACACTAACTTGCCCATTTTCTCACACTAACTTGCCCATTTTGCTCACCTAACAAAATGAAACGAGTATAGGTGGACTCCTGGCATAGAGTAGTCAAAGTTTCCTGGGTGAGGATTTTTTTGGGGATCTCACCTATACGTCTGTAAGGCAAATATCGGGAAACGATGAAACCATGTAGTCCCCCAACACCATCTGGCCATCACAATCACTCATATCATATTCGTCTTGTTTATTATGAATTAATTAATCGTATGTTTTCTTTTAAATATTCGTGTTGTCTCGGAGTTGGCTCTGACATTGAACTGATCAATAAGAGGGAGGCCATACGTGTTCATGTGTAGTCAAAATAGTATGCGTGTGATCCAGAGTTAAAAATCCTCTCATCACGACAGGACTTTCCCCTGTAAGGAAAGGGAGAGGTTAGACTAAGGTAAAGAGAGCATTTATTCAAAGAAATGTTCATTGTGTTGCATTAATAAAAGACTGGTTCTGTCTGTTTGGACTCTTCAAATTAGTAGCTTTTTATCTGGCGTACTTCAGGTTTCTCCACGACTTGCTATATATATGAGCCTATTGTCATTATGAAGGCTAGTTGCAGGTAATCACTTAAATGTACAGTACTTACTGTAGTTCCCTCGAAAATGAAATTGCATCAAGTAATTGTTTTCTGCAGAAATCTTCGCCAATTTATTACAAGGAAGATTATACGATTTCGAGTAAGTTGATACTTTTAAAATTCACTTTCAACCGCTGTTGAGACCACTGTATAAAAAGTCAATTATAACATTGTATCTGAGATATCGGCTAAAATTCTAAAAGTTTAACTTTTTACTTCGTCTACCACTGTGGCCTCCGTGTAGTGTCGCTGCCTCGCACACAGCAGGCCCTCTTTTGATCCCCGTTGAGATGAGATTCCTGGGTGATGGTTTTTTCGGGGATTTCCCTCACCTGTAAGACATATGTCAGGAATCGCCAAGGATCAAACGGCCCTCGAACATGATCTGGCCATCATAATCATCATATTCGCCATGTTTAGTATGAATTTGTGTGTGAAGGTTGTGTTTCTTCTTAATGTTGTGTTATCTCGGAGGAGGCCCTTATATAGAGCTGATCACTCATTCCGCGAGACCATCCATGTCCTTGTGTGATCAAAAAAGTCTGTGTGAACTATGGTTAAACACCTGTCCCGACACGTCGTGTAACTTGACGGCATCTAAAAAACTGGAAACATACATAGTCAAAAAACTAATAGCACATAGAGACAAACTCATAAAATACTTTCTGACAATTTCATACAATATCACTGACAATGCAGGAAAACCCCTATTAAAAACCATCGTCAACAGTAGGCCTACTGCCAAAAGAGCCCTAAAATCAAAAGTAAAATCCTTACCATCAAGGACACACATAGACATCTTCATAAAAAAAGCTGAAAAGAATAAAACTGTAAATACTGCAACTGACCTTCAAGATAACATCAGGAACAAAC